>VWZV01014479.1:294822-845748 GCA_013397155.1 Irena cyanogastra | reverse complement strand
ATAGTTTTTTAATTGTAAGTTTACTTGTTGCAACCACCAGAAGAAACTTATGTTGCCAGGGTCTCATCCATGTTGGTTCAGCATGCATTTGACAGTGTGAAAGAACCAGGAATGTGACCTGAATCATTATTGTGACAAAAGGGTCATAACTTTCAGTAATTGAATTGAATTATCAGTTTCATCATTGACATTCAGGACATTTTAGTAGCGTGGCCATTTCTTCCCTGCTCACACCTCAATGTAAAAGTGATAAAATAACAGGTTGAACTTAAAAAACTGCAAATAAAACTCTGAGGGTAAAATTTGCAGGTAGGGAACAAAAGGATATGACAGATAAGGGTCTAAAAAGAGAAGTCTCAGAATATTTGATGCGATCCCTCCATATGCTCAAACCCCTCTGGGGTTTTGTGAGGGGTTGATTGATTGGCTTCTTTTTTGTAAAAAGATTCAGAAAATAATATTCCTCCATGCATTTTCATTCATGAGCAGCTCCTCATTTAGTATCTGATTTTCAAATTATGCAGATTTCCTAAACTCACAGGTTGCATTGTACTTCCTGGTAGGAGGGGAGTAATGCACATAATTTTTAACTGGGAATGCTCATATCAGTAAATGAGATTACTCTTTGAAATATCCTTTTTCAAAAAATATTGCTGCTCCAAACTTGTCCTTTGGACTATTTCCCAAAAGTTAACAATGTATGTCCAGAAAGGTAAATGAAACACTTTTTTGGAAGGGTGTTTTCACAAAAGATTTACAATAGTCTCTCTCTGCTGCTTGCGGTGGTCTAACTTTTCACCTTGACAGTGTTGTTTTAGGAAGAAAATAAAACCAAGGCTCTTTGTAAACTGTAAGTTTCCCTTGCAGATTAACCTAGTGCTTGCCCATGGGCACAGGGTTCAGTTCTGGTACTTCTCAGATTACTTAAAACAAAACTCACAGTAAATGACCCAGAATTTTTCTCTGTGGTGTGACTACCCTGAACTGAGGATTACTCTGGACACAGCATTGTTGAGACTCTGAGATGTCTCCTGCAGAACAAGTCCAAAACATCATCAGCCCTCCATAAACATTTCAGGATAGAGAGTCACATGAGGGAATAATCTGTTTTGATACAAAAAATTAAAACCTATCCTTTACAACAAGAAAACAGCCACAAGCTCTGTGAACTGCAGGAAGGTTCTTGATGTAGGTTAAGGCTGCTATTTTGGGCAGAAATCTCAAAATACTGAAATTATGTCTGTAAAAAAAAAAAGATTAAAAAGTAAAGAATCATGTATCTGGGGCATTGATATTTGTGCAGTTGGATGGGTTGTACTGAAGGGGTTGACGAGAAGCATTGGGCTTAGCTTCTTGCTCTTACTGTTTTGCATGAAAACAGTAAAGTAAAAAGATAATGGGAAACTCTGCTAATTGTGCATTTACAAAATGTTTGCAGTTAGTGTCTCCCATTCCTTGATTCTGCAAAATACTTTTTCCAAATTTGTTTATACCTTAATACCTTAAAATAAGAAGTACTAGTCAATTCAATTATCTGACAAATAGCATGGATTCCTATTATTATTAAAAGTTACCCAGCTGGAATAACAATGCCCTACTGCTTGCCAAATCAACATCATCACAGCTCAAAGAGATAAAATTGTAACTGAATACTCTCACATGCACAATGAAACTGTCCTGAAATGCTCCCTGCTCACAGCAATTTGGGTAAAAGTTACTTCAGTCTTAGTAGTCCATGTTAAATTTTCTGCTTCCAAGGTTGTTTTTTCACTCCCTACTTCTTCCCCTTGGAGGTTTGTCTAATGCATTTCTCTCTTCAAACATATATCATATACATCATATAAATTTACAAAATTCCTTAATAAGGAATTGCTTTCATGCTACCAAGTGATTTGACATTAGGGCAACCAGTCCTCAAACACTAACCCATGGAATTTTGATTTATACATCCCATAGGCTGTAATCGACCTGTTGCACATTGTTGCACTGGAATGCTGCCCCTTTTCAGAAGAAATAATTTCACCCATGGAAAGTCATTAGGTCTATGGCAGCTCACAGGTAGAAACAAGGAGGACAAAGCTTACTGGAAAAGTACCTACAGAAAAGGTCTTCGCTTTTTCTTTCCCTTGAAAATGCTTTTGAAAGCCCATAAAATTGTGTGGCGCATGCCGAATGACCTGTGAAATAACCATCCACAGCTGCGGCTGTAAGAAAAATCACATACCACTGCTGGCACTCATATTGATCTGATAAAACCTTTTTAATGTGAAATCGTCAGGCCTTTGAAAAGACGAACCCATGCATCAGGAAAGAGCATGACACAAATTTTGGAGGAACAAAGGACCGCTGGCACCAACAGCAGCAGCTATTGAAAATAAGGAACGTAGAATAGATTTCTGGGAATGCATCTGAAATTACAGATGATCTGCTTTGGAGATTAGTCTGGCACACCAACAGAAAGTCACATGCACAATACAGAAACTCTCTTGCTGGAGGAAAGTCTGTATAGCAAATCTGATCCAACTTATTCTGTGAAGAGGACAGAATTATCATTTAAATTGTGAGTTAGTAGATCCTAATGTGTGTTTAGGACTCATTTGTATCCCTTTTTATATCAGAAGCTCAAGATGTAAATTGAAGTTTTATGGCAAGGCTGAATTGTGGAGGCTGTTTACTTACTGCACTGTGTTGTACCTCTTTTTGCTTGTTCATTTTGCCAGAACTGTGAGAGGGAGGCAGTATCCCTTGAGAGGAGAGATGATATTTTTGATATTTTTTTCTCCTTTTTTATTTCTCTGTGTTTTTCCATTGTCTTTTTGATCTCCTTTGTGCAGCTTTCCCAATCAGCAGTAACACGTACCAGGCTCCATGGCTGTTACTTTGAGGAAACCAATGCCATCATCTGACACCAATCAGCTACAGCAATGATAAAGGTGAATGTTTGACATCTTGTTGTCTGAGGTTCATGTTACTAGCTTGAGGGCATGAGCAGAAAAATGGAGGAATTTTAGTTGATCTGCTGGCCTCAGCTTATTTTTTGTTTGCCTCAGGAAAGTTACCTTCGTAGAGAGCGTTTTTTTTTTAACTCTTCTAAAGCATGGACTGTTAGATTCTGCATTGCATTAAACATGCCTAACGTGTCACACACAAGCACAGCACATGGTTCTACTTATTAACCCTATTAATAGAGGAAAGTGAAATACAAACCTTGTGTACAACACCCACTCAGATGGCCACCCTCAGACGGATTCCCTGCCAGGCTGTTACCAAGTACCTCTCAACTGTTTGTGTTAGCAATGCATGAGGTTTGATTTCCAGGCTTAAAACTAGAAATTGGTAGATAATGTTTTCCTATATGTGTTATTTATTTGGGAGCTGCCTTTCTTCAGACGTCTTTTGTTTTTGCCAGGGCATTTACCAGCTGGCAGAATCTCTACTTGCTTGCTGTTTGAAAGATGGTAATACATAGTTTATAGACTCCCCAAATTGAATAAAGCTGATAATGGTAGGCTCCTTGTGTAGTGAGACAGAAGGGAATGGCAGAGATGCACAGACATCAACCTTTCTTCCTGTTGCCTGTCTGTGACTTGCAGAATCTCAGCCATGAACTGGGATTCAAACCAGAATCTGGAGGTCAATAGGCTAGAAAGATCAGCAGGTCCAGTTTTGTCTTTCAGATCATGGGGTGATAACTTTTCAGGGGTTTGTCTAGGAAACAGAGCATCTTTCCTTTATTTGGATTTCAGGAAAGGGATAACACTCTCCTTTCTTATCTCTATAAGAGTGTAGAAGGTGATAAAGAAAGCAGCCCCATGCATCTGCCTGTCTCACAGTGAGGAAACAAGTCTTCTCTCTCACCTGCTGTCAAAAAGCTTGGCTCTAGGGACTTTTTCCCCTGCCATCCTTGCTCTAGAGAGCAGATCTTGGAGGCCAGCCCCAGGAGCACATTGCTCTGTGTGATGTTCTTGCTGCTTAAGAATGACTTCTCTGGGGACAAAACTAAGCAGCGTAGCAGGTGTTCTTTTGTTGCAGCATCCATGGTAAACCCTGAAGTATTTTGAAGCAAACATGCAGAAGGCCTTAGTGATTGCTGCAATACAGTCACACAGAGGTTGTAATGCTTTCTCCATGCTTTGAGTTTGATGACAGTAGAGTTTTGGATAGACACCAATTATTTCCATTCCTTGCAGGCTATCTACCAGAGGAAGTTTATATATCAGCTCAGCTGGATTCAGTTGCCTGTGGAGCAGAAGTCCTTTGTAGCCCTCATTACTTCACTGGAGTGAAGTGGTTGTAAGCAAAATCAGGGTAAAATTTTTTTAATCTGTTTTTCTTTTGACTGAGCCTTACATTAATTTAAAGGCAAGTTATCTTGCTGGAAAGACATTGTTGGGTGCTCTCTCCTGCTACTTGGTTCTTTTTCTTTTTCCTCTCACCTCTTAAATTGGTATAATTTCTAAGTGGCTAGTACTGGGAAGTACTGAAATACAGGAATAGGCTGTCCTAAACACAGAGTAAATAATGACCACACAATTCTCACACCCAAAGAAGACACTAAACTAGGCTGGTTTGCACCTTATATTGTCCACAGCTCATGGTTTCAGGTATCAACATGAAGCTGTTTCACTTCAGCTGCTGACCTTCCCTGTGTTGGCCATAGTGGAGCTCTTTGGAAATCACCAAGTCCATCTCAGACTGAGCCATGCTCTCTTGCAGAGAAATCTCCATTGACAGCTTTGGGAGTACCTGTATGCCTGTGATAGGCAGTGTAGCATTCCTATTGCTATCAGTGGGATCTTAACCAGGGCTGGGCAGGGCAGGATAGAGTCCTTGGCAGTGGTGGTGGCTTAGAAAATCACAAGCTCTCTGAACAACCCATTTCAAACCTGGAGTGTGGCCTTTCCTCTGGGAGCTTTGAGCCTTGCTCAGGTTTCTACTGTATCACCTTGCCTGGTGCTGTGTGGATGTAAAAAGCACTGAAGATTCTAGATCTGGTCAGGATGGGTTTTGAAACCACATTTGTTTGATATAAAGGGAAGTTAATGCTGCCATCCTAAGTTCTCAATGGTCATGAGTTAAACTGCTGATGGTTTGTGCTCTCCCTCCCAAAGCAACTCTCTATTACTTCGTAAGGTCTGTAAAAACCAGTAAATGAAGGACACTTAACTTGAATCATCCTATTTCTCATCAGATGTATATATGCTCTGCCTGGGCCCATTTTATTCGGAGAGCTTGTGTTTTATAATATTGCTTAATAAGATACAGACTGGGATCCTGGCATGTGTCTTCTCCCCCACTCACTCACTGTGTGCAGGGCAGGGCAGGACTCAGCAGCACCAAGCAATGTGGACACTCCCTCTGGAGAAGAGTCCTGGTCCAGGTACTGCTTGTACCTTCACCTACTGGCAGCTGAAAGCAAAAATCACAGTTTACTTCTAATAGGAAAGTTCTTTGAGAAGCACTCAGTGTGTATAGAAAATCCAACTGCTCATTGCCATCAAGCAGCACATACAATTTTATTGAAAATTTGCTGGACTATTGCCAGAAAGACTGGCCAAATTGTCAGATTCCTGGTTCATGGGAAATTCTGACATTTGGTTTTGCTCTGATTTGGAACAAGCCCAGTTATTTTGAAATTACCCACAAAAGAGAAGTTTATAGGGAAAAAAATAGGAATAGGAAACAATGACGCATAGTATTTCCAAAATAAAATACGCTCCCCGGGATGTGCTTCTTTCCAGCCTCGCTGCTGGTTCTTACGGAGCAGCACGATGAGCCAAGGCTGGGGATGGGAGCCTATACTTTGGGATTGCTGACTTCAGCCAGGTCTCCCAGCACTACCAGACTGCCTGTTTGGAAGCAGCAAGCCTACAATCCCTGTGTCCCAAGCAGACCACCAGGTTCACTGGCAGGAAGCCAGGCAGTTTTCCAGTGGAAAACTACGTGTGGTTGGATGTTGGTTAATTGAAATGTTTTACGTTTTAACATGAAATTTGCTGGCTCTCACAAATCAGTATTTTCCAGTGCGATGATGCGCTGTCAGAAATCTCATGGTCAGCTCTAATTGCCACTTTGATGGCCAAAATCTTTGTTGACCAGAGTCCCATAACTTTCTGGCAATCACTAAATACCTTTTCATAAGCACAAACTAAAAAGCATATTCCATTTTGTGCTCAACAACTGTGAAATTTCCAAGATTGTTTCTGGGCAGGGGTATTATTAAGAAAATTCCTGCCTTCAGGGCAGCAATGCTGGGGACACACATGTCCCTGTTTCAACCTTATCACTTCTGCATCAGCTTAAAACCACTTGAGAAGCATCATGTTCCTACTTCTGAGGAGAAGACAATGGCCTCATTGCCCAATGAGGCATGTTGTCCAAGTCTAATTAGAAACAGGAACTCACTAGAGCACTATTTATTCTTATTCATACAACACAAGATTTCAAAAGTCCTTTTCATTGTTTTTATTATTATAATAGAGAAGGCTGTTTATTGATTTTTCTACTACATGAGTGTTTGTATACACCGACTTCCCGCTTCTAATGAAACAGAACTTCCTAAAACAATAATAAAAAATAATAATAACCTCACTCAAGAGTGAAATAATTGTGGCCAGAACCATACTTCAGTGAAAATTTTTTCCCCTTCTGAATGTGCTTCCAGAGACTTTCTGTGGTCTGACAGGCCCCATAGTATTCATAGCAGGGAGAGGACTTCTCTCCCCAGAGACCTGAGTGTCAGGGCCCTTGCTGGGACTACTCCTGGGTGGATTCTCCCCTCTGAGAGCCAAATTTCTCCCTTGCTCTAAGATCAGCTCTGGTTTTGGGTCACTGTGCATAGGTGTGGTGGAGGCAACCTGGTGTCAGTCGTGGCTGGGTCCCCATGCTTGGACTCCTGCAGCTCTGAGGATCTGCAGAAGGGACACCAAATGGGAAGCAGTACAGAGAGAATCATACGGGTGCAAAACCAGATTTTGTTTCCAAGAACATACATTTTTTCCTTCTGATTTTTATCAGGTGTCCAGAAATGTGAACTCCCAGAAATTTGGAAACAAGTGATGCTTTTCGTTTCACCCAGAGTTTGCTCCTCCAGTTTCCTTGCTTTCTTCCTTTGTTTCCAGTTTAAAAAGTGACTTCACCCTCAAATCTGAAACAATCCATTCCCAGATCTGTACTTATTAACTGAAACCTGTGTCTCAGCAAAAGATATCAATCTTTTGTCAATACCTCAAATGCCACTCTTCTGTTCCAGAAAGGTTGGCATCTGCCAAGAATCTTATCTAAATCCATTCTAAAGAGCTGCAGATGCTCAGGGCTGAAGACCACTTGCTAGATACAGGTTAGCACTGGAAACAGCTTACAACCACATTATTTTCCATGGAGCTCATCAAGACAAGAACAAAAGAAGCAAAATTCCTCTCAGAGTTCCCAGCAGCAGCCTCAGCATTTTTGGCAAGGGTATGTACAGACCACAGTAGCACAATGTAGCAGTGTGTGAGGGCAGATTTGTTACTGGAATTAGTCTAATTACAGCAATAAAAGTGGTCAAGTCATTCTGCTTGGTAGCCATTCTGCTTCCAGTACCCCAAAAGTCTCTCACACATCTATAAAATAGTTTAGAGTTGAGGAAGATGTTGCTCCCTGTAGCCAACTTTTGTGTGTGCAGGGAGCAAAGTGGCCATGCAGCTGCATCACTCAGATGTCTCCTCTGAATACCTGTTTGGCCTATAGGGAGGCTTTTGGTTTGTGCTTCTCTGTGGCAGAGGAGATTATTTGCTTACTTTCTCTGTTTCTGCAAGGACTAGACTCAAACTGAATCTTACCAAAGCTGACTCTTGCTATTTTATCTTAAGGTATCTTTCCAGGAGCAACTTCATTATCTTGGCATGGGTACGTACAGCTCGTGGGACCATAAAAAAACCTCTCAGTGTGAAGGCAAAGAGCCTTCTGGGCACAGATGGAGTCAAGAGACTGAATGAACCATCTACCTCTTGCTGCATTGTCTTCCGTGCTCTGTCAGCCTCTATGTCAGAAAAGCCAGAAGAAAATGTGGTAAGACCATTTTTCTCACATTGTTTCTTCAAGGGAATGTGGGGGAATGTAGAGAGGTATTTGTTGGTTGATCCATTGCAGAGGTATTCCCATGGGTGGTAACGAGTGCCTAGACTGTTTGAAGGAACAGTGCTACTGACTGGCTGCATTCTAGTCTGACAATAATTTTTTGTTACATTTGTTTTTGATGTTTAGTTAAGATGAAGTGCTGCTGGTGAGGGACTTTACAGACTGCAGAGAAGTTTCATTTTTACTTTGTTCTCTGCTTGCGTTGCGAGTGGCCTCTCAGCTGTGCAATGGGTGTCGGCACAGACGTGCAGCATCTTTCTTTCACTTGGCTGAGAGAGTTGGAGGTGAGGCCGTGGGGGGAGGGAGAATTGATGAGGAGGAATGTGCAACATAGGATGGTTCTTCTGCTGCACTGCTAGCTGCCATGCAGCACAGGAACCTTTCTCACACTTTGGGATATGATACTTGACACAGGAGTTTGTTGGTCAGCCTCTTGTCCTTCCTGGGGCTGAAGAGCTGCCCTTTGTTCCTGCACCATGCCACGACTCCTCCCTGGGAGACAAAGCTGGGCTTCCCTGGTGTGTTGCACTTGCTTCCAACCTTGTCATGAGCTCTGAGAGCCGATAAGGACACTGATGTTTAACGGGCTGGTGGGCCCTCAGCAGCAGCTCTGATAGGGAGGCAAAGCCTCTTGTAAACACTATAAATTCAGGTTTAGAATTTGCAAGTCAAATCCCTGCCTGGCTAATGTGTGAAAAGGTGTTTTTCTAGGCCAAAATGGTGATTATCACGTCCACAAAAGCCCTGCTAAACTCCCACTGAGTGGAACCAGGTACCTGAAGGCCCCCTGCAGAGGTGGCCTTTACTGTGATGATTCAGTGACCAAAAAAAAAAAAAATTCCTATGGAATAAGGAGCAAAGCAATTGTTGTCAAACTGTTTAACTTCAAATGTTACCGCAAAACCTGATGAACCAGAAACAAAGCTTAAGAAATGTTGGTTTGGTTTCATTTAGGATTACTTGAGATTGTTTGGGATTATAGTCACTGTCTCGATTTTTGTAGGTAAAACTCCTCACAGTAGTAACACTGACTGGAACGTATGTACAGATGCTGAAAAGTTTATAAGTATGCTGGGATTGGTATACTTGTATAATGGCTCACAGTCCTCCCAACATCCAGAGACTAAAAGAAGGGTATATGCTACATCAGCTGTGCTCAGTCAGTTGCATAGTCCATCACTGTTTCATAAGTTCAACCCAAGATGTGCTGAAGAGAACATAAAAATTCACATGTATTTGAATGAATTTTGGGTTGGTGTGGTGGTTTGACTGTGGCTAGATGCTGGGTGCCCACCAAAGCTGCTCTAGCACTGCCCACTTCAGCTAGGCAGAGGGGGGGAAATGTAGCTCAAAGCTCATGAGATAACAACAGGGAGAAATAATTCAGCAAATACTGTCATCGACAAGACAGGTTGGACTTGGGGAAATTAATTTAATTTATTACGTATGAGGTCAGGGTAGGATAAGGAGAAATAAAAAATAAATCTTAAAACACCTTCACCACACCTCTCTCTTCTTCTCAGGCTCAACTTCATCCCCAATTGTCTATCCCTCCTCCCCATGTGGCACATGGGAGTTGGGAATGGGAGCTGCAGACAGTTCATCACGCATTGTCTCTGCGAGTCTTTCCTCCTTAGGGAAAAGTCTGTCTTCTGTGTCTTCTCTTAAATGGACACTAACAGCAATGGGATTTATGTGGCTACACCTAAAATCAGTTCTCAGTCATCAAAATAAGTATTATTGCTTGTGTCCCATATGTCAAGGGAGATGAAGGTCATATGTTGGCTTTAAACTAAAGGCTTCTCAGATGGGGTCGATAAATGGTGTGGGATGTCAGATTTGTTTAGTTTTCTCCAATAAAACAATCCTTTTTCCCTTTTAATCTAGAAAAGCCATCCATAATGAGTTGGGGGACTGTGCTATACATCCTGGGAAACAAAACAGCCTTTTAAGGGGAACTCACTGACAAGGACTGAAAGTCTTGGGCTCACTCTATGGAAACAGTCAGGCTGATTCACTGCTCAGAAGTTAATTAGTATAAATGATAGAGGATCCAGCCTCTTTCCTTTGCCTTATATTTCCAAATATCTCCTGGAGCCAAATCGAGACACTGCACAATGAGTGTTTAAACACACTTGTCCCTCTCCCCCCTTTGCTGGAAGCAGTGTCTGGGATACAGGTTGTAAATCAGGTCCTACAGTGATTGATCCATGTGCTAGCAAGTGAAGCATAAAAATAGCAGCATGGTTGAAAGGACATTAAAAAAAGGGAAACAGACCATTATTATTTCTGGGCTCAAAGGAAAGAGCAGTTGAATCTGTCATGCTGGCCAAGTCTGAGTAGCCCTGGTCTGTCTAAAAAACACAGACAACTGCTTTGCTTCCTCCTCCACAGCTGTGTGCACCCTGTAAACAAGGAGTCAGCCCCATTTTTCTAGCCTGTTAACCTGAGACCCAGAGGTTTGAGTCCTTTCAGGAACTTCTCTTAAACCTCTTTGTGTGCTCTAAACCAACTCCTGCATATCTCTGGCTGTGAAATAACATGCTGGCAGGGCAAATTGCATCTTTGCTCTCTCTTACACCGTTGTAAAAGTTGCTGACGTGCCCACCATATATTTGAAGCACATTTCCCCCCTTATCTTTGGCTGGGGTGAACATTTCTGTGGCTTTCATAGTACTGCTAGACATAGAAAATCCGTAGCTTAACTATTCTGACAGCTTAATTAGGAGCCAGGAGGTTCTGTCCTGTTAATGTTTAAATAACCAGAACTGCTGCTGAAGCAGGAAAGATAGGATAGCAATATTTTTATCAAAATAAATAGCTGAAATAAAGACAGGAAGAGAAAACTTGCTGCTCGTATTTACACATTTATCCACCATTATTTTATTAACAAGGAGCACTGTGTAGAGCTGAAGCAACAAGAAAAGCTCTTCAGTCTCAAGACATTACTGTGCACTTAAGTAATCTTCTGACATTGACTGTACACTTAAGTAATCTTCTGATATGGATAAGCAAAAGTAATAATGGAATAATTTGGTAATCCTAACGATATGTACAGAGTGTAGCTGTTTCTTTCCAAGAAGAGCATTTACCATTCCCATACTTTCGCTGCATGTGCCTGGAAAACCCTGGTAAAACTCCTTGCCTCTGTAACATGCACAGGTGCACACACACATGCATGCATAGACATACAGGGCCTGCTTTATGTGCATGAAAAGTACTGAGGGATTTGTTATTACAGGGTTTTGGCATTACTCAGGTGGCTCAGGTGCTGTTGAGCTCACCTTTAAAAGGATGAAAAATGCTTTTGTTTCTGAGTATGACCAAGTCCTCCCTTAATTACAGACATTGGCATCATCTTATCTGTCTCTTCCTTTATGTCGTTTCAGAAACTGAAAAGGATCCTGATGTTTATTCAAGGAATCGAGTAACAGTCTCCAGTCCTGTGATTTGATGGTTTCTAAAGATTTCTACTTTCCCCAAATGCCAGTGGTACCTCTTATCCCTTTTCTAACTGCAGTGAGATTGATTTAACCTTCTGTTCCTCAAATCAAAGGCATTTTTGTGCTGTGTGTTTTCTCTTGTTACTACCAATACTTTCTTTCCAGACTTTCTGGTCACTTTTTATTCTTGGAAATGTACATTACCATTCAACAAGACCTAGTAATGGTTTGTGCTGTGCCCTCAGTTTCTCAGCAAAAACCTGCCTTGAATGGCTTGAAAGTTTCTGCTGAAAGTATGATGCTTATGCCCAGCTGTATCACTGTGAATATTAAGGTCATGCAACTTCCAATGTATTATTCTGGAGTTATATTCCCATAACTGCTCTTCTCTGAGAGGAGCATGTGGTTGGGAAACAACATAACATTTTGGGTTCGTCCTCTTTGACCGGGGTGTCTTGTAGAAGTTCTCTATCAGGCAGGGAAGGAACATTTTCTTGGCTTAGTCTGTTTTGCCCTGCATGTACTTTAACTAAGACTGTCTCCAAAGAAATGAAAATAATCCTCAGCAAGACACAAACTAAGGCAATTATCAAACACATAAAGATGTTAGTACACAAGTCTCTGTACATGCCTGCACCCAAGCAATGTCCTGAGTACCATTCCACTCAATGCACAGCAAAAATCTACGGTGTTCTTACAGGGCTTCTTCATTCTGCTGGAAACATGAGTCTTTTCTGACCCATTCAGCTTCAAACAAATCTTAATGTGGTGTGAATGCTTAGTTTGATTTAGGAGCAGCTTGCTTCAGTTTATTTTAAACTCATTCAGCCTTGGGGCTGAGATACTTGGTGACATTACAGCCATTCAATAAATTGTCTTTCAGCAGCTGAGTCTGCAGTGAGACTGAGTCAAGCTGGAAGAGGATTAGTCCTGCCTTTGCTCTGGAGCATGCCAGATTACACCAGCTTGCCTCTTGAAGGGGCTGTGTCTAAATGCACAGCAGTGTGCCTTTGCTGAGCTCCAAATTAAGAGATTACCATTCCCTGCATTCCTATGGCCTGCTCCTTTGTTGTCCGTCCCCACCTTGTAGTCTGTGTAACTCGTTCTCTCATTGCTCCTAAATGGGTCTGTAAAATGATGTGATCTGGAGATGGCTTCCCCCTCAACACACTTTTAATCACCTCAGATGTTCGAGCCTGCACCTTGTGCCAACACTTTGCTGGAAACCTCTTGGACACTGTTTCATTCAACCATTCATGGATTATCCAGCTTTGGCCTCAATTTCAATAGATGCAGCTTCATTAGGATGTTAAACCCATGTAGTTAAGTTTACTTTCTTATCATGTCCATGCAACAAATATCTTAGTCTCAGGATTTACTTTATCTAAGGATTATTTTGATGGCTGAAGCAATAATCTGAATAGACTATGAAATGTTAGCTAAAACCTCTGGTTATGACTTTTTTCTTCATTAATTCAATATTTTTCCTTTCCATTCTGATGCAAGTTCATCAGTCATATGGAGTTTTTGTCAAAGGCAAATAGATGATGTGAGTTAAAGACTTAAAAAAATTCAAGACATCATGAGATGCCTTGAAGACATCATGAGAACTGATGAGCAGATTTATGGGTAACAAAAAATGAGGGATCTGCAGACACTGAGGTAAAAAATTACAAGCTTGACAACATTTATGTGAATGCTTCAGATTGGTAAATATACCAAAGACAGCCCAACCACAGTAGAAAGCAAAGACGGGGAATATTTGAAGAAAACAGGCTAGTGCCTTTTTCATGTAATAAAGGGCATCTGCTTTACAGGCTGTTCAGAAATGTGGGAGATATATGCAAGTATGAGAGGTTTCTTCTTCTCCCTGTGCACATTAGCTGAGATCATGTAGAAAGGAAAATCTTAACTCATTCCCATCACACTTTATTCTAGGAATGCTTCCCCAAGATCTGCCCGTGTATTCACGGCCTGAGATTTCACTGGTTTCTTTGCTGGTGGCAATACCTGCATTCGAGGTGCTCCACAGCCCTGCTCCCCATGCTGTTGCTTAGCCCATTGCAGTGAGGAAGAGGAGGAGAAAAGGAATGAGAGAACCCTGGAATTCACTTTTATTATAAGTCAACCCTAAAAGGTTGAGCCAAAATTAAAGACCTGCTGCTTAAGAGTCTGATTTCCCAGGACAAATTACTTAGTTGCCTATCTAAGGCAGTGGAAATAGCCCTCCTTGTTTTGCCAAACAGAAATCAGAATTTACTGACAGCCTTCTAAGGAATTTCCTGCTGAAGCGTGGAGAGAAATGACAAGTGGGGTTTGGCTCCACCTTGCAGCTGGAGATTGGAGGGTGGAAGGCAGAAGACCAGCACACAGTCATTAAAGCAGACATGTTGTTGGCATCCTTTTGTTTTGATTTTGTATGAGAAAGGCTCTTGTGCCTTGTATTGCTAGCCAAGGTTCCCAAGAGAATTTGAAGGCTTCGGAGACTTCTTAGGCTGGTTGAAGCAGTCTCTGTTTACTGCTAGGCAGGTAGTGGATCAGGAGTCTGCTGCAGGATTTCCCCATCAGCAAGGCAGGTAGAGATCAGCAGAGACAAGGTCCCATGGGAACTCAGATGTTCCTGATCTGTCAGGAGCTTGAGCTGGGTCATCAGGCTGCCAACTAAGCTGCTAAGAGACATCATTACTCCCAGCAGCTGATA
Organism: Irena cyanogastra; assembly: GCA_013397155.1. Taxonomy (NCBI): domain Eukaryota; kingdom Metazoa; phylum Chordata; class Aves; order Passeriformes; family Irenidae; genus Irena; species Irena cyanogastra. Next base: position 831,483 of record VWZV01014479.1, on the reverse strand, counting down.
TACTCGTTCTACAAACTATCTATAGATTATTAAATCCTGTTTAAGTGGAAGTCTTAAGGCATCTTGATGCAAACCCTGCAAAGTGGAAATTGCTGCCCTCCATCTCTTTCCTTGCACCCTGTTGCTGGGCTTGTCCCAAGGCAGCTGTACTGGCTGCTTTACCCCATGTAGGTGGCTCTGAAGCCCTGCCAGTTGTCCCAGAAGCTCCAGAAGCAGACATGAAAGTAGTTCCTATATGACGTGGTTTGTGGGACCAAACACAGGCACTTTTGTATGGAGTTTTGTTTGCTTGCCATCCAGGCCTGCACTGGCCTCTTCTCCTGGCATACAGACCACCAGAGCACAGCAAAATGCATACTCTCATCAAGCTGGAAAGATTTAATTACCCCAAGCCCCAGTTTGTGAGAGAGCAAGTCACATTGGCAGCTGAATTAAACAACTATATCTGTGGCTTTCCTTAAGCTCAATCAGTGAAAAAACTCACTTAAATTCTCACTCAATGTCATGGTTTCCCACAACTTCTCTGTCAGCTTTACTATGAATCAATGAGATTGCAGATTTGAGGCAAATTGATGTAATCTACTTTGTGAGCTACTGGGACAGCAAGAGTTAAGCAACTGAGCTGGAAATCCCATGAGATCATGCGCTTCTAGTGGGAAGATTTCCCATGCTTCCTGCTTTTTGATGTGCTGGAAATACTTTATGCTCGGCCTTTCTTGTGGTATCTTGGCACTACTTCTGTAAATAGTTGAAGGGACATCATCAACATAACAATCATGCTTCTGTCTAAAATGTTTTTATTATTCCAAGTCACAGCTAAGAGAGAAAGAGATTAAGGTCTCTTTCATTCAGGCACTTAAGCATAGACCAGCTTTTCTAAGTGTCAGTCAGATCATGCTCTAGAAGATTTAGGGTTTAAATTTAGGACTGTATTGGCTTTGCTGACAGAGCTGGTAGAGAGGAAGTTTTGACAACTTGTTCCCACCCTCACCTCACCACCATTTGCTACCCTGTTGGTTGGTTGTAGTCTGTAAGTGGCTGTCCAGTAAACCTGATCCCTGANTGTGTGTGTAAAATACAGAGAGAGAGAGAGAGAGATGTTTTTAATAAGAACAATTTAATCAATTTAATCACCATGTCTTTACAGTGAGGCTCCAGCAACTACTTTTTGGGCTGAACTGAGAGAACGGCAGTCTGGGGGAGGATGAAACACTTAAGGGGGGGAAGCTCAGGGACCTGCAGACAGAACTGTTTGGTGCTGCTGACTGACACTTTGACCATCTTTGGGCTTTGCACTGAAAACCCAAAGTCCACTGCATATATGCACATCACAGCTCCTCTCAAATCACAAGCCTAACGGCTGAAATGAAGTTTCTTCTCTCTGCTCTGAAATGATCTTGTTGTGTTGCACAGCCCAGCTGGTATGAGCTGTGTGTTCTTCAGGCAGTAATATTTCTTATTCCCTTCATTATATTTTCAGTAACGACTGAAATAATGCCAGCTACAGGGGCACCAAACACCTACGGAAGCCCTTAGAAGTTTCCAATGAGAATATGGACTTAGCAACTGAGTATTCAGAGCTGAACTGACACTTAGCCAAATTCCTAGGCTGTCTGGAGGCAGTGTATTAGTTGGGCATTGTCTTCAGTCTAAAATGAGTCTTGGAGTATGTCTTTTATGAGGGTTATAAGCAGGCAAGGAGGTCTGTACTAGCAAACACCTGCTGCTGACAGAAACACTGACACTGGGATGACATTTCTAGAGTCACTGTCACGCTTGTGGGTTATGCAGATGAGGAAAACTTGCACACAGGCTGCTTTTAATTTATGAAATCTATCCCCAGAATGTGTAAAATGTGCAAACAACTGTCTTCAAATTCCACATGCCATGTCCTCTTTTCACTTGTCCCTCCCATCCTTTTGGTTTCCTCAGCACACTGAGTGCATGCCGTCCCCTGGAGGTGAAATGCAGACCCTCATGTACCATAGGCTACTGGGAATGGCAGGACACATTCTTCCAGGGCTGCCTAATGGCTGCTCCAGAAGGTACACTACAGGAGTGGATAAGGACCCATTAGAAGCCAGGAAGTCTCTAATGTATTGTCCTTCCAAGTAAACAGCTTTAGCTTTTTAGTTCTCCACTTACATTAATCATGCCTGTCATGAGCCACTTGGAGAACTGCAGCCACCTCGGGGTGGCCTGCAAAGCTTCCTGCTTCACTCAGAGCTCTGCTTCTTCCAGTTTCCCTTCCCACTGTTTGTAGGAAGCCTACAGGAGATGAACCAAACAAGATATTTACTTCCTTCACTCAGTACCCAAAGCCTCCCCCATAAGGTGAACTGCCAGTGAGGGAGAGGAGATGGAGGCAATAAGCATCACCTTACTGATGCTGACTCTAGCTCTTCTTCCCACATTGTTACTGAAGTCTTCTTAAACCTCTGGTTTTTCATATCTCCTAGTATGTTGAAAGAGTTTTAGGAGACTTAGAGTATTTTATGATATATTTTTTAAGCTGTTAGCAAATTCACAAGCAATGTAATCAATATTAACAAAAATCAGTCAAGAGGAATGAGCTTCTCTCTCCACAAACATATTCTCCCTTCTCAATTCCTGTCAGTTGTGGACTTTAAATGTACTTGGTTTGAATTTTTTTTTTATTTGAGAAAAACATGAAGAAGCATAATTTTTCAAAACATGACATCTTGTTGAACAATAGACAGGACCAGAGAAATTCCATCCTACTTGAATACAGGGTGATTTGAGTCTACATAGAGAAATTATGTCAGTCTAATACTTCTGTGTTGCAAATTTGAAATACTCTGGTTTGGAGAGAGATTTGAATCTTAATATCTTAATGCAAAGTGAGTGCAGTTTAGCCTCAAATCTCGTACCCTTTTTTTTTTTTTTTTTTTTTTTTTTTTTGCACTGGCTTGGAGGAAGGGAATCTGGAAACAGGAGTTTATTCACAATTTTATGACTGGGATCTCTTTCTGCCTTAAATCTCATTTTATCTTCTTATGTGTAAAATCCCCTAGCAAGCAGCTGTGTTTCTTAGTTTATTGAGCTGTAAAATGTGTTGGTGATATTCACCTATTCCTGGTGTCCTGAGATGCCTGGAAGGGCAGAACTCTTACAAAGGAAAGATAACGAACCAGTAAGGCAAGAAGGGCATAGGACTGGAATTGAATTTTAAACAATAAATGGTAAGAAAATGGAAAATAAAGAATTCTGAATGACCAAGGAGGTTTGAGTGTGAAGGAATGTCTTGCAGGAATCTGCTCTCTGATGAATGCTAATTAATAGTCCTACTGCAGATCCGGTATATCCTAGGGACTGATGCCTTGGAAATGCTTTTATTTGATGAAGTTTTATGTCTAGCAGTAGAGAAATCAGGTCCTTTTTATATGACGTGAGGTATTTACTAGGGAACAATGATTCTGAAAAATGTTCTGGGTGTGATGTAGTGGCTAAAAGGAACTGCTATGATCCTGACATAGATATCAGGGGTAGAATGTTAGTAGCATTCGTAATACCACTACAAAACTAGGGCTTTCTAACTTAACCTTTCTTTTTTTTTTTTTCAAAAACATATTGGCAAATTTATAAAAAGAGCTGTTTGAGACTTCAACTCAACTTATAAAATGAATTATTTAAGGAATCCAGATTTTATAGTGTATTTATGACAGTAAGTTTAGAATTTAAGGAACGATGGGGTTATGCCCTGTATTGCATATGGAGAATAACAGTGGGCTTTTTGACTTGTGAGGCAATGGTGGAGCATTCAGAAGCTAAAGGATGATGCAGAGGAATAGAAAGTGTAAAAATTAGGTAGCTGTTTTACCAGGTTTACATTTCCAAACAGTGAAAAAATTTCTTGTTGAGACATGACTTGTCATTCAACCCAAATATTTTATCTCCTGTACATATATCATGGATTATTCCATGATATTATGGGGAAGGGGTGTGGAGGCATATTGTTGATAATTAGATGCTTAAATTAAATCAACACAATAATTATTTTTTGCCTTACTTGTAAAAGTATGAGTATTCCTTAAAAAATCGTTACTTCTTTTCCATCACTAATCAGAACAACCTAAAGTTGCCAAAAGAAGTTAAGGTTTTATTTCAGGTTATTAATGGTTAAATGTAGACAGAATGTCTCCCTCTCTTTAATTTTCTTATGTAGCTCTTCATAGAAAGAAGGTTTTTCTCAGGATATATCTATCCAAATGACTCTCTGCTATATGATGCTGTATTTTTAATCCACAGCATATGGAAAACATTCCCCTGTACAGAAGAGGTATCGTTTTATGAAGTTGAGATTTTGCTTACCTCGGTGACTCAGAGTCAAAGCAATATCCCGTTTGTGCTTCCAGAGAGTGATGTAATGAAGCAGACTGCCATGTGCACACACTAAAGCCTGGCTAGGTGCATGTGTGCTTGCGATTAGTAGCTGCCAGTCCTGACCTCTGCCTTCCCTGATGGATCAGGATCCATGGCTCCCTACCGCAGAGGGCCAGCAGAAGACCTACGTGCAATTTAAGCTTCACTTCTGCGCAGTTTTGAGAACTTCTGTGGGATGTGGGTGGGCAGGTGGTTTCGCTCACTGGAAACATTTAAATTTGAGTTTGGAAACACTTTTACTAGCCAACAAGTTGTTTTCTTTTAAGCATTCACAGACCAAGGAACATTGTCACATAATTCCATTAGTGAATCCAGCAAGTTTTTGTTAAATTGAAACACCTCTTTTAGGAAGTTATTAAACAATGATTTAAAGGCTAAAGATATGACAAATTTACCGCTTCCCTTAATGTCTTTTTCCAATGCATAATTGACTCCATTTATTTCCACTTTGAATTTTAGATCTGTCTTTCAGCCATTGAAACTTAATGCACTTTGCTGCCAGCTTGCAGTCCTAAGACTCATCACAAATTTTAACGTGTCAGAGATAAAATAACTCAAAAAGTATGAATAATAATAGTCTCTGTATCTCTCTAAATGCTAGTAAAATTGATTGGCAACCTTCATGCCTTTTACCCACAGTGAGTATTTGAGCTGGAGATAGAAATGCCATTTCTTTGAAGGTGGTGGCTCCCTTTAACTTTGGGTTTGCTTGTCTTTCTGCATTGCACACTCTGATTATCCATCAACAGCAATGCCAGAGGCTCTTGCAGTTTAGCAGGGGCAGCTCGGGACACGACTTTCATCTTGTTGAAACAAATAGTAATATCAAAGTTCTCACAACCCTCTGAAATATGGCAGAGACTTTGAGGCGAATACTTGGCGACTTGGCTGTGTGTGGGCAGTGCAAACACAAGCTGCAGCAAACAAGAGTCTTCCAGCCTTTTCTTCGCGTTGTCCTGCAGAGGACTGAAAGTTGCAAGCAATTTGCTCGTTATTAGACCGGAGTCACCAGACCAGGGCCTCTTCGTGTTGACTCGCGAAACCCTTTCATGCTTATCAGCGTACAGCTGGATTTCCTCTGCTTTATCACACTGCCACTTTTCCTGTATGGCTCTCCGTTTTGTTTGGAGTTCTCTGGGCTTGCTATTATATGCAGCTCTCTTTGATGCAACAATAGATCTTGCAACTGTGCTCTGTGAAATGTGCACCTCTCCTGAGGTGTTGTATAATTGCAGGATCACTCTTATCTCATCAATCTTAATGTTTTCTAATTTTTTTGCCCTAGGGTCTTGTTTGAGGCATGGCATAAGATATCCCTGAAGATTTCCAAATTATTTTATTGGAATTTTTAGAGTTTTTCATGTTGAACTTTTAATAAAGCAAAGCTTTGAGGATGAATGTCTACTCAGTGCACAGTTTCCCTTATAGTAACTTGTTTTGAAAATGAAAGAAGTATTTTATTCATTAGCGGAAGAACTTTTAATTGTACTTGTTATGATCAGGAGAGGACTCTGGACTGTTTCACATTAATAAAACTCTTCCTCTTACATCAAGAGTTCTGCTTGGCTATTTCACGTAGCCATTGTCTCCTGAAGTGGCAAACTTGAAAAGTGTACTCCCTTGTGACTGAAATGTTGAGGAAATTGTCCAACATAACAGCTATATACTGCTTTGTACTCTCAAGAATAATTTCAGATTGATTTACTCCAGTCTCTAGCTTTGCCTCACTTCTGACAGCAGTATTTCTTGTTTTGCTCCCTGAACTTTAAATGTCTTCCACATGTACTTTATAGTTAACTGATTTTGCATCACCTGCAAATTAAGATGGTGGCTCCCATCCATGCAAATTAAGATAAACATTTCTTTAAGTGGAACCATTTTTATAATTTTTTTTCAACACTGTTTTGAATTCCTGCTTTAATTGATATATTTTTAACCTGTTTTCTCTTCATTTTCTCTTGCTTCCTAAGATACATTGCTGCTTTTACATTGCTGTCTGCCTCTTGTTATAGCAGGGAGTTATAGCAGAAGGGAGCTCAGCAGTAATAGAATGAACTGGTGCCTAGACAAGCTCATGAAAAGATGTTGTATCCAGGAATGGAGAAATACCCACTGGAGCTGACAAAGTTGTAGGTTTGAGATCTCTGCATAGCGAGTGCAAGAGTACTTCCACAAGCAGGGCTGCCATTTTTAAAGGGTGTAGCCCAGCCTGGGGTAAATTCTGCCTCTTTAAGAGTCTTCTTTTTTGGAATAAACCTGAAAATGAATAGAACGTACATCTTCAGATAGTCCTCACAGATATGAAAGGGAAGGTAACAATTAGCACAACTGGAAGGTATACAGTACACTGGTGAGAGTGTACGTTGCACACAACCTGGTGTTATACTCATGAAAATATGGTGTTTGCAGAGTTTCTTCTGCTAAATGTTATTGAGAAAGCCCAGTGAGCAGTTTGGTTGCTCGCAAGAACAAGATGCTGTCCTCACCCTCAGGTGTGGATGTTCAAGTGAGAGCAAGGGACACCTCGTTTGGGCCTAGAAATGAAGATAATATTGCAGAATGTCATGCTTCCTCTTTTTTTTGGTGAGAGACAAAATGCATCAATACAACTTTTTTTAGCCCTTAATCATTCTTCCCCCTCCCTCCTGGATAGGGACAAATGCTCACTGTGAATTTCTTAGCCCAAGTTAATGAACAGAAAACAGATACAGCTCCACTATTGTCCACCAGCAATAGCTAATGGTAGTCAGACTGATATATACCAAAAAAAGTCTATGAAGAAATTTTCTCTCTCTCTCCTCCTCGTTTTTTTTTTTTGTTTTTTTGTTTATTTTTTTTCGTTTTTTTGTTGGGGGGGAATGCATAGCTCCTAACAAGCATGTGCAGTGACAAGGAATACCCAATTTTGTGCTTTCTGGAAACAAAATGCACAGATTTAAGTGGCTTTTAACTCTGAAGGTCAGGCAGTACTGCATCCTCTTGCACACTGAAAAAACATGCTCAGCAATCTTGGTTTCAAAAGATCAGATTTCACAACATTCCTATTTGTTGAGCACTTACTAATTACTGGAATAATTAATCACAAAGTAAACCAAATGAACCCTGTGGGTAAGCAAATTCAAGAAGTTTTTCTTCGTGTATTATCATCTGGGTCATATCACTGTATCATAGCCAGGGAAGAGAAAGGGAAATTTAATCTGCAACTTGGCCTTCACATCATTTGGCAGCATATTAAAGTGAACAATCTGTGTAAGTATATTCTATAATTTCAGGCTCCCTGGATCTGATAGATGCTTCATGCACAAAGTTTGCTTTCAGCATAATTTTTTACCATTTCTAAAATAAACTCAGTTGCACATTTCAGTTTGTTTAACTGAGATAACGTTCAAAGTCATGGAATGAAGTATCCCCCTTGGGCCCTTAGCTGTGGCACAAAGCAGTCACTGACCTGCTAGACCATTGAAAGTATTCTCTTCCTCCTTCACAATCTTTAACAGGTCAATATAGACTCTCACATCCAAGCACAGCTAGCCTGGAGTATCTAATGCATTACTTACTGTCCTATGAATAGAACTGCACTCAATATCTGGTTAATATTTGCCATATGCAACGTGGGACATGCTTTTGTGATAGCTGAGAGCTAACAAAACTATTTACAGAGCAGAGGGGGTTAAGTGTGCCGCTATTTTCTTCTTTTCTCTTTGCTAAGAGGGCTGTGTTTGCACTCACTGAAATTAAGACATGGTGTGACCTCAGCTTAGTTGGATGGTTTAGTTGAGTTTTTATTTGGTTTTGATGGGTGAATACAGACAAAGACAAACCATTCAGTCTCAAGTGGATGGAAAATAGACATGGGTCCTGTGCACAGCAGTATTTATGTGTCACTGCCCAAAAATGCGGGTAGTGAAGAGAGAGGCAGTGAGGGGGGTTAGTTTTGCCCTCACCAATGATGGCATTGAGTTGCTTTTGACAGGTATGTACACACGCCAGAACTCCTCTGAGATATTTGGTGTCAAAATACTCTTAAGAACATGAAGTTGACCCTAAGTGTTGGCCGAAGGATACTAATTTGTGGGAGACACATCTGGAAAACCCGGGGCAAATGCTGCAGCCATGGGTGATCCCACATAGTTACCCAGGGGGTCCACGAGAAGCCAATGCTGCTCACAGACATCCTCTACCCTATGCAATGGTTGCTGTGTATATTGTACACAACCATGAGTCTGGTGGCGTGTCATGTGAACACCTCGGTAGGAGCTCTTTGAAGCACGGAAATTAGACCTGCAGTTGTGGAAGGCACCTCGTAAATGAAAAGCAATTTTTAAAAAAAGTCAATCTTCATGCTGAAGAAGTGCTGCACAGTGGGCTGGGAACACTAGTGACCTCCCAGTGTCAGCTGCAGGTCATGTTTGACAGGCAGACTGATCTGGTGAGACTCCTGATGTCCTGCACTTTTCATCACAACCTTTTCCTCAGTTCTCAAAGTGTAGTTTGACAGCTGGGCTTATTCATATTGGTCTCATTTTTGCAGTGATCAGAGATAAAGAACTCAATCATGGGGCACAAGTAGCAATGATTTCCATTTCTCGTGGAGCAATAAGCAACCTGTTTTAGGGAAATATTGTAAAAGCAGATATTTCAGCACTTGTAAAATGATGGTGTTTTATGCCAAGAAATCAAGAGAAAGGGAGGTTTTCTGTTTTGTATAAAACTGACAGGATTTGAAAGAATTTTAAAAAAATCTAATGACTTTTCAGTGACTCCTTCCTCTGTAATTGAGACAAAAGTGTAACTCAATCAGAAGACAATGTTGGTTGGTTTAATTCGCAGATTATGGTTTCAGAGAAGCATTTATTTCCCTACACACTGGACATCTGGAAACATTCCCCTGCCACATTTTATTAGAACATTGAAATCACCTCGTTAAATGATATGGAGGGATTTAGAAAGCAAGGTTATTGTTGGGAGATCAATCACCGATTAAACTCCCATGCCACTTTAATATGTTCCCATTTACTGCCACAGACACTCATTCTAATCATTGGCTATGCCATTTAAATGATTTTAATCACAGACTTCCAGGTTTTCTGAGCCTTCTCCTGGTGTAATGACCCCCACAGCATTTTCCTGTCTTTGTTGTTGATCAAATGAGCTGATAAACAATGAAGTACATATGCCAAATTGCTATTTTCATATCCACTGCTGCTTTTTTCTCAAAAATACAATAGTAGAAAAGGGGCTGGACAGAAAATCTCACCTGCTTATTTACATCTGTTTTCTCAAATTCTGAAACAGAGCTTTATTTGTGACAGTACACCACAGACTAGATGAAAATGGTGAGTGTCCTGCTGTGACCAGGGGATATTTGAGATGGGTAAGAGGGAGTACATGGTGGGGACTGGAGCCTGAAGGCAAGTGAGCATTCAGGGAGGAAGATGAGATCCACTGGGGAGAACTGAAGTGCTGAGGGCTGCTGTGGTGAAGGTGTGCAAAAATGCAGAGCCAGCATTTGATATCTCAGAGCAAGAGGCTTTTGAAGGAAGAATGTCACTGTTGATGCAGGAGTTGGGGGAAGGAGAAGACCATCAGTGCGAAGGGGAAGCTGCTGAGAGGTTTTGAGTAGTGTTATTGATTTAGAATTTTGACCAAGAACCTCACCTGGACTGGCACAAGCGTCCTAAGCATCTTAAGGGGCAGAGTTGGCACAACTGAAAAATGCATGTTTTCTTGATGAGAGGAAAATATTCTACACTGTGCCCTGCATCAACTTTTTTGCTTCTTTGCAGGGAGAACCAAGAAAATGTAATGTCCAAATGTGGGACTTATGGTCTATGGCAAAGTTTTTTCTGCAAAACTGTATACAATTGATGTACTCACATAATTGCATATCCTTCATGGTCTTTTCATGAAGACGTGCATTAGAGAGAACCATTCATCTGGTTAATATTTATTTGCACTTTAATCCCCTTTTCTGTCCCACTCCAAACTAATTGTGTGTGCGTTTGTCCCTCCCTTTAACAACTGCAAATAGAAAGCAGACGGGAAGCCAGGAGCTTTGACAAAAAGCAGGAAGAGGAGAAGAAAAAGCCCTGAGAAAATGATAGCCACACATGGCACACTCTGATCTCACTGTAATGAGGAGGCTTGTAAAGGCTTGCATTTGTGGGTCATTTACCCGTGCCATACAGAGTGTTTGTTTTACTTGGTAAACAAGGATCACAGCACTCCGCTTTTAGGCAAATAGATTGTGGATATATTTTCAAAACTGAAATTGAATTACTTTAAAAGTGTGTAATAGCTCTCACTGCTTTTCATTCCTTTTACACATAGCTTTTTAAATGTAGTGTGACTATTGACAGCCCTGGAAGGTAATCTAGGGTGACTTTTCCCTTGCTTTGATTTGGGCAATCAAAGAGATATAGCTCTTTTCTGTGTCCAGCTAGCAGCTGTGGAATTTCTCTGTCTCTGAACGTATTTTACTCCAGTTTCTGGTGTTTCTGCCTGGCTCTGCTCTCTCAGCTATGATCTCAGCATCACTCTGAGGTGCTCAGCCATTGATGCTGCTCACATGTTGGCCTGTTCCAGGTGCAAGGAGATTGGCTTGCCTGGTGTGGAAACCCAGATGGATGGCAGCAGTCCATACTGGCTCTGCCCCTTGGCTCTTGCCTTGGTTGTAACCAGCTTGACCCACACATAAAGCAAAAGCAAACTTGTACTTGGACATGGTTTATGAAGAGATCAGAGACATGGTCTCTGTTGTTTCACCTCCACACAGAGCCCCAGAAACCTGAGGGCTGCCGCACAGTGACCTCTTCTAGAAATTATAGACCTGTTCTTACCTGTGCAGTACAATATGATCCAGGACTCTCCACACAGTTTGGGTAAAGTGCCTGTTAATGCTCTCTGTCAGTGACTGCCCTTTGATGTTACTCTCGATATTTGAAAACTGGATGTTTGTGTTTCTGCTCCTTGGTCTTTGTGGAAATGAAAAATATTTTACCACTCTTGCTAAATTATGTACTTTTGTAATTTTTTGCAGGAGTTTTGTGAGCCCTCTCACCAATTTCCAGGGTCCTCAGACTTGCTGATCAAGATCCGCTTCAAGACCTCAGACTGAATCCAGCTAAGGCAAATTTTTATTTATTTCTGCAAGATGATTCATGAGTGCTTCCGGCTTTACCTGAAAACAAAACACCTTCAACTTCACCATATCTCTAATCTCACACCTGCCCATTCCACAACTAGACTGCTGCTGTCCTCCTGTGGGTCCATTCTATCCCCTTCCTCCCTGAGGAGCATCTTATCCTACCTTCATCCCCCAAAATCTGGCTCCCTGCGTGCCTGACAGGGCAGCAGCCCCTCAGTCCAGCCCCACAGCCTTCATTGTCATGGTGAATCAGCAGCTTGAATACCAGGTCAGTTCTCACTCATGTGCAACTCTTTCTGCTCTGGGGAAGTTCTCAGGACCCAGGCAGTGTCAGTCCTTCCAGCTCTGACCCTCCCTCAGCCAGGGTGTGAAGGCTGCTGACAGCAGGAGGTCACAGCAGCAGGGTATCATGCTGCTCACTGCCTGCGAATTTGGTGCAACACGAGGGTTTTGGACAGAAGAGCCATATGCTGTGGGCTGTGGTAATCCTCTGCTTTTGGTCTCACATTAATTTTGTGGGGTTTGTTCCGAGTTTCATAGTTACCTTCTGATAATAGGGAGTTTTGGCCTTCTTCCAGTGAAAGCCAAAATCTTCATCCTCAGGCCCAAAGGACTGGGTTGGAGGGAGGGAAGGAGTAGAGGGGAAGGGAACAGCGACCGGGCTGACCTCTTTTTCCATGTAAGGGGACCAGCTGGGAACACAGACAACCTAACAGATTCTGCAGGCTGCCTACTGCCCTACCCTTTCCAGAAACCCTCTCTGTTCTCAGGAGGTGGAAACAGCTCTTGGGGCAGCTTTTCTCTAGGCTGGGAAAAGCTGGAGGTCATGTAGTCAGGAACAACTTTGATGCTGTCAGGCTGGAGCTGTGAAGACTTGACCTGTGACTGTAGCCTGCCTCCTGGTCTTCCTTAGATTAAATTATTATATGGAGCAATACCAGAAATAACCCCAGTCATTTAACAGGGGTGGGGAGTTTTTAACTCTCACTTTAGCCCTGACATGTTTTGTGATGCTGAGAGACCCAACAGCATGTCATGTGCCCTGTTATCCCTGAGAGTCTTCTCAGGTTACTCCTTGTTTTGCTAGGTGGTGATGAAACCCAGGGAGTGACTACAGACAGGCTTGGAGGGCTGTAATTTCTGAAACAGCATCTGAAAAGTTTGAGGATGATGGTGGGATTTGAGCAGGTCCTGTCCTTAGCTAGGACTGCATTCCTGCTATTATCAGCAGAGGAAAGCCACACTGCATCAGTGGAAAACTGCTGAAAATGGCTCTGATAGCACAAGAGAGGGACAGGCTATCAGACAAAAGGGTGATGCCAAATTTTGGGGACGGCTGTTGGAAGGAATGCCCTGGCAGTGCTCCAGGCTTTAAACCCCAGCTTGCCATAGTGGGTGCTTTTCATCCAAGCTTCCAGAGACATCACATCAGTTTGGTTTAGTAAATATTTCAACAGCGTTTTGAAGTTCCAGTGAAAACAGAGAAAACCTTTGATGTCTACAGACCCTTTATCCCACCACACATCTCACCCCATGCTTTTCAGCAACATTGTTTAGTCAGTGCTTGCTGAGGCCAAAGGGATGCAAGGTGTAAAATCTTAGCCCCGCTGAAGTCAGTAGAAAACTTTTCCCTGTTACAATGAGGCCAGGTGCACGCTGAAGTAAGTCAAAGAGAGTGATTTTAGTTTCTCTGTTTCATTTAAAAAACCCAACAAACAGGAAGCATTCTGGTCAGAAAACAAGAACCCCTAAAAAAAAGAAAAATCCTAAATGGAATGAGCATCATGTGTGAGGAATTATTTTTTAAATTAATATGAATTTATTTTTTCAGGAAGGGTTGTCTTGGATATTAATCCATGGGAGAGAACCAAACTAAGAACTATTTTTCTGATGGCCAGCCTGGAAATCCCTGCATCACTGAAGCAGTAGTAACAAGTGCCTTCTGGGTGGATAGGCATGGATTTTTCATATTGTTTTTCCCAAAAGAATTTTTTTCAGCAAAATTCTTATTCTCCTGAACGAGCTGAAAATGCTCGTTCTGTAATATGGATATTTTATGCATATTACTCATTCCAGGAAAAATTCCTACCCAGCAAGTCTATTCAATGCCTTATTTATTTTCCTTCTTTGTGTTTTGTTTTCCAAATGTAAATATTAACAGTAATTTCTAAGGCTTAAAGGGAGACTCCCAAGTTCAGTAAAGACTATGTTGTGAGTCTTTGCCATATTACATTTCTGCTTGTTTGAAAATACAGTGCAAAACAACTGAGGGCCAAAGAATGCATTGCCACAAATTGGGGATTTCTGCAATACCTGTGTGGGTGTTTAAGGGGGAGAACACTGCATTCTGAAGTTTGACTCCAGTGCATATGTTAGTAGATATGCATACTACCTAGCTTGTTTTCTTTTCTATTTTCTCTCTGCTACCCTATCTTTCTCTGTGTTTCCTAATATTTTGTCAGTGGTTTGTTTATGAGCAGCTTTTTTCCTTTTTTTTTTTGTTTCGTTTCAGCCACCAAGATGGATTTTAATTTTCTTTCCTTTTTCTCCCTTTTCTTTTTAATTCCCTTTACCTTCCCATTCCAAATTATTTTCCTTTTTTCCCTACTTCTGCCTTTCTCTGTGGGAGCTCACCCTTATCCCCGACTTAGTGCGATAACACAGAAAAAAACCCCCTTGTTTTCAGAAGCTCCCGTCAGTCTCAGGACAAGCAATACGCTATGCCTGCTCCTGACAAAACACAGCCCTTTTGTTCAGCACGTGCTGGCTCACCCCAGCTGAATGCAATGGCTTTGTTTTAGGTGTAGATAGTAAGCTGGGTCTGCCTGGCAGGTGCATCTTGCAGCCAGTGTCACACTGCAGTAAATTCTGTAATTACAGGTCATGGAGGTGGAGCTTTCCTTTGATGTGACTTTTTCTGTTGTTGCAAGCGGATACAATTTGACTGAGATATCAAATGCAGATAGCAGTAAAAATTTAATTAACAAATCAAAGCTTTTATCTGGGGTTTTAGAACTCAAGCCAACAGGTTTCTTCAATCTAAAGGAATCACAGAGATGGAGGGGCGAAGGCAGTGCCTTTGTAGTGTATACAGCTTACAACCTTTTTTATAATGCTTGCAAAGATAAAACCTTTTTAACTGTTACTTTCCCTTTGAGAAGCTTTTAGATCTTTCCCAAAAGCAAGGATATTGCTCACTGTTAGCTTAATTTTCATCATTTTAACTCTTCAGTGTGTGTGCATTTTGTCTCATGATACTGCAGATTACTTACCAGGGGAAGACAAAGCATGCTCACATTTGCCTTCCTGCAGTTGAGGCTGCACAGAGCACCCCACTACTCCAAATTCATGTGCTGGATTGGTTATTCCTCTTGTGGGGAGCCAGACAGTGATGGTGTCAGTGCCTTGACATTCCTTCCATAATTTACTTACCATCTTAACAATGAAAGCCTCAGTGAAATGAGGCTGAAACTTGGCTCTCAGCTCCTTCATCTGCAGGGAAGTAGATGCTCCTCAGTTTCAGTGCTTTCTAGGAGTGTTGTCATGATCAAAGCAGGTGGGTCCACATGCTGACTGCCTCAGTCACCCCACTCATTCTAGTGCTAACTGGGAGTTGGGAGAGCAGCACTCTGCCTGTTACATGTGGTGTGTCTGATTATTGCTGCCTGTGAACAGAAATAAAGGCAAAAGGGCAAAATAATAATAGTAATAACAGTAATAATAATAATATTAATCCACATGCCTGGTGACACCTCTGCTAGAAGACACATGTCAGAGCACCCCAAAAGCACATAATGAGAGATATATGGATAATCAGAGCATGTTGCACCCTATATCTCAATAAATACAACTGTCTTGCATTTGTGGGCCAGCTTTCTCAGAAGTTATTTCCAAGGATGTATACAGACCAAAGTTATAAAATTCTGCATGATAGATTAAAACAGAATACTGCAAGTAAAAGAAAAATTATCTCAGCTGTTCACCATGATACTATGTATTTCAATTTTCAAGACCTAGAAGCCCTTCAAATGAATGAGCACTGCTGCAGAGATCCCAGACTCATCTTCTGTGGCTCTGTAGAGCCAAGTTGTCCTAATATGTGTTACTCGTGTCTTTCTCAGTGTATCTGAGATTGCCTCAGGAGTTTCTGCAATTGTACACACAAAGGTCCTAGTTCGGGAAACATGTCACAGTATCAGACAGCACTTAGGAAAGCCTTAAGTTTAGAAACACTTAATCAGGCTCTTAAGAACCTTCCTGAAATTAAGCCGAAGAACCTGAATCAAAGACCTCTGAAACCAGCACAGCACCACGAACTTGTGCTTATGCCAGTGTATGTTCAGAGGCTCTCACCTGGAATTATAGATCTGGATTTCTGAGCTGACTGCTAGAGGGACTACTGAAATAAAACTCTACCAAGCATGATGAAAAGAGATGATGATCCTAGTGAATTTATAGCGTCAGTCATGTGGCACAGTTACCCAAATCTAAACTCTAAAGCTACCACTTCTGCAAAAGCATCAAAAGCTTTCCAAACTTCTAGCTGGAGTCAAAAAAGAAAAAAAGAAAATAAAAACAAATGAAAGAAAGAAAGAAGAACAACAAAAAAGAACGAAAGGAGAGAAAAAGAAAAGATAGGCCATCCTTATATTTAAAGTATGCAAATTAACTTCTTGACATTTGCATTACTAATTTTAGTGCTTTGATAGATACTCCGTTACCAGACTTTAAAGCCTCAGATATCACCTCAAACAGCTAAGGAAAAAAGAAGGAAAGACTTCAAAGTGAACAATTACCTGTTGATGATGTATTATATTTAAAGGCTCTGGCTGTGGATTAAAGCTAGTCCTAGGATTGTTAATAGCCTGCAGTAAACAACTAATGAATCAAAGAAAAGGAACAAAAAGCAGCTCTAGTTGAAGGACATTCCCATTAATACCAAAGGCCAGAGTCTAAGTGTTAAGTGTAACACAATAAAATACAGTCATTTCACACTAGAGTGTATAAGAATTTACAAAAATGGTCACAGGTGAATTATTAGGGATTGTCCTTTGAGCTTTGTTCTCAAAGCCCTTTGATGCCATTAACAGCACCAGGTTTTCCAGTCTTCTGTTGGGTTGGTTTTTTTTGCAGTTTCTTTGCAATTTTTACTTTGTATAATAAAGAGGTTAGATCTGAATGTGACGAGCTATACCTACAGCAGTGATAGAAGCAGCAAACTTCCAGACAGGAGAAGTAAAAGCTCAAAGAAGGAGGCACAAAGCAGGGAATGGAGAGAAAACAGCTGAAAACAGTGCAGAACAAATTGGAAGTCTAGAGGGATCTCTCTGATTTGGAGCTGTTAAGAATCTTGATGAAATAGGAAAGTGAGTGATTTAAAGGGGCTGGTTGGGAGAAATTATCTCAACATATTTCAGCTAAGTAGATGACAGTAGTGCTGCAATCATAGTCCTTCAATCATGGCCCATCTTCTTCCCACCAGAGCAAAACCTTTTAAGCTGTTGGCAGCGTTCACGTGAGCAACAGTGGAAGACCCTCATTTCACACCAAATGGAGCCCTGATCTGAGAAGCTTTAAAGAGGGAATGTTATATTTGCTTAAATGTGTGGGAATTGAGGTAAGGGAGAACTTTTCAAGGGAATGTACTTTTTCTCTTTGAAAATCATTTTGGGAGAATTAAAGTGCAGCAAAACCACTGTGATCTTGCAATGCATTAGGGTGATATTGATACGTACATATAGGTGTGCGTGGCATGGTGCTAAATGACTTTTCATCTTTTGTCAGATTTAATCTAGCAGCTTTTAAGGCTGCTAGATTTTTCTCAGGGTTTAGGAATTGATTGAAAATAAAGGAGAGCAAAATGTGGATGATACACATGCACTGAAGAGCTAGTAGGCATTTCTAATGAGAGTGATTATTTTTAAGACTGAAGGAAAAAAAAGCCAAACAAACAACAAAAAACTCAAAGCAACAACAAATCACAACCAGACAAAACTAATTGCGCCCTAGAAGTGGCCTACAGACCGTCTCTGTCTTTCTGCGCTTTGTGGTCGATTGAGATAACAGTGTATCTTCCTGAAGCAAGTTTTAAAACCTGCCTGGCTATTCAGCAACCACCATATCCAGTCTGTGGCAGGTCTGAATCACTAAATTTTTAGGGTTGGAAGGATCTCCTGGCGATCACCTAGTCTAACCCCCCTGCCAAGGCAGGGTCACCTGGAGCAGGTTACGGGTGGGTTTTGAATGTCTTCAGAGAGGGAGATTCCATAACCTCCCTGGACAGCCTGTTCCAGTGCTCTGCCATCCTCAAGGTAAAAAAGTTCTTCCTCATGTTGAGGTGGAACTTCTTGTGTTTCAGTTTATGGCCACTGCTCTTCGTCCTGTCGCTGGCCACCACTGAAAAGAGTCTGGCACCACCCTCTTGGCACTCCCTTGTAGATATTTACCTCCATTAATGAGATCCCCTCTCAGTCTTCTCTTCTCTAGATTGAACAGGTCCAGCTCCCTCAGTCTCTCCTCATAAGAGAGATGCTTCAGACTCCTAGTAATCTTTGTTGCCCTCCACTGGACCCTCCACAGTAGCTCCTTGTCCTTCTGGTACTGAGGACCCCAGAACTGCACACAGCACTGCAGAGGTGGCCTCACTAGGGCTGAGGGGCAGGATCACCTCCCTTGACCTTTGGCCACGCTTTTCTCAATGCACTCCACGATACTACTGGCCCTCCTGGCTGTAAGGGCATGCCAGCTCGTGGTCAGCTGATCATCCAGCAAGACTCCCAGGTCCTTCTCCAGTATGTCAGCCCCCAGCCTGTGCTGGCACTTGGGGTTTTTCACCTTGCCCTACATAAGCAAGGCCCACTGGCTCTAGGTCTGTGTGGGAAAGACCCCAGAATTCCCATCCCCAGCAGGAGAGATGTTATGTGGCTGAAGTGCTTCCTTAATTACAGGATGCAATATGGTTACAATTAATTAGTTTTTGAGAGTGAAGACTGTTTTTTTTTCCCCAACCATAAGTCACTGGTTCAGTGCTGGGACCTGCTGAGCCATTCTTCATGACATCACTCACACTGAACAAGGACTCATTGGTCAGCTCTCATCTCAGGGAAAGGATTGCTGATGTACACCTGAGATAAAAATCAGGCTACACAAAGTGTCTCAGAAGCATTAAGAAGGATATGAGACAGAAAGAGTTGGCTTGTGAAAAGCCAGAAAAGGGCTGTGTACACATGCTGATGGGGGCAAGGCTCTCCTCATGAGGCGTAGGGCTGCTGCTGAGTGTCTGCTCCTCTCCATAGGGGTGGCTGCTGAGGGGCCTGGCACCCTCGTATATCAACACATTCACTGGCTTATATCCTCACGACAAGAGTTCATTTTATAATGACTATAGAACCAAACAAAGAACAAAAGTGTCCCAACTTCATTTTGAGTATCGCTCTTTCCCTGCCGGATGCTGGGATTCCTGTCTCCCACCATACACTGTCTTGGAGACAGGTGGCCTTTCTGGGGCTGCAGTCCCATGGGAGGCAGTGAGTCAGTTTGATGTCACATCACCACTGGAGAAGAGTCCCTTCTGCTGCCCCCCTCATCATCTTCATATTGCCCTTGCTGTCTCCTAACTGCAAGCTCCTGCTGCTTACCATGTGTGGGCTTATAGAACCCTACTTCAGATGATTTAATTCCAGATTTGGCAGAGGACTAACACAGCAAACATGGCTCGGGGAAGCGTCTGATGAGGACGGAGCTGCCCTAAGGAGGGTGGGGCAGCACTGGGAGATTCCCTGAAAGAATGGAAGAGTATGAAAGGAGGGAAGGATAGAGGAGACTTGTCTTTTTCCAGACACATAAGCTGTAAAACAGGACCCAAAGGCATTTTTCTGAGTTTTGTTGGAGTCCCTGCAAAGAGGCAGGCAGTCTGAACTTTGGAAGCTGAGCTGTTCTCTAAGAGTTTTGATAAAGATAGTCTGAACAATGAATGTGGGCTACAAAACAAACATTTGGAAGCTGAAAGTTAAATGAGGTGAAGTCCAAGCATAATCCTTAGCACTTCAGGTAAATGTTCATCATTTTCCCTGTATTCACTGTCTGCATGCAAGCATTTGACAGCTATCTGTATGTTTGGGGTTCCCTAGTAGGCCACAAATATTTCTGCAACAAGCTGTCAGTTTCCATGTCCTGTCTTACCCTTGCTGTCCATAGTTTTTGCTGCTTTCTGTGAGGATTACATCCTGCATAGTGTTTTATGATTGAATCCCAGACCTCTGGAAAGTCCCACATTCAGTTTGCCAAGGCTTGCCATTTTAGTGCATTATTTGTTTGTGCCATAGCAATGCCCAGAGGCCCCTTTGTGCAGAGCAGCATCTGTGGCTGGTACACTCACAGCTGTTTGTCCTAAGGTCCAGGACGAGCTCTCACAGTCCCATCCCTGCCTCTTTGGTGCACAGTGTTTTCATCCATCATTAAAGCTTAATATGTTCCATTTGGCCCCATTGTGAGAAAGCGATCTTGTTTGGGGAAAAAATATTTTATTAAGCCCAAAGCAAAGACGCAGCCACTTTTGGGTGATGTTGTTGATTATTCACAAAATGTCATTCCCGAGTTGTCTTGTTTGCCAAGTATGGGACATATGTTAGTAATTGACAACAAGCAGAGTGGATCTCTTCTATAAATGGCTGTTTCAAGACACGACTAGTAATAAAATAAAGGGGCCAGGGGTTCCTCAGAAGATCTAACAGTGTACTTCCTTTAAAACTGTTATCGCTAGCAGGCAAGACTCGTTCTCCTCCTTTCTCTTCCAGACTGCTTTTCTTCCTGTAGAACCTCAGGCCTGTTCCTCATTTTTGCTTATGTTGCAACAGATGGGTTTTTTGTTTCTTCAAGCGACAGCTAGCTGAAATCTATGTCTTATGTTTCTGAATACACTTTCCACCATTAGCAATGTTTGTGCTATCCTCAGTTGAACAACTCCAGTTATGACACACAATGATTTTCAGGGACCTAAAGGAGGAAATAGTTTCAAGAAAATTACCTAATTGTTCCTATGGATTCTAACATTTCATTTCAGTTGCACTGCAGAGATGTAAAGTATCATAAATACTTTAAGAGTCAGAGGCCTGAATTTGCTCTCATGTCACCACTGCTTTGATGTGAAGACATTAATTCAGATGACATAATTTCTGAACATATCAGTGGGTTGGAAGGGTTTGGACCTACAAATAATTATGTAGGTGTGCAATCCTGCAGAGTGTTTTGTTGCCACAGACCTGTTTGCTCAAGGAAGTTATTATCAGTCTGTAGTGATGGAGGTAGAAACAGGCATTTAAGAGACCTAAATACCACTGGATATTGAATGGAATGGACAATAGCATGCACACAACGAGAAAGGTGCCACCTGGCTCTGTCAGGTTTGTCTGATATTTGGTGGGTCAAGATTATATGGTTGCTTGGGTGCCTGGTTACATTTGTTTTTCATGCACGATACTGGTAAGTTTGAGTGTGGTTGTGGTAAAATGATGTGTAAGTGGATGCTGGAAGTCCATCCTTCTGGTGACTTGGCCTAGTTAGCAAGGAGAAGAAAACAAGGAGGTGCAGATGACTGATGCGAAGTTCTACCTGCCCTTTATGATGTGCATTTCTTTCATGTCTTAGCAGGCTCCACTTTGCTATGGGACACTTGTGTAATAGAAGAACTGGTTTACATTTTTGCCTGTTCTTTCCAAAGCAACACCAGCTGATGTGATCCGCCCCAATAAACATTAGCTAACTATTCCAATATGTTCTGTGTGGGGTGTAGTCTAAACCAGAAAATGATGCAAAATACTGCATCCCACTTCCCAGGCAACAGCCATGGCCAAACTGCTGCATGATTTATGCACCAAGAGCAATAGCAGCCCAAGGAGCACTAAGGTCATCAGGAATCTTTCCACTGACTTCAAAAAGCATCATCTCAAGCCACCTGAGACAATGTTGGGCACTGATTTTACCCCGGAAGTGAACATGGATTATGAAACATTTCTGAGAGCCTGACCTCTCTCTTTTTGTCAATCTGGTGAGGAACAACCCCAAACCAGAGATGTCCTGGTTCAGGAGAGGTGGCGTTGCTTGGCTGCAAATGGAGCCAAACCTTTGGTATTTTCCATTTGTCTCAGCCTCCAGGATGTGAAGCTTTCCCTGGCCATTGGGTAGGGAATGAAGGTTAGTCTTTCCATATGGAGTCAACATTTGTTGATCTGCTTTCCAGTTTGTATATCTTGTTTTCCCATTAAAGGAGGAAAGAAAGGCAAATTAGATCACTTTTTGGAAGGAGGGGGAACTGAATTATTGTTCTTACCTACTTCATATCTATATAAATCCCATGCATCAGTTCTTGTGCACAAAATAAAGTAAAAAATTCATAAATAGAAGGTCTGATCCCTGCTTCTCTGTACCCACAATTTTAACAATAATGGATTTGCATTCAACTGTTGGACTTATCAGTTACGCATGTTGTATAAGGATGGTATAGCCTGACAACACTGCTGCCTGGTAAGAAGTCAGAGAAAGTGTTCTAGCAAGGCTCAGGCACCATGACCACTGCTTGGAAAAAAACCCAACCAGTTAACAAAACTCCAGGAGTAACAGTATCCCTCATAAACCAAGTAAGGACCTCGATAACTGCAAGGCTGAGTTATTACTTTTCAGCTCAGAATTAAAATTTCTTATTGAATACTTTCAGGACAGAAGAAAAAAATCAATGGTAGTCTAGAGAGGCTGGATAAAGTTAAGCTTTTATTTTCAGCTCTCCCAACTATACTCTGTTAAATTACATCTTGGTAGCACACGAGTGACAGTGATTTCAGTCCTGTGGCTCTCAAATTATGGGTAAAAACATGACAGGGCCTGAGCTTTTCCTCTCTCCCCACTCCTTCTGCCACATGAGTTATGACTGTCCAGGGAGCAGCAGGAGAAGGTTGGAGAGGTAACACTAAGCAATGTGGGTGAGGGGAATCAGGCATGACAAAGTTAACTATTAACACCCAATACTTGATTTCTTCTACACAGTTTTTGCACTAAAGACAGCCAGAGACAATGGTGTTACGTTATTGCTGACAGTAATGCCTGTGCTGGGATATATGTTTTGCTGACAGCAGTTGAAATCTTGGCGGTATTTGCCATTGGGAACTTGGTCCCATCCCTCCTAGTTTGTTTGTTATTTGCAGCTCTGATGCTTTGGTCTCTCAGCCAGCTGGCTTGTGTGGAAAGGGGGTTCCTGGAAGAGCAGCATTAGGCTGGCTCAGGCCTTGGGGGGGTCGATACCATGTCCCTGATTGTGCACTTGACACCGACATGCTGGGTGATTTAGGACCAGACACTTGCCGTCTTTGCCTCCATTTCCCTCCAGTGAAATTGTTAGTGGTGGTGCTTACTTTACAAACTGCACAGAGCTGTACAGTTGCCAAGCTCTCTATGAGGCAACAGATGACATCAATTAGTTGTTTTGTACAGGCCCAACACTGAGAAAGAAAAAGGTTGTCTCAGTCATTGTGGCACTGAGGTCATTATGTTTCTCCATCCGTCTTGAACATCTAGCCTTGTAGGGCACAAATCAGGATCAGTTGTGTACCTCGCCTTTCTGTGTTCAAATAGGGAAATGACCTGTTAACATGGTGATAATCAGCATTTATCATCTGACCTATCAAAAGATAAAAATATAATGCTATTTGTTGGCTATCTTTACTCTGCCCCCAGTATGAAAGATTTTACTTCGCGTAATGGACTTGTAATTAAAAAAGAAAGACAAATTAGACAAGACTGTAATTAGACAAAGAAAGAAAGAAAGAAAGAGAAAGAAAAATAACCCCTACTAATTCTCTTTGTTTTCTTATTGCTCACACTCTTCCTCCATTATTTAGTCTTCTCCAAATTTCTCTGAATTTTACACTAAAGATAAACTTCTGCTTCAGTTTGAAGTTAAAAGCAAATTTAGCATAGACTTTAACAAAACCAGAAGAGGCCTCAATGTCTTGCCAAAACTTTTTAAAGATGAAGATGCTGAGTTGCTTAGAGGAGATGCTTTGGATTCCTCATACTATGAGTTGGTTTACTGACTTAATGCATATGAAAAAGGGGGAAAAAAACCCCTAGAGTCTCGTATTACTTGAACAGAAAAAAATGCCTCACTTGTTTGTGATTTACACTGATTAAACCAAAGTCTTATGGATTACCACACATTTTTCTCAATACAGGAAAAACATACAGGGAAAAATTGACAGTTGAACTACCATAGTTCCACCAGTGTAATAGGAGCCAAAAAATTTGCAGTATGGGATGGTTTCTTTGTGTAGAGTTTTGGAGATGTCAGATACATGGGGGTTTTTTTGCACAGACTAATGTGTGGCCTTGGCATCAAGTCTATAGCTGTGTTACTTTTGATAAGGGTTGCTAGAAATTAAGACCTTGAAACAGGCTGTCATTCATATCTTTACAGGGTGGGGTGAAGGTATGAAATCTCCTCATTAAAAAAGAGCCAAATCGCATTACTTGAGAAGATCAAGTTACTGGACTTCATGCACTTCATGAATCTCTGGCATTGTGTTTGCTTCAGGATAGCCTCCAAGATGTGAAAGAGGAAAACAACCTGTTGGAAAGCCCATGGTTGTGTCCTTCTCAACTCAAGCAATAATCATTGTAACTTCCTTTCCTGGTTGTTTCTTCGTGATCCATTGATCTTCCTGGACCCAAGCTCTGAGATTTCAAGGCTTTTGGCAGCCCACCAAGCTCTGAGGGAAGAGGTAGCACGTGTGTGATGAAAAGGCTGGAAGCTTTATGGAATCATCTCTATTTTCCCTTCCTTGGACAGGCGCTTGCTTATCACTATAGTTTTCCTGAAAGATCAAAAATAAAGTCTTCCTGGATTTGGAGCAGTAAAAAGTTGCTATTATTGCAGAAATGTGACACCGTAGGAGTTAAAGTAAATCCCATTATTTTGGTTCTTCATGATGCAGCTGCCTTGCCATATCTAATACTGCACTATTATCAATATTGTGCAAAGGCTTCAGTACAAATTGAGATTAACAAGTAACAGTGACATCACACCAATAGCAATAATCTAAAGTAAATTATCTCTTCTTCCTACTGTTCTTTGCCTTTGCATTTCTGCTCTGGCTGAATTACAAAATGCTCTAGGCCATGCATTTTACTGAGGTGACTGCAATTCTGCAGTAGCAAGCATTTCTGCCCTTTAGCTGTTAACCACATGGTGCTCCAAACAAGACAGCGAACCTCTAGGAATGTCAGCTGCATCCCACTCTAATGGGAATTCAACATTTTTCTGAAGACAAAAAATATTTTCCTTGGCTGATATTTTATAATACCTAATAATAATAATATTAATAATAATATTAACACTGTGCTTTCAAAATATGTTTTTCTAACCTTAAATGCTGTGTAACACTTTTAATTAGGTCTGATGTTGTATGAAAAGGTCTGTATTATCCTTAGGAAAAGACACTAACACAAATGAAAGTGGATTCTCAGCCAATACAATCCAGAATTCGTTAGCTTTATTCAAGTGGATAACCAGTCACCCCAACTATGTGACCATTATTCTAGGGGAAAATAAGATGTTAGCACCTTTTGATAAATAATCACTTGGCTATCAAGAATCCAATTCCTTTCCTTTTTCTTTTCTTTTCTTTTCTTTTCTTTTCTTTTCTTTTCTTTTCTTTTCTTTTCTTTTCTTTTCTTTTCTTTTCTTTTCTTTTCTTTTCTTTTCTTTTCTTTTCTTTTCCCCTTCCCCTTTTTCCCCCACATTTCCACCTTCTGCTTTCTTTCCTCTTTGTACTTCTTTTTGGTTTGTTTTTGTGTTTTTTAAGGTTGTCTATCTGAAAGCAAATCAAACACTGGCTTGCTTGCTTGCTTTCAAAGGAGATTTTGGTCGAGGTAGTAATAGAACATTTGTGGTGAGCAGCAAGGGGCCATCTACAAGGCCCCTTAAGCCATGGGATCAAGACACCCATAAGCAAGGGTTCAATGCTTAAAACATTATTCACAAAGTAAGCATATCATTGACGTGCACCGAAAGCAAAACCTCTCAGAGCGCTTCTCTCAAAGCTGTTATTTTGTTTAAAGCTTTTAGGTTGCTTCAACCCACATGGCTTTGAACAGAGCTTCTGAGGATGTCTGGGTTAAAGCTGCCCTCTTTTTTACTTGAGGGCAGCCTGCTCTCACACTTCTTCAGCTACCGGCCTGCAGGCAGGGAGATAAAGACCAACCCTGTATCATGTGCAGGGACTGCAGCTAACTGGGAGGGTCCTGGACCTACACATCATCCATCAGACCTCCCATAGTCATGACTGCCATTGAATCAAGGGAAAGTTCTCATGAATGGCCCTCCCACAACCTCTGCATGTTGGCTATTTGCAAGACACATTTACTTCCAGTGTTAGATGATGAAACTTGTGGGGATGACTGCCCTCTCTGCATGAACATGTAAAGGCAGGGACCGGAGGGAATGGTTCTTCATGTTTTCACTTCTGCTTGGCAGGTGAGGGTTGCCTTTTGACTGAAGAGCTGGGAAAATCAGCCCCTTCTCCAGTGTCCTGATGTTAATGGCTAAGGCACCAAAGGGATCTGGGAGAAAAGCGGTGCAGGCAGCAAGAGCTGCTCACGCCTGCTCTGTGTTTCACACTCCAGGTGTCTGTCTCCGTGTTGGTCCTGTACTGCAGTTCCTGCACCTGCAATGGCTCTGCCACCCTGAGCTAAGACTCCCCACCTCTTGTATGTGCCACTTGCAGGGGAAGAGGATGAGATGAGAAGACCTGGCTGAGTGTGCTCCTGTTGCTTTAGTTTCAGTAACACTGCCGAGGCTCTCAACTGCTGCCCGCAGCCTGCTTATCACTGTGCTCGCTTATCGCGGTGCTGACGGCATTTTGATCCTGAGTAAGTAGCACTGCAACAAGCTTGGGATGTTGGGTGTGAACATGTCTGTTCTAATGAACTTAGAAGGTCCTGATCCCTCCATCAGAAGACATTTACAAGGCAGCTGGAAAAGGTTTAGAGATGGGCAAGAAAGATGATCAAAGGTACAGAAAGGCTCTCTATGAAGGATGACTAAGCTAGGACTTTTGTATATGGAAAGGAGATAAGGAGGAGGAGGTGATACATTTACAAAAAAAATCTCGAGTGGCATGGAGAGAATTAATAGGTTGATTTGTTTTTACTCCTTTTCAGTACAAGAGGTGGGAGACATCAGATTAAGCTAATAAAATAGTAGTGTTCCAAACAAAACATCTCAGTCAGCTGACCCATGGATCTCCTTGACAAAGGGTGGTGTGGGTGCTAAAGTTATTAGGATTTCAAGGATGGACAAGAGATTTAATGTATGAGTAATGCCCTGGGAGTACTAACCACATAGAAACCACATCCTCATCAGGAGATTCCTGTTCCAAAAATGTCTGGAAGTTGGGAGAGTGTTACAGGGAGTCTTCATATACGCCTGTTCACTAAGCATCTGCTGTTGGTGTGGTGGGAAGTAGGATAGAAGGACCTTCAATCTGACATTTTACAGTTTTCCTTCTGTTCTTCACAGCAGTGAAAAGTCTGCAAAGCTGTAGAACCTATGAGTAGGCTTTAGGTGACTTAACTTTAACCCTCAGAAAATCGAGGCTCTAGTCACGCCTTTCCCAGAAATCAGTGGCAAGGAGAGCACACCACCCACCCCAAGACAGGTATCCAAAAGGACAGATGAATCACCATTTCCAGCTACCTTTTATTTCTGATTTCCCGGGGAGTCTGAACAGCTGCCTCGTGTTGGATGAGTAGTTTCTTTCTAACTTCAGTTAATCTTACTTGAGTGAGACTGATCCTGATTAAAGTGGGTTTTGGCAGTAGGTTTAAGGCCTTTTTCTGCAAGGTTTCAAATGCCACTGTGTTAAGGCTAGCATTTATTAGATGTGTCCTTTGAAAAAAGCTCCTTGAGCATGACTGGGAATTTCACTCTTCAAAGGTCAGTGGTCTGCAGCAACAAAACCAATCAAGCTCTACCTGGGTGGGGTCTGAGGAAGCTCTGTTTCAGAGTGTGGGACTTCTGACATTTCACTGCCTATTTAGACACTGCATCTGAAACTAATTAAAAGGAAGGTGACTGATAGCTGAGAGACAGAGATTACTGGCTTGTGTTATACTGTCCAGAAACATTACATGACCATTCCCAGCTGTTGCTCTGGCATGGGGTACACCAGCTGTCTCATCAAATCACACCATGGAATAACAGCACAGAAATCTTCCATACTATCCTGCCATAAGAAAACAACTCCTACTGACAAGACCCCAAAACTAAAAAAGAATATCTTGAAAGCTAATTATTTTTTGCTTCCTCTGATTACATTTTACTTTCCAGGAAGCAGATGTAAACACAGTCCACATCCATTCCAGCTTCGTAATCACCAGCCTTTGTTTTTGTAAATGTATCTAAACTGCTAACTTCATTTTCACAGCACTTAAATTACTTGGAAAATTCTCATCCATATTGCCAATATGTAGTGTGACAGACTTTGGCACTATTGGAGCAGTGTACCCTGTCTGCCTTCTGTGGATGCTTCTGTGGATGTGTTAATCACTACAGCACAGCTTTCCAAACCAATCAGGTATTGCTGAATGTTATATACATATTAATTAAGTGCAATACATTTTTTTTTTAGTTCTGTCTTTTACAAAAGAGATTGTAACATTCAAGACGTAAAATCAAATTTGTACCAGAATTTAGATTTCATAGGGACAGACCTAGTAAAAGACAAGATTAGCAAAAATAGCCCTATTGTACTTTCCTTTTCTATGTTTGACCAGATGTAATTCTTTAAATGTAAAACCAGTACCTTATCAACACAAAACTACTATACTTGATCCCAAGTATGAAACTGGCAGGAAATGGTTTACTACAACAAAATGCAGAAGTGTGCTTTCACCAGCTTGCCTGAAGAAAAGGCTAAAAATCTTAAAACTGTACTTTAATTGTAGCTGAATTTTAAAAATACCAGATGCTATTTGATATTTAGATATGGAAATAGTAATAAAATCTTCAGGGTTTTACAGTGTCATAAACCCAGAATAATGCCACTGAATACATCTAAGTTCTCTAAGATAGAACTGGTGGAAGGGTAGAGTCAGATCTGAGGTGTTTTTTACCTGTTGTGTTTAACCTGGCCAGACCTTTACCTACCACGGTCATTGCTGTGTGTGCAAAGCTCAGACATCAGAGCTTTTTGTTTAGAGAACATGAAGCAACACTATCCTTAGGTAAAGGGAGCCCTAAACACATTCAAAGAATACTCAGTGTGGGAGAAACTCATAATTTAAGCTGGTGTGGGTGGCTGAATACTCTGAGTACTTTTATGGATCTTTTAAAAATTACGATCTGACAGCATTGTACCTTAGCTACTACCCTGAATGCTATTTCGTGCTGTCCTTGAGCAAGGCTTCCTGGGGGAGGTGAGGCTTGTCGAATGAGTAAGAGCCAGCAGTATTTAGATACCTTCCTCCCCTTCACTTCAGTTAAAATTAGGCACAGAAATGCCTTTGTGGGTTTGGGCCTGGTGAGCAGTGAGATATGGCAGGGAATCAAAGTGACCCGCAGGAACAGCGCGGCAGCTGAGTGGCTGCAGTGGGTGTTTTGTGGCAATGCTGGTGGCAGATGGACCAAAGGAATTGTCTCTGGATGCACCATGGCTGTTCTCCTCTCTGCGCAGAAACCCACGCTCACCTGAGGTTGATGCTGACCCTCTAGGATGGATGGGAATTACAGCTGACCAAGTAACTTGTGCTAGCTGTCCCATCAGCTCTCTAAGTGTTTTCTTAGAAGCGTTTCTAGAAGTCCTCTGCAAGTTGGTGATGTGGCACTTTTTAGGAATTTGCAAAAAAGTGATACTGCAAGCAGCCAGACAAGGGTTGGACAGTGTACAAAGACAACCTCCAAGAAAAAAGGCTAATATCAACAAATATAGGTCGGATACACATAGTCATTTATCTGCTCTGACCACACTAACAGTAAACCAGCTGCAAACATATGCAGATGACATGCTGAGTGTACTTCAAAGGCTTTTTACAATTCCTTAGCTTGGACAGAAGCAGGGCAACGTGGCCGCCAAGACAGACACAAATCTTCCCCAGACAACCATTTCTTAGACTGGCATTGCATCTTGATTACTCCCTTTCAGAAAAGGAGAGCTGCCATAATTACCTGGTTTCTTTGCTGTTACAATTGGCACTAAGCTAAGCATGGTTTTATGGTTGCATTTAATTCTCAAGCCTAAAGAAAGGAGAGAAGCCTAGGGCAGGGGAAGGTGGGGACATGGGTTTCAGCTGAAATAATCTGTGGGGCTGGGCAATTTAGATAGAGAGCCATCAAATATCCAGTGGAAGGATTGGGGAAGTTCCTTCTCATTTTCAGAGGCTGCTTCAGACAATGTGCTGGAAGTTTGTGTGAGGGGCAGGCTGTCCTGCTGCCCTCTCAGGGTCATCATCCAAAAGCTGTGCTGGGGGCAGAGAGACACAAGCAAGCACACAGAATGGTTAAAGGCTGGCCTGCAAGGCAGGAGCTGGGCAACATGGGAACAAGTGTCATGCCTGCTGAGGGCCATGTCCCTGTTAACCCTGCTCAGAAACTGTCATCTCACTTTGCAAATGCTCTGAGGGTTTGTTGTGAGCCTTTTGTGGCAGTGACATGCACCTGGCCTCATAAACACTGTGTACCACCTATGAATCAGCACTGGTATGGTTAAGTCTTGGTGAACTTCCTTTTTTTTCCACATAGATAAAAGATCCCACGCAAATCTCTTTCAGGTGTAGTTGCAGTATATTTTCTGTACTGGATATGGCTACAGATTTCATATCTTTCCAGAAGCAATGGTGCCACAAGGGTTGTATACAAGGACAGATAGCAAATAGTGCTGAAAATCCCAAAGAAATGTCATCATAAATATCTGTTGATTTTGGAGCCATGTAAAAATGACAACTGAGCTCAGGTTCAGTGAAAAAAAAAAAAAAGAATAAGTCTCTACAAGAAAAAAACGTTGTGCATGTATAAAACTCTTCCAGGGATTGTGATTTTTCCAAAGTGCTGCGAGTTGAAAGTTGTTTTTCATTCGACAACTACAGCTGTGACTCCAGCTGTCCCTCCTGAATGTTATTTGATTCAGGAAGTCTTTCATGCTGAGGACTGACCTTTCAAAGGGATTCATATTGTGTGTTACCCCTTTTTGTGCTTCATTATGTATATGCTGATGAGCTGAGGGTGGTGGCCAGGTGATAAATTGCTAGCAAGTGATAAATTGCGAGATAACCTACTCATTAGTTGGAAGGCTTGTAAGTAAAGTAGAGAAGAAAGAACTGTGAAGATCAAGGACTGTTAGTGGAAACTGGTGAGAGGTCCTGTGGAACAAGATTAAAATGAGTGAGTCTCAACCTGACTGTATTGGTGGGTGCTTCATGTAGTTCATGCTGCTTTTTGGAAGGGGTGGCTGGACATTCCTACCATGACTGGAAGGTTTTTTTCTTTAGCTCTTTGCACATGTGAACTTTTGTGCTTAGGAGTGTAAATAGAATGCTCAGCCTGTGTGTATCTCTGTAAATCTGTGCTATTATAATCTTCAAATGAATAGCAATGGTGTCTGTTACGTGGAAAAACAAAGTCTTCTCCTTGGGTAAGCAAGGGATTGGTGTTTGGTTGATGCTGACTCCAGCATGGCTTGAAATGCAGTTTGGTATGCAGTGCCACCTTCCACCTAAGGAAGGCTCTCCTTCTTGTTGAAGAAACCCTTAATTTTAATAAGACTGATTGTCCTTTCCTGCCCAAGATAAAAGCATCACACTTGTTTGTTACCTGTGAATGCTGGTAAAATACCTGTAGATAAATGTTGCAGCTTCTAGCACTATCTTTTGGAGTTCTTGAGACAGCAAATGTTTTTCAAGGTGTGCATGGCTGGTGGAAGCCACCCCTCTGCCTTAGCTGGCAGAAGCTCATGTTCAGTGCCTATCAAAACTTAGTTCTTGAAAACTGCCTCCTGACAGAAACTTTTAATTAGCTGGGCTTTCCTGAAAGGAGTAGGTGCAAATGAATCAATTTAATTACTTAATGTAGCAGTCTTCCTGTGTAGGCTGTTGTGGATTTTTCTTGTCTAAAACTGTTTCTGACAGAGCTAGGACTTTTGGTCAATCGGGTCTGGCAATCAGTGTGAAATTATCTGTGTTTCTGCTGGTTTTGGAGTGAGATTGGTCTCCTGCCATCACTTCTTGGCAGCACAAGCCACATGTGCAAAAGAGACAATACTGGAGTTGGATACAGACTTATGGATCCCCTGTGGCTGTCTCCACACCTATGAAAAGAAAATGCATGATATTAGCAATGACGCACCAACTTTGGGAATTGTCCCAGGAGCTGGCCCTGAAGCATGCAAGGAAGATAAGAGTTAAGCATATGCTCCCGGAAACAGAAGGGCAAACACACAAAGCATGTTAAGCTCAGGCAGCCAATCTGAAAGGATGCTGTGCACAGAATAAGCCTAGAAGGAACCATAACAGATATGTTGGGGCTTTCACAGCTTTGTCTGCAGTGGGAGGTTAATCTAGACTTCTGTATTGTGCCTACAATACAAGGCTGGGAACAGGTAACCTCCTACCTCTTTCTGCAGAGGTTCCCATCTGCAGTTACTGTAGCCTGGAGGAGTTTGTACCATCTGCAAAGGACCATCATGAAACACTCTAAGACACAGAAAACTGTTTATGTCACTATTGAAGCACTGGTGCTTGACAGCAAATACTTTTATTTATAGTCAATGTGTTAATAGCTCACCTGAGGAAGCAATGCTTGCTCTCAAGACAGTGATTTTGAAGGCCCATCACTGCAAAACTTTGGGACCATTCACACATGGATATGTGGTGATACTGGTGTTTTATGCCCAAAGTTATTTTAGTGCTGCAGACAGCTATATTTCAAGTTCTTGAGGCCTGGAGAAGCATGGCGAGCAGTTAGCAATATATTAACATAGATTAAATGACTGAATATCTGTGCCTAGCAAACATTGTTGGTAGGGTGAGGGGGAAGTGGCACTGAGGGCTTGTAACAGCCAGCTTTCCAGACAGTCTCTCGTAACATTCAGTAAAGGGTCACTAATACTAATTTTCATGACTATTTTCTAGTTATGTACAAAAACATCTTGAAACCCTTCAAAGACCTTTAAAAGAGATGCAGTTTGAAGAGAGAATTTTTTTTCCCAATTGAGCAATGGGGAGAACTTAAAGGAGAGAAGCCAGTAAAATTACAGGCTTTTTGGGCTACCCAAGATAATTTTCATCTGAAAATTAGAAGCAGGAACATCAGGTTAAGAATGGGGTGAGAACAATTGCTTTGACAATGAAAGGACAGAAAGTGGTTTCCAGTCCTTAAAAATTACACTGTGGACTCCCACTCTAAATCAGGATACTTATAGCAGGTCTGTGCTGTAGAGGGGGGAAGAACAGTAGGTGGGAGGAATAGGAATAAATTACCAACAGCAGAGAAGGTGGGTACTTGGTGCAGATTGTGGAAAATCCATGCCAGGTAATGTCTCCTTGTATATCTAACTTTTGATGAAAATAACATTTTAAGAACTTCCTACTCTCTTCTTATCCACAGAGTAATATTTACATCCACACACCCTGCTCCTTCCCTTCCTCCCCACCTTGGTCAGGCTGCATAGATGTTTAGGAGGCCACTGGGGGACTGTACTAGTGAATTGATCAGAAGCCTTTAAAAATCCTTGCCAAAATAAGCATAAATCATCCCTGTGCTTGAGCTAGTGGCCCCCACCTATGTTTTCAAGTTACTATCACTTCCAGTCCAAAGTCTCTGTGTGGAGCTCGCACATTCTTCCTCAGCCTGGATCTAGCTGGGGCTGCCAGCATGTGGTGTAGATGAGCCTGGTTTATCCCATGTGCTGGCCACACATTTGTCTATACAAATCCTGACTGGTTTTGTAAGATCAGGCCCATCTTTTATTAAAGACACCTAAAATTATCCTGCTTTCCTGTGTTTAAGTGCTCTCCTGGCAGCACTTTGTCATAGAACATCCTTTCCTTAAAGCTTTGGTAAGCAGTAGGGACATACATAAATACATACACAATCCTGGGATTGGCAGCCTTGTGGATGCTATGCACATAATCCAAGCCTGTCACTGGGAGTTATGAGTATCCCATTAAAAAAAGCAGAATCACAGTAGCAGGCAGTGATCTTGTAATCTGTACAAGGTGGGATGGCTTCTGCTCCTCCTCATCCCCATTTAAGGTTTCTCAAAGTAAAAGATACATTGATAGTTATATTTTTGCTGTTTTCATCAGCAATTTGACCACATGAGTTTCAGTTGGCTTAATATAAAAATTTTGTTGATAGCTTGTGCTTTGAGTAGTTGTCACCATTTTTTAAAATGACAAAATCTATGAAAAACTTGATACCATTAAAAATACAATATCTACAGAGAAAAGCCCCAATATGAAGTTTGCTCAGGTTATTTCAAAGAAAACATAGTTATTGCAATAACTGTTGATCCAAAACACTTCACATGTGGGAAAGTTTAGCTGAAGAAAGAACAGTTGATATATATATAAAGATAGACATCTATAAAAATAGGCATGTTACTTGACCATTTAAACTCCCAATCATGAGTTTAAATTGTGAGGGTTAGCTCACTTCCTTTTCCCAGTATTTCATCTGCAGATTTATGGGTATAAACTCTAGGAGAGAGACCCAGTTTCCATGTTCCATCCTGCTCCATCTGGCCTTTTAAGAAGGCTCACACCAAGGTGGTTATGTCCTGGGATGGAACATCTTCATATGGTGGTGACAGCTTGTTTCCTTTTAAAGTATTTTTCTATTGTGGTTCTGTGTTTTAGAGGAGCCAATTAAAAGCATGCTCTTGGCAGTACATGGCTTTTTCAGCTTATCAAGGCTGGAACTTGCTAGATAAGCTCTGTTGCAGTATATGCCTATATCATGCCTCTGTGCCTTTTAAATGCACTGTAACTTCATGCTGGCTATCAATAGTATAGTACTTTCTATACTAAGAATTTAAATGCTGGACAATTTGGCTTTTTTACTGGGTTCACTAGAATGTCATGAAGAATAATGTGCCAGAATTTATTATTTTTTTTTCTTCACATTTAGGCCTTATTTTAAGAATTCTATATTGGCTTCGTGCTGAGGTCCATATGCACACAAATCGGTGCATGGGGAACCACACCCTGCAGCCCTCAACAGCTTTGCTGTCTCGGGATGAGAATTGGGGTGAATGTGTGGGGGCCTCACCTTGTGCAAGAACTGGCCCTGACCCACATGTAGATGTGTAGGTACCTGGTTTGTAGTTATTGGGAGTGGGGCTGCAGCCGAGCCTCATCCCCAATGGGCAACAGCTTTGAGGAGCAGGTGAACAACACGGAAAGGAATGAGACAAGGAATGCTGAGCTGTACTGACCAATCACCAAAGGGAACAGAGGGCACACAGGTGCGATGCATGAACCATGAGGGGTATAAGTGGTTGGGCTAAAGAGCAAGAAGAGCAGATGCTTGCAGCCTTTTGAAGTGGAGTGATGTTATTCTGTATAGGCAGACCCCCTGGAGCCTTCTGATGTGGTGTGGTGTTATTCTGTTTCTGTGAATGCTTAAAGCTTTCTGAAACTCGATGATGGCATTCTGTGTATCATGGCTGTCTCAACTGTGACCTATGCTGTGGTGTGTGCTGCAACATAGATGAGCAGCTACTGCTCTCCAGTGCTTATTTTGGCTTGGGATGGAAGAGAGCTGAGTGGTATGCCAGAATCAGGATGCTAGAGTTGTAGGATAGAGTTTAGGGAATTGCTGGGTGGCTGCTGGTGGTAGTAACCTACTCTGTTGTGACATCATCTAAGTAAAGGATTTCCATACCTATGTGTCCAACATAAGGGTATGTTAAAGGATCTTGGGATGTAAACTACATATTTCCCACAGCCATGCTAAGATCCTTCAAGCCAGAGCCCACCTACTGCAGTGCAGTTTGACTATTTCATACCTTTCTGGTTTTAGTTTAGTTTATTATCTGCTTCCAGCTGAGTCACATGACTGCAAATAGATCAGTTTGTCTCTAAGGAAATGATTCCTGAAAATTGGGAGAGTCAGATCAGTTGAAATACCATCTGCAGAAATTAAGGTTTTAAAACTCCTGTAAGGTTGACCAATCTTATACTGCTCCTGCTTCCTCTCTCATGTTTTGCTTGGGTAAGCATATAATTTTCTGGCACAAAGTCTAATCTGTTGCATGGATGCTGATATTGCAGCAATGTTCCTCAGCACATCCCAATTTCAAAAGCAAAAAATGGCCTATTTCAAAGTAATGCAGATATTCACAAGCTTGTGTCATTGAAATCAATGTGAAGACCTAAACTGTAAGAAAAACTTATAAAATAATTTGGGTCCTTGAGAACATTGTCCTCAGACTTTTTCTTATTAATGTTGCTGCCATAGACTTGCAGACAAAGCAAAACTGGCTAGAGCTGCCACAGGAGCCAGCTCTCCATCAGCTCAGCTCCACAGCAGTTCACAGTAGCACTGCCATTGTTCATATTTTCTGTAGTTGGTCAAGTGGCTGCCTAGTTGCAGCAATTTAGGTGCTCAGCAAATGACAGCTCAGTACAGAGGCAATGCTGGAACGTGTCAGAACTTGGAATAGGTACAAGGAGCAAATTTGGGATTAGGAAGGTGCTAGAAGTGCTGATGAAGCACTAATTTTTGTGCTTTTCAGATTTGTCTTTCAGGCTTGTGCTACTTGTGAGGAAGAGCAGATGACTGGTTCTGCTCCTTATTGGGAAAGGCACAGAGGTGTGCAGACATCCTCTGATTACTGTGGTGAAGCTCACTGAAACAAATTTATGGACTGCAGGTATACACCTGCTCAGCACTGAGCCCTTGCCTTCAGGCAATAGGATCACAGTCCTCGGGATGACTGCCATGATCTACCTATCCCTAAGTAAATAGTTGTTAATTCCTTCTCTGGACAGTGCATGACTAACACTAGTGGGACACTCAAGTCCTACTTGGAGCACAGTCAAAATTATCTTCCTACCACTTTGCTTTGCATCTTCCCATTTCTCTGCTTCGGTCAAAATTTCCTCTCCCTTTCAGGGCTTCTTCTAGGCAGGCATGCTGTAAGCATCAGATCTTCTCAGCATGCTAACGTACCTGTCTACTTTGTTCAGCCATTAGTGACAGGATACCATTAATTTCTCTCATCCTACAGCACTGCCTTTTACAAAAATCCCATACTTCTTGGCCTTTCCCAAGGCTGCTTCTGCCTGCAGCCTGCTGTGTTTGTCTGTGGTTAGCTTAAAGCACTCTGAAACAGTGGGGTCTGAGTCCTTTTTATTTGTTTATTTTAATCTGGACACTTAGCACAGTGAGATTTATGTACAAATTGAGATATTAGTGAGACATATCTTAACTTCTTGACTGGAAATTGATCACCTTGCTTAATGCCTTCAATAATATGATTCAAACCCAGGGAGCTCAGATACTACTTTTGGGTTGATCCAGACTATGTATTTAGGATGGAAAGTAGTCCAGAATGTTCCCTTGTTAACATGGCTGCTTGTATTTGAAATTTAAAATATAATAGCTGTAATTTAAAATGTGATCTTTACCTTTTGTGCCTTCAATTCTCAACTCCATCCTGCTGTAGTGGGAAGGGGGAGCAAGAGAGCAACACCTGATTTGGGAGAGTCTCCATGGGGGTGAACTGGGGAGTATGATTCCTAAATCATGACATCTGTAGTCAAAGCTGAGAAACTTCCTGTGTAGAAGACAACTGGTTTTCAGAAGGTAATTTCTGGGTTTTTAACTCATTTAGAAGTGTCAGACAGTGGGTACCTTCAGTATGCAAGACTTGTGCATGGTATTTTTGAGCAGTCTTCTTGCTGGTGAGTTGCTGCATCACAAAGCTGCCTAACTGGAGCAGCTTCTTGCAGCAAGGCTTTCAAATGGGTGCCATTGTGACCCAAGCTGTGGCACCAGCAGCAACAGGGACTGGAGAAATTTTGCATGTTTTTCAGCCTTAAATCCAGATTCTGACTAATCCCTGCATGGGTGCTGGTATCCAATGATGAGCTGTTCTCAGTCCCAGCTGGGTACTCTGCATATCTTCTTTCCAGCCTTGTGGGCTGAGGGAGGGAATAGTGTCAACTGAGTGTGGCTGGGATTAGAATTTGGCCCTCAAATTGCTTTATCAACTGTGAGAAAGCAATAGTGTTGCCAAGAAGAGGAAGTAATGAAGGGTCATCACACTACACACCTCCTCCATCTCAAAGCAGAGGAAGGCCTTTGTGTTGGCAATTCCATTCTCCTGACCAAAACAGAAAATGGTATGGCAACTTTCTGTTTTTTGGTTCCTTTTGGGTGCTTGCACATTATGGGTTATGGATATATGTAGAAAAACTTGCTACACTATCTAGAGACTCATTTTCCATGCAGTTATCAGCATATTGAATTTGAGGATTGACCCTAGTGTTTCTATAGTTCTGGATTTTCTATCTGATGTGGTTTTGAAAAGTACCAGCAAATTCTTGCAGAATCTTTTGTTTCTAACTGCTTCACATGGATATTCTCTGGGCAGAATGGCAAAACTTGTCCTCAACTGTCTCCTGCTTTCTGTTAAAGACCGGTTGATCCTTCTTGGTTTACCTTGCATTTGAGCTATGGTGTTGGAAGAAGTCCATTCTGCACACACATAATCAAGGCCTTTCACCAAACTTCCCCATGGCGTGTTCCAGCAGAGATTGACTGTGGCCACTTCAGGCACAACCCACGTGTGGCTGCTGTGGGTAGTGAGCACGATGTTAAACATCTCCTACATAGAGAATCACGAGACACACTGAAGTCTCATTAAGTCCCTTGTACTCTCCCATTCCTATTTTGTTAACTTAAATTCCCCTGAAGAGGGAGTATCAGCTTTCCAGAAGAAAAAGAACACTGACTGCTTACTGAACAACAGCTGAAAGCTATCATTTTTAAACTTATTTCTTTTGACATTGAATGCTTATACTGGAAGACACATTTTTCACTACAAACTATTTCTATTTTGCTTAGTAGAGCAATAGAAATGATTAAAGCAAAAGCTATTCCCAGTTTACAATCACTTCTTCAAGATGATAATAATAATTGACCTTAGGTTAGTCTCTATATAAATTATATTTGAAATTGTGTAAGTTGCAAAGAAGCACGGCCGGATGGTCTCCAACACATATTTTCTAAGAGAAAATTACGTCAGATTTCAGTAAGACATGGAGTGGAACTTGCTTCAGTTCTTAAATGCTGGTGCCCTAAACAGAAATCAAGCACTTGTGTCCCATATGTTACAAGTATGATGTTTTGCTAGTCATTAACAAGAAAAGTATTATGCTTAATCTGAGGCTTTTCTAAAGTCCTTGTTTTTTTTTTTTTGCAATTATGCTATGGAAGGGAGCAGCTGAAATAATAATAAAACTTTATACTTGCAGAGAACTTTCATCTGGGAATATCAAAATAATTTATAAGTCTAGTTAAGTCTATCTTGATATTTTCCTAGGATACTGCTTTCCTGTGGCAATTGTAAGCCAGTAACTTTGCCCTGGTTTAGCAGGAGGGAGAACTGGGGCACAGAAAGGGTAGACAACCCATGCAGGGTTACTGCAGCAGATCATGGAGGGTTAGCCAAGATTCATGCACACAGAGATGGGGTTTACATGATGGGTTTGGGTTACTTCTTGGTTTCTTATGGTAGGGAGGTTCTCACTGCCAACAGCCTTTCCCCCATCAGTGTGGACTATTCAAGTCCTGAGGATCTACCTCTGGGTGCTGGTAGCTCCTTGCCTCCCTCTTAATTTCATTCATTCACAAAGCGTCACTCACTAGGTTCCCTGTGGATGCCCAAGCCCCTCTCTTCCCCATGCCAGAAAACTGGGCTCTGCAGCAGGCACTGCCCTCCCCCAGGAAGGAGCCCAGCTGGGACATGGAGCACCTGAGTGACAGACTCCCAAACAGCCACGTTTACAGGGGAGGCAAAATGCATCTTCTGGTTTCTAGTAAGCATCCTGAGGTACCAGGAGAAAACAATCCTTCAGTTGTGAGTAATGAAGGCCCACCCCCTGATGCTAAATCCCTAGCTGAGAAGAGAGGGTGAAATCTCCTGACCACTGAATGTAGGACCATTCTGGGGAGTCTGTCAGCCACTTAAGAGACATGTCTTCAGGATCTGGCTCTGATCTGTGAGAGCTTCATGTGTCTCTCTTGAAACAAGCTGACTCCTTGTTCCAAACAGCTCCTTTCTGTCTGGAGCTGCAAATATATCTTCTTTAACAAGAATATATTTTCACAGGCCATAAATCAAGCTACTCTTCTTCATCAAGGGAGAAACGCCCCATATTTCATGGCAGAGAGGTTGTAAAAGCACAAGGGTACTCCCTGAGCTAACCCTGGGTCTGCGGGGATGGTCTGGGTTGGACCTGAAGCAGTCACATTGTGTGCTCTAGATAGAGGAATTTTCCTGTTGTGCTCATTTCTCCTGCCCATGTGAACTCTAGCTGTGAAAACACTAATTGGGAAAGATAAATCTATAGGTTTATAATTAACATTTAGGCAGGTGCCAATGCATAGTCTTACAGACACTTGCAAGAATATTATATAATTTATTTGTTCAGTTTTATGTGTGTTGGGCAGAATGTGTTTTAAGGAATAAATCAAGGGGTGAAAAAAAGAAATGTGCATTGTAGCTCATAGTCACACACAAGGATTACAAATTTTTTGACAGAGGTTCCAATAGTAGTTTCAAAAGGACCTTTTTCCTTTCTATGATGCAGATCTTTAATTGTAGGAATATCAGAGATTTTCCATCCCATGCTCTTCATTTTGTTTCAATATCCTCTCTCTCCTCAAAATGCTACATTCTTGCTACAATTTATAGCTGAGATTTTTGGGCAGCAGGCACAGTTTAAAAGTACAGTGTAAAGCTCTGGAAACCTGGCAGAGTGTGAGAACTGGTCTGGGACACCAGTACTTTTGCAGGATAAATGAGCAGCTTGGTCAGGTAAGGGGGCACCCAAATTTCTTATGAAAATAAGCATTTGCCTTTAAAAATCAGAATTTAGACAACACACCCCAGTTATATGAGATCTTGAAACAGAAGATAGCTTTTGTTCTCCTGGAAGGTACCATGCTGCTGATTCAGAACTGAAACACCGCTACCCCACCAAACAAAAAGCAAATCAGGCATGGCTTGTAGTCAGAAACAATCAGGGGACTTTTTTTTTTTTTTACTATTATCTCTGTTTTTCCAGTGATTCTGTTCAATTAACATGACTACAGATCCTGATGTCATTAGTGGATTCCAAAAAAAACAAAAATAGCAGGTGCCGAGCAGACTTGCAGATCTTCCAGCAATTTTATTCATTAATGAACTCCAACTTCAAATACACCCAAAGCAAACATATGTACAGAAGGCTTAAATTCAGATGTGTTGAAGGAATTCCAGCTCAGGACATTTTATTAACCTCCACATAACTGATTATGCTTTAGCTCTGCACATGTTTTGATTTGTCACTGTTCAAAAAAAAATCAACAGTGCATGCAGATCAGATGCCTGTTTGAAATATTTTGTGAAAGTGAATGATCAAAAGCAGGTCAAATGCCTCATTCTATCTTGCTCAAAGATGTTCAAAACCAGAATAATTCATAGCATTTGTTTAACTTTATTAATGCTTTCTGTCTTTTTTTTTCTAGAATCATCACAGTCTGTGAATTTCAGGACATAAATATGTACATAGAGATATCAATTGCTAGTTATGATGTGCATAAAAAACTGACACACCAGTATATTGAGAAAAGTAATTTTATGGGTTGTTACTTGCTTGAAGAGTATTATTAAGGTATGAAAGTGAGATGTTAGGTGAAGTTAGAAGGAAAATTCTCACACAAAATGAATAATGCAGAGTCTTACCTTGCAAGGTAAGACAATGTTTTGGTGTGCAGGGGGTGTTTGTATTAAAAGTATCATTATAGTCTGGCTTTTCTTCAGCAGTTGACTGTGCTAGTGAAGGACAGAAATGTCCTCTTCGAACTGTTTCCTAATTTCATTCCCTTAATGAAAATTCAGCCAATTTGCAAACAATATTGCCGCTTTTGATCACAATTTTACAAGAGTTTTTAGTATATATGGAAAAGTACCTACAACATGTACCTTTAATGGTCTTAAGAAGAAGGTAATTAAAACCACACACCTTATAATGAGCAATGTCATTCTAAATCAGAAAACTTTCATATGTCTTTGATTCTTTTACTATTACCTCTTTTTCCTTGAAATCTGGTATAATTTATAGAAAACACTAGTCTTTTGTAGAATGACATGGAACTGGGATTTATAATCTTTCTAAGTAGTATTAAAATTATTTCCCACAATTGTTGTTTCCTATAGGATGATTAAATGTCCTTATCATTACCATACCACATATATATACCAATTGTCTGCAATAATTTGGTTGGCAATCAATGCCTTTTATGGGAATTTTTTTTTGTTTAGTCGTAGTCTCACCTTTCATGTGGATAATACATCATTGCCCATATTTTTGACCAGTGTGTATTTCTGTTTACATGTTTATATGCATATGTGTGGCACAGATTTTTAGTTTGAGGATCACTGAATATGTGGTAAGATGAATTACTTTCACTGTTTCTTTTGACTCAAATCTTTAAAAAAATTTATTGTACTTCAAAGTGACTAACATTTGGTTTCTGTTTAGAATGAAGTTTTGAGCCAACTTTTTCTTTTTCCCCCTCTCTCTCTCTTCCCTCCTCTCTCATCCCCTGACCTGCCTGCCTAATACCTGAGCCATTTAACTGTGTGATTAATGTAAAATAAAGATCACCCAGGATTTCACTGTCTGTAAGATGAATGATACTCTCCAAACATAATGTAGTTGGAGACTTGCTCTTCACATGTGTTTTTTTTATTTTTTTATTTTTCCTCTGAGTGCACTGTCTGAGCCATAAATGAGGGACTAGTGAGACTAACACTGCTCCCTGAGAGGTTCTGGTTTGATGATAATTTTATTTTTAGGGCATTGTTATTGATATTGGCTAGCGTTACTCATAGCCTTTAATCAAAAGGAAGAAGTGATAAAGACATCT
Source organism: Irena cyanogastra (assembly GCA_013397155.1). NCBI lineage: Eukaryota > Metazoa > Chordata > Aves > Passeriformes > Irenidae > Irena > Irena cyanogastra. Next base: position 788,749 of record VWZV01014479.1, on the reverse strand, counting down.
TTACGATAAGCTCATATGTGATAAGCATGAGAAATGTGGAAAAAGATTAAAGACCTAGTATCTTGGCCTCAGAGAAAAGAGTCTTTGTCCTGTTAAAAATAAAGTTGACCAGATGTGCTCATTTAGGCATGGCAGCTCTCATTTTCTCATCAAACACGTCACTGGTTAGGCTTTTAAAATCAAAACCTTAATTTTTTACTTTTGAATTGGAGTTCCCATAATGTTTTTTACACTGCTGTGTGGCTGAGTTATGGAGGGCACTTCAGCTTGTACCTTTTTTCTGCAGATGTGTAGCCAAAACAAGCTGGCAACCAAATACGTCCTACAATTCCTCACTGAATCAGGGCCTCAAGTGACAAAGTTTGTCCCTTGCTGACCTGTTCCTGTACATGAACATCTTTGTTGTTGCACTGAAGTGAGGCAGGTTGAAAAAAAAAAAAGAAACAACAAACAGCTGTAGGTGCAATCATCCTATCATTTAACCTGTAAAATCACTCCGTCTCTAAATCTATTGCACTGAAGGTGCCTAAGGAGTTAAAAAGCCAAAGTTACAAAAATTAAAGCAAAAACCCAAGTGAAATACCAACCAGGCCACCTGCCCCTGCAGCACTACCCACCAGGCTGCATTTGCTGACACTGTTTGGGGATGAGGTTTGTCAGAAGCATCTGGCAGGGAGGACTCTTCACTTACACATCCAAGGTTCGTGCGGTTAACCCAGTTCTTCTGCTTCAGGGTCAGACACAGCTTGTGGGAGCATTTTCTCATTAGGTTTTACAGTTTAGAGGAGACAGAACATATTGGTCTGCAGGACTGCTGAGAGGTTAAATTTGAGACAGGGATTTTAATAGGAATATTTGCATACAACTGTGTGCTCTGGAATGAAGACTTATTTTTCATTCACCCAGGCAGCTGACTTTGTAGGTTCCTACTGTAAGTACAGAGAAGAAAAGGGAAAGCTTTAAGAACTATATGTCAGGACAGCAAGAAGCATCTGGACACATCCTAAAATAAGAATTTTGGTTATGTACCAGGCACTTATTCCATCACTTTGACTGTATTATGCTGACACTCAGTGAATTCCCATCCTCTTCTGCATTTTTGAAGCAGAACAACAACCCTAGGAAAAGATTTTTTTTTTCCTGGTTTTTTTTTTATTATATTTTTTTTTAATGTGACCATTGTCTGCTTTTGAATGCTCTTTAGGGGAAGTAAGTCTATCTCTCAAATGCCTTTTTCCATAGGATACAACTGTTCTTTCTTTTCTATCAGGAAACATTACTGGCTTTTGCTGGAAGAGTATAATGAAAGAGCTGTTTAGGTTTTACAAGTTCTTAAAAAATAATTTTATTACTGTCAAGTGGAGCCACTTTTAATGTTTTCATATCCTAGATGGGAGTTATCAGTGTTGACAAAAAGCTTAAAGGGGTGGAGAAAATAGTAAACAGTCTTTTAAACTGGAAGATTATATGTGTATCCAAGCACCTAGCAGCTCTGATATTTTATCTTCAAATCAGTAGGAACAGCCACATGGCTGCATCATCTTACCTGATGAAAATCCTATTCAATTTTTTGCCATTCTGCCCCAAGATTAGGAAGCAGAGAGGTAGGGAGAAGGTTTTATGAATCCTTCAGCAGTATTTCACAGCCCTTATTCCCAAATGATGGTAGATGAACTGGTGATGGTCTGTGATGCCACAGGCCATGCTCACTTCTTTGAATCAGCACTGGAAGGGCTGCACTGGTGTACTTTGTGTCCTTTCCCATCCCTCAGGCTGTCACAGAGCCACAGTCTTTTCCCTTCACTGGGCCTGCTGTGCAAAATGCATCCTTTGTTGCATGGCAGGTTGCTTAATGGGCTGCTCAGTCCCAGGCTGCATGTCTGTGTGATGGTTTGCAAAGGAAAAAAGGCATGTAGAATCTATCACACACCTACATCCAGTAACTGGCTAGACTTCTTCAGACCCTTGTATGGTTAGGAACAGGGATCAGTAAAGATGAATGGTATCTTTGGTGGTCATTCAAGTACAGCAGAAAACTCCTAGGGGGCAGATGAAGTTTGTCTGGCCTCTGCTGCCTAATGACCCTTTTTTCTGGAGAGTGTCATGCTGGATTTGTAGTTGTGTCTCTTTGTTTAAACATTGACTTTCAATTTATTACTTAAGGGACCCAGCCTTAAATTAGTGATGGGTCATTATTTACCCTTCATAATGGTGAACTGAACTGTGCACACAAACATATCAGAAACAGCTGAGGGTAAAATGCTTTCTAGTCTGGCAGCCCAGCACTTTATGCTGGTGTCACTTTGATTAACGTAAACTGTCAGTGGCCATGGCAGTTAGAGAAAAGTTTGTCTTTATTACCGGGAAACTCAGCAAGACAGTCTGTGATGCCCGTGTCAGGTGCTGTGTGAGCACAAACCAGAAAGCCTGTTTCCATTTCCTGGTGCTTGGGGCAGAGGGCTCTGGCCTCCTTGGCCACAGACCATTTTCAGGCAGGCAGCAGACATCCTCCACAAATGTTCAGGCAGGGCTCCTAAGAGCCTGTGCTGACTCAAGTGAAAATCCAGCCCAGTGTTAAGCACAAGTAAATAGACAAGTAAATAGAGGGCCCTCTGGAGATACAGCCATATTGTTTCCACTTCTTCTTAGGCTTCCTTAGCACTAGGGATACCAATAGGCAATAATATAAATCTATCCAGTAGTTTTTTCCCCCTTGTAGGATCTGTATCTCATAAATTTTTGTTGGCTGGAGACTATATCCACTAAATACCTAGTGGATTAAGCCCACAAAAGTAAGTATGATAGTCTTGGTTTACAAGCTAAGCAGTGTTCCCCAGGTAATCCTTTGCTTTTTTTCTCCATCACTTGCTGAAATGGAGCTACATGTAACTAGAAGGGAGCCATGTGGGAATAAAAGCATCCAAACAGTGAAACATGCTGCTGTTAGGAGCATAGAGGTTGGGCTGGAGGACCCAAACAAACCTCATTTACTGCAGATAACAGACTGCTTATATTGCTGTGTGCATTCAACATTTTCCAGCAGAGTCATGAATTTTCTGACTGATACACATTTTCTGTTGTTGCCTAAAGGATTGAGATAGAAAATCAAGACTAAGCCAAGCTGGCGGAGTTTCATTCACTGCTGGGATGTTTCTTCTGATGTGTAACTCCTCCGAAATTGATCCTCTATGCTTATCTAAGTCACATCTACCACTTCTGACCGCCCCTTCAGCGCCCACATTTAAATGTGAGAGTGATACCATTCTACAGCCAGAAATGTTTTCAGGTTGGGGTTTTCTTTGGCCTCCTTATATTTACTTGTTTGTTTCTTTGTAACGTCATGGTTCTGCTTGGAAATATGTTTGGCTACACGGGAAGAGTATCCATTGCAATTTATGCTTCCTGACCTTTTGTGAAGCTAAAATAAATTGCTTTTTGGAAAGAAACCAGAGGCTCTCCTCTCTGTTCCTTTCAAAGAAATCTGACCTTACAGTTGTTTCTTGTGGGGACAGTAGAAGCTTCTCTGAGCCAGAGAAAAGGAAGCAGAAAGGGTAGAATTTTCCTATACTGACTTTTTTTTATAATTCAGATATTCCTTGATGGACACTGGGTTTTTCAAACCTTTTCTCTTATTGACAGGGCTGCTTTGCCTGTCATGTTTTATGCACTTAACTCCTTGTTGCTTTAACTGAGTATCTGGCACCTCCTCAACCTCTGTACATGTGTTCACTCTCCTGGAACTCTGATGTGGCTGCTGCTGTTCCCTCTAATGCATGGCCAGAAAGGATGAGAAGCCATGCACAGATTGGACAGAACTAATGAAGTAAGTGTCTGCAAGCCCCTCATACAGCCTTGCATGAATTCTTGGAGATATTCTCCCAGCTGCAGGGATCATGGGCTGGGAGTCGAGCTGCAAGTGCTGTACAGGTATTACACAGGAAATAGAGGAAATAAATTCTGCCAGCTGATGAGGGGTCATCACTCTGGCACTTTTATGGTCCCAGTGATCACAGAGAGGCAAGTGCTGCATCAGCTTGCAGCCTATGCTGCTCAGGGGAGTTCCTGGAGCCTGGAGGTTCACATACTGTCAGTGTAGCCCTAGAAGTCTCAGATAAGCTCTGATGTCTTCTCTGGGCATCTGATTTCAGCTCCAGCTTTTCCCAGGGAGGGCTCAACTCTGTCCAGGGAAGAAAGTCAGCTGACTTACATATGTAATCTTTTGCTTATTCAGACTAGGCATGCGTGTTTGGAAGAAAATTACAGGCTTAGGAGAGCAATGACCATTAAGTTCTCCATCTTAACCATGTCTTATCAAAGTCTGAGGCTCATGGTTGTGTAAAGTATTTTTAAATTACTCTCTAAAGTGAATAAGTAATGAACCATCTTGCACATTGTTAGGGAAAACAATGCCATTGGAGGAGATCAGGAAAAGTTCCTTTCTGACAATTATTTTTAACAATGTGATACAATTTATTTGAAATTTGGGGAACAGTTAGGGGCAAAGGGAGAAAGACCCCTCCCTTTGGTTGACCTTACTTGGGAAATGTGAATCACTGAACTAAATAAAGCTCGTAAAAGATGCCCTGAAAATACTATGCTACGCCCTATAATTCAGCCAAGAATGAAGGAGGCGGGAAAAGAAAACATCAAAAGTCCCTGCTTTTTTTATATTGCTTCCTGGCACATTTCTCTTCTCCCACTTCCCCCTTCCCCCTCCCCATCTTCTTTCTGGTTTTGTTTTGTTTCATCTCTTTTTTTTTCCCCCTCTCTTAAAAAAAAAAAAATCCTTTTCATTTTGTAAAGCTGGTACCATAACTTTAAAAACAATCTTGTTGTCTACAGATGACAACAATGAGAAATGCCAAAGGAGAAGTGAGTCCTGTAGGGACCGGAGAACAACAAAGACAGTTTTCAACATTTTTATTAGGACCTCATGATGTACAGATGAAAAATTAAGTTCAGAATATGAGCTGCTCTTCAGATGGTGCTGCTTAAGTCTGGAGGATGTTAACATTCCTGCTGCATGACAAAGGTCCCCCACCCCCTGTGTTGATACTCATCCTGCTCAAAGGGGCAATGACATCTAAGGATGAACAGGCTGGGCACCAAATCCTGCTTTAAGGCTACTTTCACAGACTTATCTTGGGATTTCCTAGCACCCCCTTGCCAAGGTCAGTTTGCCCTTGAGGGCTAGGCTGCCTAGCTCTAGCTCTTTGCAGTGCTCCAGCTGTTTCACCATTTCCACACATTTGAATGTATGCTTTGGCAGAGAGGATTATTATGGCAGAGAGGAGAAAAGGTGGAAGTATGGAAGTGGGGGTTTTGATGCTGTTTGAACAGCCGCTCATGTAGTCAGGTGACATCATGGGGAAAGGGTGTAGACTGTTTGTATGGACAAATCCAGCCGTGGCATCCCTGTGCTGGCCTGTGTGGATACTGGAGATGGCAGGGGCATGTAATGGCAGGGTGACAGCAGGCATTGGGAGGGCTTGGGCTTGGGCTCAGTTCCCCCAGCACTTGGGGCAGCTGAGTGTGAAACCCATTCCTTCAGTTCCTGGCATTTGGCCTTACCTGTTCAATAGAAATTTAGCAGGGGGAGCATGTGTGGTTCACTTGAATGAGGTTCCTCTGGTGCATGCCTGAATCTGCCCTACTCTCCTAACTGTGAGAAAGCAGCAACAGAAACTGAACTATCTTATTTTCCTGTCCTTCTAAAAAGCCATGCTGCTGGGGGGACCACTGCTGCTCTGTCCTCTCCCTGGCCCTGATGGATGCCTTGTGGGTAGCTCAGAGGGGTTGGGACCTGGAGTTGTGCAGCCACCTGGGCTTTTCAGGGAGGTGGCAGCTCTCACTGCCAGGGATGCACAAAACCAGCTTGTCACCTGCTTTTCTGTCTCTGTTTTGCTGCCTGACCCCTTGCCCCACCTGGTAAAAACAAATGTGCAGCCTGAATTCCAGTGCTTTTACTGGTTAAATGCCCATCACAGCAGATACAGCCAGGGAAGGGCTGGGGCCTGTGGCAGGAAGGGAAGGGGGTTTTCTCCCCAGGCTGCTGAGCTCTGCAGCCACTACTTAGCCTGTGGGCTGGCCTAGCACGCATGTGGCTCAGGCAGTCCCTATGGAGCACTAATGACCTTGGGGTCTGTAGCTTCACTGTCCCCAGACCTGGTGCTTTTCCATCTGGTTCCTGCTATTCCCTTAAATCCCTGCTGGCTGTTTAGTAGCAGTCAGGAAGTTTCAATGAAGCTGAGGTCACTTTGACTCACCAAATGTCACTGCTTCTAAACTGGAACCAGACTGAGCTGAGGGTTGTGTTTCTGCTGGGGGGAGCAGGACGAAGTGTCCTCTTGACTCTTCACCAGATGTTGATCACGAGCCCACAGCCTGAGCTCCAGGTTTGCTTTGTGTGAGGGTCAGTCTCTGCAGTACATTTATGAACATGCCCCTGAGTGGACTGCTTTTCTTTAGATTTGGAGTTTATGTCAAAGTCCTTATATATTTTGTGGGATTTTTGTGTTTGTGTGTACTCATTGTTTGTACATACCTGAAGTTGCCTGATGTGCCCAGCCTCTGAATCACCCTGTCTCTGTGTGGAATAAGTCTGAGCACTCAGTGGGCCAGCATGAGCAAAGAAACTTCTATATGTCTTTAAGGTCAGTGAAAGCTGAAAACATGATTTCTGACAATTGCTTGGCTTGCAGATCTTCTGGTAGCATCAAGAAGTCATGGCCAGTTAAGTACTACAGAAACAGCCCCTGAGCCTGGCTGTGCTTCACTCTGTGGCTCTGGCTCCATTGTGCTGTCAAGTAGCAGAGCCTTATGCTAGGAGAGCTGCCTCAGAGGCTGCTGAGCAGCAGGGCTCTGCTCTTGGTCTGTGGGGAGAAGGCTTGAAGCTGAAGATGTGATTATGCTGCCCTTCTAACCCCTCACCCTTTTTCTGTTTTTTCTTCCTCTCTTCCTAAGAAAGCAATGGGGGAAAGTTTGTGAGAGAATAGTGTTTGCTGATCTTGTGCAAAGCATGGTGACAAATGATGGCTGGAGAAGCATGACAAGGCATGTAAACTTGTGCTAATGGAAACCTGTGTGCCAGCTCAGTGTTTATTCAGGCCTGTCATTGTCAACAGAGACCCCTTTACAAGTATTGTTTGTAGTAACAAGTGCACCATGAAGGAGAATGTGGCTTTGACTTCTATGTATTTGCCTCTTTGAAAGAAATTTAAAAAAAAAAAGCCATTACCGCGTTTCGACATTGAATAATGGTAGTGACTAAATACCTGGTTGTATGTCTGCATATTTTGGATTTAATCAGACTACTTTTTGTAAATCAAACTTCCTCTTAATTGCACTGTTCTCATTGGAACTGCTGAACATATGTTACTGTCCCAAGTGTATGTATCCAATTTGTCACCTGCATCTTTTGCAGGTGACCCTGGCTGAAGCAGGATTAAAAAAAGAAATGGACAGTGAGCAGTGTCCCAGTGTTTTTTCTCTGCAAAGCAAGATAAGAGAGATTGTTGAGCAGACTATCACACTTATTCTTGTGGTTTTCCAGGAAAATGTTTCTCAACTAAACAGACAATAGTGAAAGTTCATTTTGAATAAAATTCACTGATTTGCAGTTATTTAGACAAAATACATATGAATTCTTAAACATGGTATAAACAAAGCACTAAGTCTTATTTCAAAACTACATTAGAATGTACTGTATCCATTCTGTAGAAGAAGAAAAATATCCAAGGAGTTTGACTGAATTTATCACCTATGCCTTTTTGCCCTTTTAAAAATATAAGAATATCCTACAGCTGTAAATTTTTGCCCACCTCATGGACCTATACAGGTACCATTGAACTGGATACCAGCTGACTGAGACTGAGAGCTCAGAAAATCAGAAATAGGACTAGAAAACTAGGGTAACGAACCGCATCTGCATTCGGCAATTTAGAATAGCATCCAAGGTTTGCCTGTTGCATCTCCTGAGTTGCATCACAAAGAAATGAGTATGTGATGGCACACACTGGAAATTTGGGATTGGTCTGTTTCTGATTCCACTCTGGCTTTCTGAGACTCTTGATTTCATCACGCCTCAGTGTCTTTTACTTTAAAAACACCAAAAATCCATATTCAGCAGTACTTTCCTCAAAAAGATGCTGTGAAATTTAATTGCTTTAAAATTCTTGGTGGGGGGGGGTTTGGGGAGAAGATCCCCTTGAAGATTTGCATCTGCACAATGAAGCAGGGATTAGTTTAAATGGTGAACATGGCCAATGCAGTGGTCTTTGAGCTGAGAGAGGAGTCCTGACACAAATGTTGCCTCTTATTTTCTGGTTCACTGGTCTTCTACGGAGATTGCTGCTGTACCAGGGTGCCAGTAATGCCCTCTGCACATCTTGGTAGAGCTGATTTCAGGGGCAGACCCAGATGTGTTTGGGGTATCCTGCCTCATCAGCCAGATGCCTCCAAAACTTAAATCCCAAAGTTGCAGCAGAAACTGTGGGGAGGCAGTGCTGCAGTCTGTTGTGTGAGATAAAGTTTTAATCTCTCCTGTTTCCCTTGGCACTCCTGTTAGCTGGGCACACAGGAAGAGCTTTCAAGTCATTTATGCATCTGGCCTTTTTGTATAGCCTTGGGAGGACCCTGCTTACCAGGCTCTGCTCTCTAGTTCAATAGAAACAACACTCAGTTTGTGAGCCTCTCAGGAGCTTAACTCCCTGTTACTTGGAAAAATTATCTGCATCAGGTCTTAAGGTCCTCTGCAGCTAAGCTTTTAGGGTTGGCTGTTGAAATAATCTAGGAGATAAAGTGTAAAAATCTGCTCCTGGCAAGAAGTGGAAGTGGAAAGAAATAATGCCTTTGAGTACATCGAGGAGAGAATGTGCAAAGCAATTTAAGCCAGAGCGGTTTAAACATTGAACAGTCGATGGTGGAAGATGTGCTGTCAAGCGTTTCCATTTTTCTTTATCAACTTGAGAAGTGAGTAAACTGCTGGTATTTGGTCCAAAAAGTACACGCCCAGACCTCTGCAGACAATGACATCTTTCAGATGCTACTGACTCCAGAATCCAAACTGTACCAGTTTAATCTGTGCTTAAATACTGGGCCTGCTAGCAATGAGCTTGACAATGTTTCCTGGCCAGAGCAGGCAGTAATTAATTGGTTTATACATGTTTACACTGGACAGAAACTAACCCCTTGTTAGAAAGAGCCGTACACAAAAATAGATGTGACAAAGAGCCTGGACTCAAAGAAAGACTGTACCTTAAGTCACCTGAACAAAATCTCTTGTTTTCTTTTGCTTTCATCAGGAGGTATCTTTGAATTTTTACAATGAAGTATCTTGTCAAGATCCCCTGGTTTCCATGACTCAGAGCTATGGGTCAGCAAGCAGCATAAATGCACCACACCAGCATTGCTCCCTGCCCAGGCCAGGCAGCCTGCCCTGGTACAGGGTGTGCTGTCAGGGTGCATTATTCCCTGCATGTGGCCCCAAGGGCTCTGTTTTCAAATGTGACAGAGGGACAGACAAACCTCACTTGGGGATCTGGCCATGGCTCTGAGTTATGCTGCAGATACCCTTGTAAGCACAGCCTTGACTCCCTACTCTTGCTCTGCAGTACTGCTTGAGCTGCTTTGACAGTCCAGAAGAATAGAACATTGCAAGGCACCTTCAATAGCCAAGAATGTTGCTACTGAAAGTTCAGTTTTATTAAGAACCTTTTAAATTCCCAGGCTAAAAACAGATGTGCTTTTCTAAAAGTGTTTCTGCTGAAAGGTTAGTTTTGTATTAGTTACCATCCACGACAGAAATTATGTCATCAGCATACAGCTAGTAATTTGTCTCTAAAAGGGTTAAAGCAAAGAAAACTCTGAGTCATTAGAAAGGAATAATTCCTTTACTTGAAGCACACATGAAACAGGAGTCCGGATGGCAAAGGAACAAAGCCTTATTCTTTCATGTGCATTTGTTGAACGCCTTGGTGTCTTAGATAAAGGACAAGTATCTACTAGTGGATTAACATTATGAAAAAGTCAGGATTAAAAAAAAAATAAATAATTCTCAACAAGGCTGTGTAATTGAAACTCCATAGCAGTTCAAAAGCTTAGGCCAGTAAGCTCCTGGCCACCAGCTAATTCATGTATTTTATGACAAGAAGGCAGAATGCTAATTAACAGAACAGCATATGGAGGGAGAGAATGAGAGGGCTGCATGGATATTCAGTGACAACCATCTGAACTTCAGAGGCAGTACAGAGGGCTATTAATGCACTCCCTTGCCCTGTCTGAGAGTGCTGACCTCACTTCTAATCCTGCCCCTCCAGGGTACTTAATTTCCAGCATTGCTCAACCCAGTCAGGCCTGTTTAACAGTTTCTTTTCTGAGTTAGTCTCTTTGAAGAGGCCCTATTTTCTGTTCAGTGACATGAAAGAGATACTGATGTTGATTATCAAAGGCATGTGCTCCAAACCACCAAGTGTCTAATGCCCAGGGGAGGTAATATTATCTCTGCCTGCAACATTTACATCCTCCCGCCAAGAAAGATGTAGTGGTTAACTAGCACATCTTTTTTCCTTCCTACTAATTTTACATGAGCTATTAATCAGAGGGGAAAATTAACTAATTCTTCAGCTTGTAGGTCATGCTAGGGCAGCACTCTCATCTAGATTAAAAGGACTGTGGCCTGGTGCAAAGTCAGCTGTGCTGTTCCTTGGAGACAGACAGGTTTATGTATGGTCTTTTTGCTACCTTGCACTGATGAAATTTCACTACAAGTCTGTCCAGTGGCCGCAAACCTTAGCCCAGCTGCACAGCTGGAGGGCTGGCTACCCCCACCTACTCCTGCTTCTGGGAGGAGTCTGCTCCACCTACCAGCTGGCATGGTAAGCATCAGTCAACGTCTGCCTGCTCACTGTGAAAGGGAAAAATCTCTCCTGGAGAAGGATCTCTTGAGCATTCACCTTCTGATGAAGAGGGAAGGCCTCTCTACCAAGCAGTCATAATTGCCTGAGCTTTTAACCCAGAAATCCTTGAAATTCCTCTGTGGGCAGATGGAGCTCGGAGGTAAAAAAAGGGGAAGCAATTGCTACCTTAAATGAAACTATTGCTCAGGGTTCCTTTCTGTAATGACTCCCTACTCACTGGCTGAGGAACTTTGTCTGAAGCAGGGCAGCAGAGAGAGCTATGGCTCAGCATAACTGCATAAAGCACTGACAAATGACAGCATTGCTGAAATTCATCTCCTGAAGCCGAAGTGATCGTGCGTGTGCAGCAGCAGGTCCTCTCTGATGCAGTGATTCAAGTCTTGTCCCACCATGACCCTCACGGTACAGCAGCTATACTAGGCATGCATGTATGTATCATGCCTTTTACTGTGGATTCTGGGGTCTGGACTCCATGGCTCAAGAGGTCTCCTTCAGCTTTGTGTCAAGTAAGATTACAGAAAACCAGAGAGTTTTTTCTTGAGATGGGAATTGAATCCTAACCTCTCACCTTGTGTTTCTCTGCATCTTCCCCCCATCACTCTTAAGGTACATTCTGACTTCCTAGATGACAAAAATAAGCAATCTCAGAATGCTGGAGGAAGCTGTTTAGCTGAAGTTTAGCTTCATCAGCATTTCTTCATCTTTTGCCCATTTTAAAATCTTAGAAAGAATATTGCATTTTCTGATTTTTTGTTGTTTAAAAGGTGCACACAAATCCATACTAAGGGATTTGAAGATACTGTGTGCACTGATAATGAAAACAATGTAGATATGGTCACTTAGTTTTAAATTTTTATATGTCAGAAGAAGAAGAACTTAGGGGCTTTGAGTTAACAAAAATGGGTCATATAGGCATCTAGACAGATTTATGGCAATTGAAGTAGGTCAGGTGCTCTCTTTTGAGCTGAATACTAAAAAGTCTGGTGAAGGGTATCTAAACTCTTATGTGAGGTTTTTATAACATTTTACAAATATATTGTATCAGGACACTGACTAAACACTTAGAAATGTGTTGTTTTAACAGTGTCTGAACGTGGAATGAGCACGAGCTCCTCCACTACCCATGAATCCATTGTGGGCAGCTGTCACCTGTTTGTGTGTTGGGTTTTTCTTTTATAAAGATGTAACTACATGTGCAATATCTCATGTAATTATTGCAGCAGAGCACACGTAAAGGACTTCTGGCAATAGGAGTATCTGATCTGCACGAGTTCTTGCTGTGGTGCCAAGCCTGGGGAAGTTTTCCTGCTGCTTACTTGTGGACCTGCCCTTCCTACATATGCAAACCTTTCATTCATTCTCTGTAAGAGCTGACCCCAAGTATTTTTGAGGTTTTTCACAAAAATTATTTTGACTGAAAGAACAACACTAAGGTCAAGACTTTCAAGCCTTCGCTATGTTTTTGCTTTTGTCCTTTATCTGGCACGCACAATACAGATAAAAGCCTCCTTTGGCACTCTTATGTGGTTTTCAGCTCCATATTGCTACCAGCTAATGAGTAATCCCTTCACTACAGAATTGCTAATGAGTTTCTGCTAGGAAACACAGAAATAACATGTAGGAGCAAATGTTCATGATGTGTCTTCAAAAAGTGCTTGGATTTGGTCTTCCAGAAGAGGATTCAGCAGTGTTTTCCTCAGTCTTAATTAATCCCAGAATGAAAAAGCACCGAGCTGTGTTCAGACAGCTCTGTTCTGATCAAGACTGACTTTATTCAATAGTGTGTCTGCACATAATAATGATACATTTTGTGATGACTGAGCGTATTCTGCCAACACTTAGCTCTGGAACAAAGGACAATGGCAGTGGTGTATGAAAATGTGTGTAAAAGCCCTTTCCTGATGAGATCTACACTGGACAGATGAAAAAAACAGGATCCTTCACACAGGAGGAAAAAAAAAGTATTATTGCTGTTTTATCTTGATTTGGAAACCAAATGTTCTGGCTCATCACCAGCATCAGACTTCTGCTCTTTTACGCTTCAGCCTCTGGAAGGTCCAGCCTTGGACTGAGGCCACTGGGTAATAACTAGAGGCTGCCATTGATCCAGAAAAAAGGAGGAGCTGACATAATGGCAGGGCTAGAGCTAAAACCAGACTAAATGAACCTCTGTTCCTCAATCGTGACTTGGAGGGAGCCATGGAAAGAGCTAGCAGATAGTCCAGTCTCATGATGAAATCAGGGCAGGCTGAACTGAATATCAAATGTTGGCTTTAAGCTGGGTGATGTGTTTTCCCAAAAATCCCATTTCCTACTAAGAGCATTGGTCTTTGTTGTAGGATGTTCTTACATTTCAAACATTCCTTGTTCCAAGGCGAGTAACTTTACTTCATTTAAATTTCATATGTTACAAATAATACATATATGTTGTCTGATCCAGCTTATTCCACTTGTGTCCTCTTGTGTATACAAACTCTGAATACTTTATGTAACCAAAAAAAATTAAATGCTTTAGCAATTTATGTTGCTTTGGTTATTTTAGACTAGCTGTGAACTAAGCTGTTAATATATTTATCTCTTCCATTGGCAATGACAGAGCTATAATGAAGAAGACTACATTTGCAGCAGATTGCCAACAACATATGTGTTTGCTCTTGTCATTTGACAGAAAATTAAGAACTTTTACAATAGGCAAGCTGTGCAGCTCTGATTAGCTATATCCAGTTATCTCAAATAATCTTCTGCACTAAGCCTGTTTAGAAAATGGAGACTTTTAAGAGGAGGTTGCTCGTTTCCAGGTCTGTAGCTTCATAGTAGTGGAACTCAGTAACACACCAGCATTTCCATTTCAGTGACACTGGTACCAATTTGTTGGAAGCTTCTTGTGTCTTATGGGGGAATTTTTCTGAAACTGTTTAATTTTGTGTTTCCTTAAATTTGAACACTCAGCTCCTGATCTCAGAACCACTGGAATCCATCAATCTTTGACCACATCCCCAGGTATAATTGGGTCTATGTCAGCCTGCTGTGAGCAGGCTACATGATAACTACATGAATACTGTGTGGACCAAACTTAATTAAAGGCTGTTAGTGAAGTGGCATTTCTAGTATCCTGTGATACATACCACAGTTAGACTAATGTGGCCAAAATACATCTACTTTTTAATAACTTGTCATGAATGCCCTGGGCTCGGCTGTGATAGAGTCAATCTTCTTCTTAGCAATTGGTACAGTGCTGGTTTTGGATTTAGTATGGGAATAATGTTGATAACACGCTGATGTTTTAGATATTGCTAAGTAGTGCTTACCCTAAATCAAGGACTTCCAGTGTCTCATGCTCTGCCACTGAGCAGGAACATGGGAATTTAGGGGGTAGCATGGCCAAAACAGCTGACCTGAACTAGCCAAAGTGATACCCCATACCAGAGAAGGTCATGCTCAATCTATAAAGTGGGGGGATTTGGCAGGGAGCCACCAATCACTGCTTGGGGATGGACTGGGTATTGATCAGTGGATAATGAGCAACTGTATTGTGCATCACTTGTCTTTCTTGGGTTTTATCCTCTCTCTCTGTCTCTTTTTTGTTACAGTTATTACTATTATCATTAGTATTATTAGTATATTTTATTTTGTTTAAATTATTAACCTGTTCTTATCTCAACCCATGAGTTTTACTTGTTTTTCCTCTCCTGCTCCCCACTGGGAGGTGGGTGTGTGTAAGCCAGCAGCTTCATGGCAGCTTAGCTGATAGCTGGAGTTAAACCACCACGAAGCAGTAATAGGTTTTTCCACTGGTGCAATTTCCCCTACCAAGTTAAGCCAGTTGGCCAATTTAGGCCCATTTTTGATCACTTAAGTGTCTATGAATCAGCTGATTAATTATTACTACTGCCAACACTACCCATTTTGCCAGTGGGCTGGGTAGCCATGTAGCTGTGAGCCATTAGAGAGGACATTCAGGCAGAGTATGGTCTTCCCTAGAATGAACTTATGTTCTGTGGAAGCTCCATGTCAATTTTTTCCTTCTCCATTCCCATTTCATATAATTCTTGAGCTCAAAGGACATCCAAATTATAGGGTCTATTAATCTTTTTCATTATAGCCTTGCCAGTGACCAGTGACCCTGGAAAGTGTCCTGTGTAGTTTCTAGGGAGGTAATGGTGTTTAAAGAAGTCACAGTATTTTATCCTGATGGTGTTGGTTCTCTATGTTGTGAAACTTTGCTGTTGATCTGCTCAGTATTATTAAACAATGCTCAATTCTTTTATACTCTGGAAGGGACAGTAAATGGGTTTATTTTTTTAGTATCGTGAAATGCTATAAGAAGTGCTGGGGGCAAGTTCAGTCTCAGAGAACATTCATCCACTGTATTCTCATGTGCTAAGTTCACAAGTGTTAACATCTGTGCTACTCAATAGCTGTTGTTACCTTAAAATAAGGTAGGCAGTTTCCTCCACATTCCCTCTTGAGGTCAGAGTTTTCTCCATATTGTTCATATGATAGTAATAATCCATCAAAATTAATTTCAGTTATAGCACTGCTTTTTTTTTGCTGCTCTCTTTTTTACGCCAAGCCTTCCTGCAGAATTCTGTCCATTTCTTTTATAGAATTTATTCCCCCAAATATACTTAAGAAGATGGTTTTAATGATCCATACTAAAAATCATTATTTTCTGAGGCCACTTTCCCTGTCTTTATATTGCCAGAGAGAGATACACAAAAGCATTATATAATTTATTGAATATTGAACTGATCTGGACAGTCCTTCTCCTTCCATTACACTGCTCATCTGAGCTCAGCAACCATCAGAGAAATGCTGGTGGTCTTAAACATGAACTGCTACTTTGTTCCAGTTGACAGCTTTTGAGTGCAGGCACAGTTGGTCTAACACCTCTTTTTTGGGCAGAGTTTTTACATGCAAAGCAACAAATGCAACCTGTGTTTGAAGAGTAATATAACCATTCTTAGTTATTTCATCCTTACACAAATATCTTTCAACACGGCTGTTCTGTACAAGACAACACTTGGATGGCTTCAAACAGATCTGTTATTCTCATTCTGATTATGGCACAGCTGAGGGCTTTGATCAGCACAGTAGGCAAAAATTCTGCTGGCAGAATGGAAGAATCATTTTTTAAAAAAATGCTCCAAAAATAAAAGGCTGCAAATCCAAATTTAATCTTCTAAGCCCCAAGCTCCTCTCAATAATTCCCAGTTATGACCACACATCTTGAAGAAATAACATTACATATCAACATAGGAATCAGGAATACTACCATATTCCATTTGTAAATCATCTTATACCTTGCAGTCCTACTCCCACCTCCAAATCTCTACTGAGTTGCAGAGCACAAAGAAGAAAAGGCATTGCCTCCTCCTGTGTGCTTGCTTATTAGAATGGGGCTCATTCCTTGGCTGTGGCACAAATGATAATGTGCCCCTTAAGCTCCCTCTTGTAATTTTGCCACTGGTTTACCTCAAGAGGAGTTGTGTAAGACTGGAGGGGAAAGCTTCTTTGCAACCATACACTGAATATGGGAAGTGCCCATAAGACAGTGAAGATCTGGGTGAGTGCAGTCTGCAGGATGATGCAGTGTGACCTCAAGCAGGGAGTGGAAGGCAACTAGTTCCTGCTAAACCCTGCACGTAGTAAACATCTTCTAGTGTGCCCATGTGTGTTAAACCACCACGAAACTCCTAGGGAAGAAAGGGATGTCATTCATGCAATTCTGCCCATAACCTAAACCAGCATCTGGCCCCAGTAATGAAAACATTTGCCCACTGTGAGCTGCAGGATGGCTTTTCCTGCTGGGTCTTGAATTGAGGCTAGAGGAAAGCCATGCTGCTGTAGGAGCAGACCTGAGGAGTTTCTCCTACATGTTGCCTGCTGTTTCTCCAGGGTAGTCAGGATCAAGCCCTAGCCCCAGTGAAAGAAAGACAGTGGAGCTTCTCTTATGGTGGGTCTTCCCAACTGTATGAGGCAGAAGAGCACCTTCTGTAGAATCAGCTCTCTCATAAGCCACAAGGCTATTTGTCAGGCTTTTTCTCTTGGTTTTTTTCTGCCTGTGACCGCATCTCACTTGCCATTTGAAAGAAAAAGCCATGCAGTCCTTTTCCTGGGACAGAGACTACTCCCGCAATGCCCCACAGCCTGTTTGCTGCTGCAGAAAGCCCTCCCTGACTCAGTGACTCATTAGCAGCCAGGGCTTTGCGGGTGACTGCTCACACACCAACGACTCCCTGCAGCTGCCTCAGGAATTGTCTGCTTACTTGGGGCTGAAACAAGAGTGTCAAGTTAAAGTAGCCTCTGCTGAGTCTCCAAATTCACGTGGAGGAAGTCATGAGAGGCAGCCTGGCCTGTAGAATGTGCCCATGGCTAGCATGACAACAGTCCTGAAGAGGCTTTTGAAACACTTTGGGGGCAGTGAGGGAGGAGGCATTCACACTTGTGCTGCTCCTGCACTTTTTTGGTGTCAAGAAAGATTTCACCACAGAGCAGGAGAAAGCAGCGGTCCTTTCAAGTGTTTTTGCCATGATTTGCCATGATTGCCATGATTTGCGTGATTCTTAGTGAGGACTCTTCTCCTTACTTGACCTGTTGTGCCCCATTGCTTTACATTTGACTTTGCTGATGAGCACAAGGAGCACCTCTTGTGAGCTGGCAAGCAGCCCAATGTTGTGGCTTGAAAATCTTCGCAGGTGCCTACATGGTCCTCCTCTCCCCTCCTCCATCTGCTTGAGGGGATTAGGGCCAGGCAGGCAGGGAGGGAGGGAGGTGGAAATGACCACACAGAAAAGAGGAAGCACAGCTGAAGAAAGCAGAACTGGAAGGCTGGCATGAGAAAGGGGAATATGAAGGCAGAAATAGGAGAGTCAAACAGAAGTGTTTTGAGAAAGGAGAGAGGAGGTAGAAATAAGAAGTGATCCTTTCTAGTCTGCAGGTTCCCCAGGCCAGGAACCTTACCTCTGTGATTGCATGCTGTCCTTCTCAGCTATTCTGAGTACTGGTGTGTCATGTAGACTTCTGAGCACGTGGGTGGTGGGAACTAGGGGGCTGGAGGGTGCAGCAGTACTTGGTAGCTTTTCTTTGCTAGAGACAGGGTGAGATGCAGATGCTATGCACAGTCCTTTGCATTGCTAGACCTGTTGAGAGCTTTCTTTCAGGTAAAAGCTGTTGCCTACAGCTAAGGTATGGAAAGACAGTATGAACATGTCCTTTGGAAAGAGAGGTTAACAATTATAGAAGAAAGAGAAATATATATCATAAAATGAGATAATGTGTGTCACAGAACACCTTAAAAATCCTGTGTGGAGTTTCTAATGGCACTGTTGTTCTGAGGAGAGTTCATGACCTTTACAGATCATAGTGTTTGTCCTCAGCCTTCTTCCCAAATTTATGTATATGCTCCTGCTCTGTATTCAGCAAGTGGAATGAATGAATGAATGAATGAATGAATGAATGAAAAAATAGTTAATATGTGGCATGAAATGCTAAGCTAAAACTTTCATAAAATAAATGGATTCCAGTCTATAACTGTCCAGTTAAGAAATTGCAGCAGCTTTACAAATCAAGTGATACTAGACTTGGGCAAGCCAAGTGATCAAAGGTACAGCCAAGCCATAGTGAAACAAGCCAAAAAATCAGACATCAGCTAACGAGGCTGACTAAATATGTAAAGTATGAAAAAAAAGAAAATACATAATAGATATGCAAGATCACTGTGGCCGCCAGGAAAAGGTGCCAAAATATCCCTGCTGGCTTTGGTTCTCTTGGCCTGGATCTACATGTGGATGCTGAGCCGAGCCCAAACAAGGCATCAAACATGAGTCTGGCCTGCTCCTTCATTGGCCCAACAGCTCATCCTTGACAGAATGTGTGAGCTGGGCTCACTGTAGAGCTTGGCCTGTCCATAGGGAAAAAAGCATAAAACCCTGACCTGATCTCCCCTCATTGCCCATGAAATGAGGCCACCTTTCAAGGTTTCATCAAGAGCGCTCCCACTGATGTTATAATTTCTGTTTCTGGTTTTTTAGCTGTGATCTAACTCCTGAGAGCTAATGCTCCTGAAAGCAGCCAGGTCTGCTTTCATTTGTGGTTCTTTCTCCCCTGCACAAAACATCATAGGTTTAGAGAGGTGTGGAATGTATGGTGAACGCTTCCAAAGGCCGAACGTACTCCGAATATTACATTGACACAAAGGCATTTCATTAATGTTTTTAATTTCTTTAATGAGATTCTTCATCAAGGTCTGTAGATGGCAGTAGGTTGGTTTTCTCTGAGGTATTTTGCTCAAATACTTACGCAATAGGGCATGTGTTTTTCTCTACGCAAACACGGATCCCCTGCAGGGTGAACCCACACTGGAAGTGATAACTAGATGCCATTCTCCAATGACTTGGGTCAAGGGCTGGGGAGGTAGTCAGGGTATTTGATTACTGTATACAAAACTATTGACCAGGTCCTTACCATGAATACCAACAAGTAAAGAAATTTCCTACATATCAAGAGTAAGGCTAAAAAGCAACAGTACAATATGTCAACTTTTGATATTTACCTGTCTCTGGAGTCTCTCAGCTTTGTACGCCTTATATTTACAACGGCTTTTGGCAAGAGAGACAAGTGACTTAAAAGTAGATAAGAAGAGTAAAAAAATATCTGAATCAGCAGTGAAAAGCTCTATGGAGTCTTTCCATTGCTACCAATGGCTTTTTGGATCAAGGCTTTCCTGAATTAGAAGTTAGTCAGAGACACAACCTTTGGCTCAGAATACACACCTTAACGAGAAAAAAGGTATTCATTTATTCATTCAGATTTGATGCTGATATGCAAAACAAATGTTAAAATTATTGGGCTTACTTATGTGATAATTGTTTTTCTCCAGGGCAAAATAGTAATTTGAAGAAACCAGAACCATGACTGATCTTTTGGTTTGTAATTACCTTATAGATCCACAATTGAATATTTGGCTCTGGCAATTGAAATTATTCTATTTGCTCTTCTTTGTGCATGTTGTCTGTAATTACCACATCTGAGCACAGAAGATGCTCTGTAGTTGTTTTGTGACACCAAAAGGGTGAGGGAGCCTGCGGTTTAGTTGCTGGATAATTTCAAAGGCATTTTGAATACAACAAAATTCCTAAGGAATTGCCTGCTTTGTTGAGTTACTTTTATTATATTTCTTCTCTCTCTTTTTTCTTTTTTTTTTTTCTTCTTTTTTTTTTTTTTTTTTTGTTTGTTTGTTCTTAAGGGTGTGGAGTGGGAGGAGAGATGACAAGACCATATGGGCTTATTTACTACTCACAGAGGAGTTTAAGCATTTCTGTGCCTGCTCTAAGTATTGTGGAATGTTGCTAACAATTGTAAATAATTTTATGCTTATTTTGCAATGTGCTTGAACTGCATGACTGAAACCCTTGGTTGTTTTGCTATTGTCATGAATGGATGGAAGCTGAGATCTTAAACAAAAATGTGATGCTGAAGTGTACTTCCCCCTTCTTAAATCTGCATATAGATTCATTGGTGCCCTCCTCTGATTTTTTGAAAACAAAGGGCTGGATGAGAAGAACTGGTCAAGACATGAGGATTATGACTGAGGATGGATAATTCAGCATGATTGTACAGTATTTTCATTTCCCCTGTACAAGGGACAGACTACTTTGTTCTGTGATCTGTCTCTGCACTAAATATTCATAGCATATAGTAAACTTTTAGATTGGCATACTTGCTCATATATTTTGGTTTTTATTTGTTTAATTGGAGAGGTCCCTTTACAGCATTCTGGCACAGTAAAACAACTCCAACACAGACATAATTTTCAAGGACTCCTGTCTGATGTCTAGACTTTTATCATATACACACACACATTCTTGTATATAAGAGAAGTGCTATGGGCTACAACCTTGCCCATTTGGCAGAAAAGGACCCTTTCCCATAAAACTAAGGGTTATGTGTGCTGCTTTTAGCCAGTGGAATAAATTCCCCCAGGAGCTGAGGTCCTGCACAGACTTAGCACTGTCTGCCTGCCTGCTGCAAGTGCAAAGTGACTTCTTCAGCCTTGTCTTCTGTAGTATAGATATCAACATACATAACCACAGTTTAAAATAACCCCTCAAAAATAATACAACCCAATGAACTTCATTGGTCATGCCTTTCTTCTCTGAGGGATGGTGAACAGATGATATGGGCCAAATCTCAGTCACATGGGAAGCTTTCAGAAACTGCTCAAAAGCTGTGGTAAAGTGCAATATTGGAACATGAACACAACAGGAGGAAATATTCCCTGCTGCTTCTTGCTGACAGTAAGCTAAACTTTTGGTCAGGACTTAGGCCTTTCTTTGCCGGAATCTCCCTCTTAAATGCTAATAATTTTGGTTGCATACTTTATTTTCTAAACACACCTCTCCTTTGGCTTCATGATGGTCAAATGGGATATAAGTGAGGGCAAGGGCACACTCCAAGTTTTCTCCTGTGAGCTATGAGAATCTGGTCCCAGAACTGAGTTAAACTGAATCAGACATAAGCCTCATTAACCTTGCTATCCTTAATAAGCAATTCCATGGGATCAGTTGCGGTTGTTGTTTCTTCAAGAAATTTGTTTCTACAGAAGAATTTTTAGTTTCTCTTACCTCTTCACCTGGACCTTGCCGTGTACTTTGAGGGACACCAAACCTGAAGGAAGCAAGGAAAGTGGGATATACAACCTAGAGCCAGCGCACTTCCATTTTCACCCTGCACTTTGTCTCCCCTGATATTTTGCCAATTTAGAGGATTTTCAGGAGGGTTCAAAATTTTGAGGAGACATTTGAAAACCCTGAGACAACAGAGACAAAGACGTGATAAAGGGAAGTGTGGTGCAGCCACAGACTGCATTTATTTCTCCCTGAAGGCGCCTCTTTGGTGCGGTGGCAGGTGGAGAGCCCCTGGCAGATGGAGCTGGGTGGAGATGCTCCAGAGAATAAGCCAGGGGATGAGTGAGGCTGAGGTGCCAGCCTTCACCACAGCCAGAGACAGGGGAAACACCTCGAGGGAAAGATGGGATTTTTCCCTGTGTTGTACCTCAGTAGTATCTGGCTCTGTGTTATCAGCGAAGCTTCAAATAGCTTATCTTTTGCCCACATATGTATGTGTTTTTCCTCCTTGCCAGCCCAACATTTCTTCATTTGAATGTGTGAATAATAATCCCTTGAGTAGATATGGGTAATATAAAAGCATACTAAAATCCCCAAATATTCGGGGAAAGATCTTATCTTTTGTTACATGGAAAGATGTCTGCAGTCTGGCTTCAATAAAGGAATAACTTAAAAGGCAGAAAAATAAGCAGCAGAACATCAGCTCTCACTTCAGTGTGTAAACTTTGGAAAGGCCACCTGTCAGATCCCTGGTGGAAAGCTGCATTTTGTTTGGCATCTGGCTGATTGCCATGATGAAATGTTGAAGTGTTTGGAAACTTGTGGAACTTTCTTCAAAAGGCACACTTCCCCTCCCCCTTTCTCTAAATAATTAAATCTTAAATGTTCTGGCTTGCAGTTAAGAAAAGATAAAACACAACGGCAGGATTCTTTCAAACACACTAGCTAATAATGTGGGGGCCTTTTGTGCTATTTATTTTAGCTTTCCCCACATGAATTACAAAAGAAATTGCCTCAGTGTCACCTTAACTTTTCATCCCAGGCACTCACTGATTCTGATCTTGCTAACAGTGAAGTAAATCTGAAGTAACTCTGCTGAAACGTGACCTACTTGCCTATTTATTCCAGTGCAAAACTGGCATGTGAACACAACTGTTATCTTGTAAGTCTTCATCCTGTCATGCAGCGTATCAGTCACTAGAAGCTACTCCAGATTTGGGAGACTCACAAACCACTCCCGATTTAGCCATTGTGACTAAACAATGTCAGAAAACAGAATGAGACCCACAAATGTCATCTGGGTGACATCTTGTCTCACCAAAAGATAAAAATTTCAGGTGAAGTCTGTTTGATGGCAGGCATATTTTGATCTGATTTTGACTGTTTTCCCTAGCAATACATTGTGTTTCAGGGTCCTGCTGGAAGCAAGTAGTTTCATGATTCCAGCACTTTTAGGAATGCAAAGCTCCAGATTAACACCATCTGTTGTTTGAAGATAAAAGTAAAGACACTGTTGTTAGTGGCTAGCTCTTTTTGTAATTGCTGTTCTTTTAAGAAGCAGACATTATGAAGTTACTCTTTCCCCAGTAGATGCATATGGGACTGCCGACAAGAGGATATGTGCTCTTGAGAAGTTGAACCCAAATTTTCTTACAGTTACGTGTGCTATTTAAGAAAACAAAAGTTGGGTTTATTCCCTGAAGTTTCTTGTTGGCATTAGTGCTCACAGGCAGTAGAGAATGGAGGGTGGCAGTCACCACCCGTGGCCTTGATGCACAGACTGGGCTGCCAACATTCAGCTTTCTCCCACTAACCTATTTAAAGCAAAGCATGAGAAGTCAGTCTGCAGTGTTTCTGCCAGAATGGCAGTGCCTACAGATGAAACCATGTGCTGCTGAAATACTCCCCACTGTTTTCCAGTATGTGTTATGTGTTATAAGGAGGCAAGTGCTGCTCCTTCTGGGGGTCTAACTCTTTGTCTTGCATATGGGAGTTGGAAGAGTGCAGAGACAAGGCAGCTCGGTGATCTTGTCTTGCATGCTGGTTAGTAGACCTAAAGAGGGAAATGAATTTGCCACAGGTAAAGGGGCACAGCCAGAACCAGGAACAAGACTGTAACTCTCTTTCTGGTTCTCTCCGCACAGGTCTGACAGCGTTTTGGCCTGAACTCAAAGAAAGCCTGTCAAAGGTTTCCATACACTGCCCAGCTACAGCTGGAAATTAGCACTGGACAAGGACCTGTGGCATTTTGGGTGCAAGCACACAGTTTGGACAATAAGGCAGTTTAGCTTACCCTGTAGCTGTGCTGTGCTTGTTGGCCTCAGGGCAAAGAGCAGCTGAGCAGAGTGGGCTCATTTCTTTCACCACCACACTCTGATCTACGCCTGAGAGGAGCCCAGCACCCAATGTCTTGATACCTTTTACAGGGTCACTTTTGATGTATTTCCTGCTGGATCCCATGAGGTACAAGTCAGGCTTGCTGCCATTATCCCTTGACTCTGGCACAATGTAGTTTAATAACAGTATCAGTATTATTTGAGATGCAGGTAATCAGATGGCAATCACCAAATTCAGCTTGCAGGAAATGGTGTTGTCTTTACTGACACATCCAGGAATTTTGGGGTCCATAACAAACCCTCACATCTTTTGATGAAAATCTGGAGGTTTTATATTTTAACATCCAAGTCTTGGATATTTTTTCTGTCTTTTAGTGAGTACAGTAGTTTAACGGGGAATTTCGTGCAAATAATAAGAAGTGATAAAGTCCTCTAGGACAGGGCTGGTCTTCAATATTTCAAAACTAGTGACAGTGTCACTATTTTAAATAAAGCAGCATATTTCATGGCTCCAACATTTAAAATCTTTTAAATCTTTTTGCATTACAAAACTAAATCACAAGGAAAAAAATGTATATATCTATTAATCACAAGCATATTTTTCTGATGTATTACAAAAAACAAAAAAACACCGGGGTGCAGAAAACACTGAAAAAGGTTTCACTTTAGTAAAATTTCTTGCCATGTCCTGGAATCCTTACTTAGGCAAACACAATGAGAGGGTTATGAGAAGCTTCTTTAAGTTAGGCCTGAAAAGGTCCATCTAACATTTTCAAAAATAAGTGCACAAATGTCTCCTAAGTGGAACGAAAGGCCAAGAAGTTGCTGGTCACATTACCTCACATTGCCTCAGGACAATCACAAGCGCAAACACAGGCTGCGAGGAGAATGGATTAAAAGCAGACCTGAGAAGAAAGACTTCAGAGAATCACAGAATTATTAGGGTTGGAAGGGACCTCTAGAGATCATCTGGTCCAAACCCCTGCCAAGGCAGAGTCATCTAGAGCTGGTTACATAGGGTGGGTTTTGAATGTCTCCAGAGAGGGAGACTCCATGACTTTCCTGGGCAACTTGTTCCAGTGCTCTGCCACCCTCAGCATAAAAAAGTTCTTCCTCATGTTGAGGTGAAACTTCGTTTCTAGTTTATGGCCATTGCTCCATGTCCTGTCACTGAAAAGGGTCTGGCACCATCCTCTTGGCACCTGCCTTTG
The DNA here is from genome assembly GCA_013397155.1 of Irena cyanogastra. Classification (NCBI taxonomy): domain Eukaryota; kingdom Metazoa; phylum Chordata; class Aves; order Passeriformes; family Irenidae; genus Irena; species Irena cyanogastra. Next base: position 763,658 of record VWZV01014479.1, on the reverse strand, counting down.
AGATATTTATACGTCTTTCTTGTACAGAGGAGCCCAGAACTGGACACAGCGCTGCAGATGTGGCCTCACGAGGGCTGAACAGATGGGCAGGATCACCTCCCTTGACCTTCTGGCCACACTCTCCCTGATGCACCCACTGGCCCTCCTGGCTGTAAGGGCATTGCCAGCTCATGGTTAACCAGTCATCCACCAGGACTCCAAGGTCCTTCTGCAACAGGTCAAGCAGTGTGGCTAGCAGGGTGAGGAGGGGATTCTGCCCCTCTGCTGTGCTCTGGTGAGACCCCACCTGCAGTGCTGTGTCTTGGTCTGGGACCCCTAAGGAAAGAAGAACATAGAGTTCTTGGAGTGGATTCAGAGGAGGGCCAGAACAATGACCAAAGGGCAGAAACACCTCTCCTGTGAAGACAGGCTGAGAGATCTGGAATTTTTCAGCCTAGAGAAGGCTCCAGGGAAACCTAATAGCAACCTTCCATTATCTAAAGGGAGCTTACAAGAAAGCCAGAGGGGGACAATGTGCTGTTCCCCTCCGAAGCTCCCCTGTGCTCCTCTCAGACCTTCAAAGATAAAGAGACATCCCAATCTCCCATAGCTAGCCTTCAGGGGAATTACACTGCAACCATGTTGGGTGAAAAGCTGACAGCTTAAAGGACTTTTTCCTTGTTTAGAATCTGGGGACAAGCCCTGTGGCATAGCCCCTGAAGCCTGCCCCTTGGTGAAAAGAATGACTAAAACCCCTTAGAAGCTGTGTAAGGGTATTTTCACACAATGATTTTTTTCTCCAGAGTCTCTTCCTGTGGGTTTAAACTACAATGGGGATAGTTCAGACCACCATAAATGTTGATACAATTGTAGGAAAACAAGAATCCAGTTTGCCCTTTCCTGTCAAAGAGTAATTTCTTCACTCTGAAAGTGATGACTGAGCACTGATCCAAAGAAATCCTGAATGCTCAGCAATTCACGTTAAGGAGCAAAACAAAACCCAAAATCCCCCTTTTATTCTGCCATAGCATTTTGGTAACTTTTCAACATGCTGTCATCTGGTGACAACAAAGACCTCATATCTCCTTTCAAAAGCCTTCCTTTTGACCTTGTACTAATTAGAGTACATGTAAAAACAATTGCAAATTAAAATTCATAATAGTATCTGTGTTAGCTATTTCTAAAAATAATGATGAATGACACAAAGAAATATCAACACAACAGCTTTGCGTAAGCTGCTTGTGATTTGTAAATGTCTTTGGTTAGTCTACAAACTTGCACACATTTTTTTGACCTTTATGAGGTTATGCTTTGCTCAGATTGCTGGTCATGTGTTTAAAAGCTAATATGTTGACTTTGTTTTTAATGCAAGCATGAGGTTTATAACTCCAGGATATGTTTTCATCCCCATAGTACAGGGGTGTATACATGCCAGGAGGTACTACTCGAAGATAATACTTTAGAATTATACATGGGCCTGCTGGAATTTTGTGTTCAACAGAATATGCACATCCCAACTGACAGAGGATAATGCAAATAAGGTAACCGCAATATTTGGGAATTTCCTTGGGGGTTGTATAATACAGTGTCCTCTTGAGGTTCAGTGATGAACTCTCCACATCATTTATTAAGCATGTAAGAAATGTGAGCACCTAATTCCTATTTGGATCTGGGGGAACTTGATCCTTATAGAGATTTTTGGTCACTCTACAAAGATTGCTCTAGTCCCAGTCATGTCTTGAAGAATAAGAGAGAAAATTCCTTGAAGTAAAACCTGTTTCAGCTATGTGTATCCCTCTCCTTGTTTCTCACTACTGTCAGAAACCAGGAGATTGTAATATTTTCAAGGTTTCATTCTCACAAGGTGCCTGTGGAATGGGCTGCTATCTGATTTCTGTGCATTTCAGTGAGCACCCAAGATACATTTTTCACAGAGAAATGATTCTGAACAGCTGTTATTCAGAACGCCTGCGGGTGCGACAGGAATTTGTCTTCACTGTATGTTTCCTCTCTAAGATTTTAAATAAGAACAGCACGACGTCTGGAAAGACTACAATGGCGGAGGAAACAATGATCCAGATGAAAAGAGCTACTTAGTAATTCACTGGTTTGGTACAGTGGCAGTTAATGGGAGCTGTGAGAGCTCAGCTCTTCAAAGGATGTGCTTTGAGACCTCGTTTCATTCGTCTGTCCCGCCCCTCTGGCCTACGTCCTATGTAATGAAGTTACATGAGAGGGACAGGGGGGTGTATGGAGCCTGGAAGCAGGTGATGGTCCCTGAACAAATTAATCTGTCTTTGCTTGCCTGCAGCCTGCTCTGCATGGTCTGAGGGCCAAAACTCAGTTGTTAGGGCAGCAAAAATGTGCTTGTCTGCTTTCATGAGCCGCCATTGGATTTGCTGACAGGCTACTTAGGAGCAAGTAGGAAACCTTAGCTCATTTACACTTTAACAGGTCAACAGCAGATCTGTACACATAGTAAGGGACTTGCAATGATGCAACACCCCCCCTTTCCTGTCAGTGCATGAATAGAGAGATGGAATGTCTTTCATTTGATGCAGCAAGTGGCAGTACAGGTATCTAGAAGCAGCATGATTCATGATCACAAAGAAAAGCAATGTTACCCTGAAGATGTAACTTACTGATAGCTTTTGTGGTATCATCTGGTAAGCAGACTGGAATCAGTCTATCTTAGATGCTTTTTACTCACAGTACAGGCCAACACTGCAACACAGCAAAAAGCCAAGCCTTTGTGACCTCAGCTTATGCCCAGAAGCACGACAATTGGTGAGCCTCATCTTCTTCTAGCCTCACTGGCATGATGACAGAGGCCCTTCTTATTCTCACAAGGGTGATGCTGAAGCTGGGAGAAGATTGCTCATGGTCCTTGGTACCTTCTCTGGTGTTAGTCAGGGATAAAATGATGCCTCCCAATGGGAATGTAAAAACATCCCAACTTGCCCAGCACAGAGTCCTGCAAGTCACTGCTGCATAGGACACAGGTGGAACATAGGACACAGGACACACAGTCAGTGTGTCAGATGAAGCTGATCACATTCCATAGGACTTTTCTAGTCCCCACAGATGGACACCCAGGCTGTATGCACAGCCCAGCTCTTATGCCAAAATTTGTTCAGTACTTTGACTCCTCAGAAAAAACAATCTTCAAGAATAAAGGCTTTCAGGCACTGGTCTCCACTTCAGATGATGTAAATTTACATACCCGCAGCAGATCATGCCATCAGTACAGAGGTGGGTTGAGGACAACTGTAGCAGAAATGAGCACCAAAAAAAACCCAAAAGCAAAACAAAAAAACAAACCAAACCACCCAAAACAACAACAACAGCAACAAAAAAGAACCCCCCCCCAAAAAAAAAACAAAACTAAAAAACCAGCACCCAAAAAGTGGCATTTAGTAACTAGACAGCCCTGCAGCCCTGATGCAGAGATAGAAGTTTAAAATAAGAAGGTTGCAAAGAAGAAAGATACCAGAGAGAAACAGAGTACCTGGGCTATCTGTTCTTTCCTCACCGCTCGATTTTTGTACTTTGCTTCTCTGACATAGTGCTGCTCTGGATTCTTCTTTCTCTGAAAAATCACCAATATGGAAACTCCTCTTAATTTTTTCAGGAACTATACTTCCCAGCCTTCATTCTTCACATCCAAAATAGATGGATACACATATTTAAATGCTTGCTTTTATTTATGAAATAAATACTTTTTTTTTTTCTCATATTATGTCTGTATTTGATAATGAAGGAAATCCTACAACAACTTACTCAATACAGGATCCTGTCCAGTGCTGGAACACTTGTATCCAAGCCAGCTGTCCTAAATTCACTCCCATTATTGAAAATAATTGCCTAAGTTTGTCTCACTAATAACACAAGTTCTTTGCTAACCAGTGGAAAACATATCAGTTCTACAAGTGATATTCTTTCAAGCTTCACCTTCTTCCCTTTTATTTTACAATTCTGGTTCACAGATTTCTCATTTCAGTTTTCTTTCATTTAGCATTCTTCCATTACTCATGCTGAAACTGTAAAATGAAGGGCCCAGTTACAGCACTAGGTTTTACGACTTTTTGTGTGTATATGAGTGGAATGTGTGTATAAAACCATATATGAATACATAAAGAGATCAAGTTAAACATGGCACCTACACTGGATTGCTCCTCTTTGTAGTTACTTCCACTTGCACATAGCTTTGCCAAGCTAGGACTGCAAAGGTTAAACCTTGCTTGGAGAGCTTTAAATTACATCTTTCTGAACTCTGAAGTGCTTGACATTGCAATTCAATTTCCTTCAACAGAGGTTTTTGTTTGTTTGTTTTGGTAATACACCAAGTCTTTCCTGTGAAAGGCAGCTCAACATTCATATTATAATAACACCTGGAAGCTCAGAGCTAGAATTAAAATGCTGTTGAGCCTAATTGCACTAACTGCTTTCTAAACATAGGTGTCCTTGTCCCAAACCTACAAGATACAGCAAATATAAACAGATGGGTAAGACAAAAAAAATAAAGAAGTCAAATAGGATATTCCCAGTTCTTAGGATTCAGTCCTCAAAACTCTTTATTCATTTATCCATAATTCAGGTGGAAGTGGATGCTTAGGGGAAGAATGTAAGAATAGTGCAATTACAGAATGACCTTCCCATTGCTTTACCTCCCAGTACTAATTTGTTTAGGGGCTCCTTAAGTCACAGGCTGAATCTACATTGTTATGTTTAGCCACGTTGCATCAGCTGTTTTTCCATTAATCTGTCTTAATTATTTTATAAAAGTAATTTTGGGCTCCAGAGCATCTGTGACAATGAGTTCCCCATTTTAATTATTTGCAGAAAACATATTTACTTTTGTTTGCTTTGAACTGCTTGTCTCATAACTTAATTAGTTGCCAATAAATTCTTACAGTTAATTGTTCCCGATTTATTTTCTCTGAAGCAAGTCACTTAGTATTATGAGACCCTGCTACAACTCTCTACTGTGTGCTTTAGTTTTAGCTAGCCTGAATAATTCTGTATCATTACTAACTTAATCACCTCCTTCTTCAGTCCCTTCTCAGTTCATTTAATGAACTGCATGAGTCACTATAGCTCCTCATATGGGCCTTACTGGTAACCTCTTTCAAATGAACAAGCCAACTATTTATTCTTACCCTTTATTTTCTAAAAAAATGTTAATCTATGTGATCACTCCCACAACATCTTAGTTCCTTTAAGCATTTCTGTTAAAAGATGTCAAATGCTTGCTGATAAGATCACTGTATCAATTGAATCAATGTTACTTACAAGTTCAGCGACTGGACCAAAGAACTGAAATAGATTTGTAAGATAATACTTTTCCTCTAGAAGGCTTTACTCTCCTCTTCAAGTTTTTCCTAGATACATCATAATTATCCATATGTGCACTAACTCTGTTCTTTTTAGATTTTCCATTGTATTTATCACCTTGTATTTCTCTCATGCTTGGGCTGATTTAAGCAATACATCATGCACCACGGCTCAGTCATAGCCTTCACAGTGAGCTCCTCTGGACCATTTAGGTAAATACCACATGGTCCTGATTAACAGTTATTGTGTGGTTTGCATTTTTGTCTAGGCACAAAAGTCCTTGTATCAACACTTCAGTTTGAGATAAATCTTTGGACTCTTCCTCTGTAAAGGACAGTCCTGGTACGGGAAACTCCATAAACTTCTCTGCAACGAACAGTGAAGCCTTGGCATCAACATTAGGTTTTACACACAGAAAATTTTTCAGGTTCACCATTTCTCTGGCATGTGTCCTGCTTTTGATGTTTGAAAAGTTTCTATTATTAGTTTTTTAATACCTTTGATAAATTGCATGCTTTGTATTGGCCTTCCTTTATGTTTATCTTGCCAATGTTTATGATTTCTTCTATTTTCCTCTTAAAAATAACGCCCCAGTTCTGAAGAATTCTGAATATCACACCTGATAGCTTTTGTTGTGGCTGTTGTTTTAGCTGCATTGGTTTCTTTGTTTACTGACTAAAAATTTTTAACTGGCAGAAAATGTTTAGTCTTTCAACATAGTGACCCTAAACCTTCTTCTTGCTCTCATTCTCCCAAGTGTTAACTTACCCTGTTAGTTACTCCACCTGATTAGCTTTACCTTGGCTTTCACTGGCTTTTCTGAGATTCAGTGCCAAGGGTCTGCATTTCAGAATGTTTCTGAATTAACACATTGTGGATCAGCTCCTGCTCACTCATCAGGCCTAATCCAAGAGCTTCACTTCTTTGGATCTTTCATTTTTTTTCACTTGCTACTATTTTCATTATTTATAATTTAGATCAGCCTCCTCTTGTGGAATATTTACCTCATCTGCAGTAGGGTGACTGAAATTCCCAGTTACATATTCACCCTGACAGGTTCTCATGCCTTCAAGAGTCAGTTGGAGTTCCTAGGATTCTGAATGTGTTTTTTTAATACAACCTTGGTTCTCTCCAGGTGCTACAGAGCATAAGTTGTCTACTCCTGTCTAGTGTATTTTCATGTTTATTATATTCAGCAAAGTTTGAGGAAAAGAAGCTCTTCAGCTGTATCTCCAAATACAGTAGCAACCTTATTCCATGGATTCTGGTATCCTGCCTTTAACGGTGTGCAGTTCAGGATCCCAGACAAAGGAGAGGCCCTGTGCAGTACTTCAGATGAAAGAATTCTTCTTACAGATCTCCATATACTGCAACATGATAAGAGCCAAATTATTGAAGATTTCTACATCAACACTGAAACTGGTTTTTCAATGTCTTTGTGCAAGAACAGATTTTATGAATATATCCAAGAAACATTCCAAAACAGATTATAGTAATCTTAAAGAAGGTCTTATTTGAATATAAGACACTTGGCAATGGACATTTAAGCTTAAAAATAGCAACCTACAGGTCTTAAATTATTGTTTCTTCTTGCATCTGAACCTTGAAGTTATGGTAAGACTTCATGTTAGATTTATAAAAAGAGGGAACATCTTTTGACAAGATTATCAATCATAGCTATCTCACACCTTTAATAACTTTGTGTGAGTGGTGAACAGCATTGACTCATGTACTTCTTGGCACAGTACAACTCCCTGTCTCAGTGTCATAATTAGAGATGAAGGGAGAAAATTCAAAATATTTAAAAATACAAACTTAGGAAAGTGGGAAGAGAAATATTTAAAGACACTATTTCTGAAAGATAATAGAATGGAAGTTTCCTCACACACGTGGATCTAAACTACTACAGATCCAAATGGGGACAATCAAACAAAAGTATTTTATTAACTGTTAAATTGAAAGCAAATGGACCATCTTAAGGAATTATTTTTACCATATGGTACTAGCTGTAATGTTATATTCTTCCTTCTCCCCTTTCTGCATATAGTAAGCCATATCTAGCTCTTCACTTTTTAATCTTGCTTAATACCAGAAAGAAGTAAATGCCAAAATGGCCTATTTCTATTGATGTCATTCATTCCCAATAAGTTCAGTTTTCATTTCAGGTACACAGCAATAATTGCACATCTGTTTTCTGTGGCTGTTTTACATAGTCCCTGGGACGCATCTGCACAGACTCTGCAGTGAAAAAGGGGGTGTGCACAGTGCTAAATTCTGAAAGAGGGAGGGACATAAACTGATAAAGGATGAGGATGCTAAGATGAAAAACACTGACTAGTTGACCCATAAATGATTTTTTTTTTATTTTTTACTTCTGTTCATATCCAGGCCTAATATCACAAATTGGAGTTACTCTGAGGCTCATCCTGGGTCTCGTTGCTCTGGGAAATCTTTATAATGTCATACCTTCTCTGTTATCTGCAGCAGTATTTCAAGCACAGATGTACTCCTTCTTCACACATGACAGTGTTATGCTATTCCCAATCCTGATGTCTCAGAAAAAAACCTTTATTTTTTCCTGTGAAGAAAATCCATTTTTTGCCTGTGTTTTAATCACCCTGTGAATTTTGTCTTTTATGTCCATATTAAAAGTCTCTCAATTTATACTCCAAAACCAGGTGGGTGGTTTGAGACAGAATTTTCCATTTGACAGCTCTTATTGCTGTAGGTGAAGCTGAGTGATAGATTAAAGAGGACATAAAGGCACCAAATTCTGTAGCCCTCAGTAGCTGTGGTAGCTTGGGGTGAGGTTGATGACTCCAAGTGCCTTGAGGTGACTGAGCTGCAGAACTTGAGTGCAAATATGTCTTCCTTGTACCTTTGCCAAGAGATCCAGGCTCCCTCAAGACTGGAGGAAACAGCTATCATATAACACAGTGGATGATTAGGGATTGTTAGTCAGACCAGGAGCTAAGTCTCTAGGTATCGTGACTATTGAGGGCTGAGTACAAAGCTCTTGTACTCTGCCCCAATACTATTTCCTCTTCTGTGTGTACTCAGAGGTGTATCCTGTGGAAGCAGAGACTTCCCTGCCACCTTAAGCTCCATCAGGAATTAAGGCAAGGAAATGCTGAGAGAGCTGAAGTCCCCGAGGACACTGTTGTACTCCTCTTGTGACCATGATCACATGCCTTTTCTTCCAGCACACTACAGAATACACTAGAGTGCATCTAGTGTGAGCCATCCCAAAGCATGTATGCTGTAAATTAGGAAACAGCTATAGTGGAAAGCTGCAGAGAGAACACATGAAGATACAGGCTCACACTTCTTTATGGGAATTTTCCAGGTAGCTCAAAGAATTGGACTTCAGAAGTGTGAATCCAATAAAGAATTAAGCAGAAATATCTGCAGTATTTCCAGTAATAGAGAGCAACCCAGCACAATGGAAATGTCACAGACCAGATAGGTAGTGTCATTCTGGTCAGGAGAGAAAAGGTTGCCTTCCTGGAACCAAGAGCAAGCAGGCAGACATTCGAGCAGGTGACAAGCTCTTGGTGAGCAGACGATGTCTGAGAGGCTGCCTCATCTGCATGGGTTTGTTTTCCTTTCTTCTAAGCTTTTATTTATAAATATTTTTTAAATTTATCATCCACTCAAAATGTTATAAGCGCTTTGATTTTCACTTTATCTTGTCCTGGATTAATTGGGATTGAGAGAGAGATGAATAATAAATAATTTCTTAAGCAGGGAGCATTAGACAACAGCTGTATGTATCTGTTAGAAGAGCACTACTCTGAGAAGCACAAATGGATTCACAGATAGACCTGGTTCTCAGGTAAGGGGAGAGATGACACTGATTTTTTGTTTAGATTATATGTTGTAGCTTGCACGAATAATTTTTACCCCTCTGTACTATTAGGAAAATGTAGGTTTTCTTCAAAAAGCTGTACTTGGCTTATGCCCAGGTTCAGAATCTTTTCTGCGTGGTGTCACAGAAAATTGCCAGGCACTCTGAGCCTAGCTTGAGACATAGCTACAGCATCTGCTGTAGGAGGTGAGTCTCTACTGCATTTTCAGGAAGGATGTACTCAGACTGGTAACAGTCTAGCTATGACAGGCTGGCAGGCACTGTAGGATGCCAAATGCACTTCAGAAATGCGGTAAATTAAACCCACGCCGTGCCCTCTCCTGCTGTTAGGAGAATGGCTCTGTTCTGCTTTTTGTGTAGTCACTGCTAGCTTGATACCAACAACCAAGCCAGATTGTTTAAATCTAGTTCAAGTAGTTGTGCATAACATAGCATTGCAGAAGTATCCAGGAACTCTCATTACACTGAACAGACAAGCTATTTTATATTTTTAGTGGAAAGAAAAAAAAAACAACCCTGCAGTCTAAAAAATATTTACATAGGACATTGCAATTATTGTTCAGAATTAATGAGTTTTATCCCCTCCTTTTGGCTTAAAGAACACAAAATCCCAATGAAAGGAAACAGATGTAGTTGTTTTAAGCATTTCCAAAGGAAACTGCAGTAAAGTCTGAAACATCACTGTATAAAAGCCTTGTGTGTCATGGAGATGTTCTGATATTGTTTTCATTTGCCAGCTGTGTGTAAAGAGGGAGTTATGTCTGTGGCCAATAGATCTTCCCACATCAGAGCAGTAACAACAACAAAGCAACGGAAATATTAGGAAAACGCTAACTTTACCTTCAAATACACTTGATTTTCCTAAACAAGAAACGTGGATTAGGAATCAGTTCAAAGAAAAATGGCCAGAATTTATAACGCTCTACTGAAAAAGACAATAAAAGGAGAAAGAGCATTAATAAAATGAAATAGTCTCAAGTTTGGCCAACAAATAAGATATCAGAGCGTTACCTCCTGGCTCTCCTTGTTAGCTATTGCTAGTCAGTCTCTATCATCCAAGAAAAATACCAGCACTTTCAGTTGATCTGAAGAGATACAGCATAATAAACTAGCTAGGAATTTCTGGGACTGCAAATCAGGTGATCCAAGCCCAGCTCCCGCCTCTGCCTTTACCATTGGTGTTAAATCTTATTATCTGTGTTATGGTAACACCTAGAAAACTCAATGTAGCAGACATTTCTACAGCAGATCCATAAAACTACAGTCTTCGCCTGGAAACACCTGCAGCCTGGTGATAGAGGCTTCCTGTGCTTTGGTCTCTCTATCAGTCAGTCAAATGGGGAACTTCTGTTTGACCAAGACGTCTGTATGACCCAACTGTGGGTTTCTGATTGATGTTCTTTTTCACCTACTAACCACTGTGCTGGAAAAACAACTGTTTGAACATGGCAATCATAGGTCTAGTTTTGATCACAGGTCTAGTTTTGCATTCAGCACTGTACACTGCAGGGATATGTTCATACCTTACTACATATGGAGTCCAAGCTACTGAACACGTTGGGAAAAAATTAAATCAACACATCCAAGGGATAAAACTTCTTAAAATGCTTTTGAACCACATGGTTGTATGATAGCATGACACTTTAAATTACTGACTGCACTGGTTTCAGCTGGGATAGTGTTAATTTTCTTCCTAGTAGTTGTTATGGTGCTGTGTTTTGGATTTAGCATGAGAATCATGTGTATAACACACTGATGTTCTGGTTGCAGTTAAGAAGTGCTTACCCTAAATCACGGTTTTTTCAGTGTCTCATGCCCTGCCAGTGAAGCAGGTGCACAAGAAGCTGGGGGGGGAACCAAACTGGCCAAAGGAATATTCTATACCACAGAATGTCCTGCTTAGTGTATAAACTGGGGGAAGTTGGTCAGGGGTTGCTGATTGCTGCTCAGTCAGCAGGTCGTAAGCAGCTGAATTGTGCATCATTTGTTTTGCTTGGATTTTATACCACTTTCTCTCTCTCTCCCCTTACAATTATTATTATTTATTTTGTTTGAATTATTAAACTGTTATTATCTCAACCCATGAGACTTATTTTTTCTTTCTGATTCTTCTCCTCACTGGATGGGGTTAAACCACAACACTGATGTCTTCAACTGGGAGCGCAGTGGAAGTGACAAAATATCTTCCTTGAACTAAAAAAATATAATGCACAAATAATATAAAATAATGGCTAAGATCTGCAGTGAAAAAGATGATAGTTCTCTGTGAAAATCCTGTCTTGGGTTTGTGGGTTTTTTTAATGTATTTCTTTGACAGTGTCTTCCCTTAGTCAGTTGAAATGTTGACACTGATAGCCACTTCAGTAACCTAATATCTCTCTTTGTTTATTCTGGTCACCTTTTGCATTTCAAAGCATTATCCTTCAATTTCCAAGAACTATAGTACTGTCCTGACAGCTTGCAGTTAAACTTAGAAAGCCCTTAACCCTAAAAACCTAAATAAAATTTTAAAAAGCCCTAGTATCCTAATGAAAGAGTATATAGAAATAAACTTGTGGTGACCCAACAGAAAGAAAATATCAGAGAACAATAAACCTTTCAGGAGAAAATATTTCAGCAAGTATATATCCTGTTCAGTGAATACCATCTACAGTGTTAATAAAATACAGGAAGGCTGCCAGAGCTCACTTGCTGGACAAAAGCTCTAGAAAAGGGAACTTTTATTTTTCCACCAACAGAGGAACGTGTTTTTCATAGTCAAGAAAACATGGGTCAATTTACCAACAAGGCTCTGCATAGAGGAGCCACAGGGAGAGATTCTACACAAGAGCAGTTGCACAAAGCAAAACACAAAAGTGGAATTGCGGTAGCTTGTGCCATCTCTTCACCTGTTCTGCTGTGCTGAAATTCATCCATCATCAAGGCCTCTGGTCCCGTCTCAAGGATGTGCAGCTGGGAACAAGACACTGATGACTGAAGCTGCAGGTAGCAGAGGCTTGGAATAATGAGCCTCTGCAGAAAGGCTCCTCACAGCTCTGTTTTGACAATGTGTGTGTGTGTGTTTTTTTGGAAGGGGTGAGGATGCCAGAATACAGAGAGAGAACAAAAGTACAGATAAGAGTTGTCCTATATCCAAGGTCAAATATTTTCAAAACCTTAAAATAAATAGAGGCCATCCTGTATTTGTGATCTTATTCAGCACTAAAAGCAACATCTATTTTGTTCTTTCCCTTTTCCAGCCTTCACGACTGTTAATTCCAATTCTAGACTAAGCTCCAATGCCTCTTGTATTTAGTATCTGCAACTTAGTACATGTCACCTTAACATTTTTTTTTCTTAACATCATTATCTTTTACCTCTAGCTTGCAATTCTGTATTTTGGACCTTTACCTGCATGTTTTCAACAGCATTGCCACACAGTTGTTCCCCACAAAGACATCAGAAGACTCATCTCTGCAACCACCTCCACCTTTCCCTTTTTAACCTATTGTATCTTGAGGCCAGCAGGCATCCATCCCAGCCCAGCTCATATGATAATATTCTGGTAATTTGCAATTTAATTAGGATGCACAATTCCAGTTTAGCAGCACCAGAGGACTGCTGTACTTCTGTGTAGCTATCAGCAGAAGCTCTGCAGATCTGAGAACTTGCTTCTTGAGGAAGGCAATTAATTTTCAAATTAGTAACTTGTACACACATTTTCTCCTTCCTCCCACCAGTTTTAATTGAACAAAGTGTTTGAAAGGAACTCCAGAGTAAGAAACTTGTTCTGTTAAGACACCAGAGCCAAGTTCTTTCCCTACTGTGGACTTCCCAGGAGAAATCTGGCAAACCTTGTAAACATCTCCCTTCACTATCAGTAAAATTTAAGTGAGAAGGCTATAGTGAGAATAAACATCATCTAACAATTGCTCCTAGATATCATGGGATTGAAACCACATAAATTCACAGAAAGCTAAAAATATGGAGGTTGGAAAAAAGTGAGTGGACTGTAAGAGACAGTGTCTTACTACTGTCCCATCAATGTGCCTCATTAGTATGGATTACAAGAAAACATTCAGAAATAAGAGGATAATTTGTCCCCAGGATGATTAAATTCTTGGCCACTGTTTAGTAGCAGTGTCCAGGGAGTTCATGTTCTTTTTTTTTTTTTCTTTTTTTTCTTTTGATGGAAAATGTTTCTTAGGATGAATTACCTTAAGACAAGCTATGAACTTCATACAGGTCACAAATAATCCTGCCAGCTGAAACAACTTGATCTTTACTAATTCGGTCTAAAGTCACCTAGAGACTGTTCCTTTGGTTGAAGTCTTTGATCAGTCTCATTAATCTGACATAAATTTGTAAGCAGACTCTGAGATTAATGGAAAACAGAGAGATGTTCCAACAAAGACCTTGGAGGGATGACTCAGAATCTACACAAAAATAAGACATTAGAAACCTGCCCTCCTAAATATGGACCAGTGCATGAACTGGGCTGGGCATACAGCTGAATGGTTTTGTTTGGCTAGGCACAAGTACTGTCTGTAATTGAAACTACAAGTTTTCTAAGGCAAACGAGCAGCAGAACCCTGTTCTACTTGTTCACATAAGCCCCAAAGAACAGATCCTGGTAAATCAAGGGAAGGGGCTTTTTCTAGCATAATGATAACAGTGCTCTTCTAATCAGCTTAATAAGCCTTCAAGTTTTATATTTTTAACATTCAAATTTAACCTTCTATCAAGTTTACTTAGTTTAAAAATGAAGGCTGATCTCATTTCCACCAACCGAATTCTCAGTTGTTATTTACAACAAGTAATTCTGACATTATCCTTCCAGATGCATGTTAAAGGCCAGAGAAGAATATATATGGCAGTCTGTCATACTCTCATCCTATATCTCATTTCCTTTTCACTTACTAGGCAGACTTCCTTTTCAAAGCAGTTGCTGAAAGCATTTTTTAATAGAAAGCAAGTTTCTTTGCCTGTGGCCTCTGGAAGAATTTCAGATCTTAGTGGCACGGCTCTGTGAAAAGTGTCTTTCTTGTTGCTTGCATTTTCTTCTTCACTGGTCAGCATTTGCTGTCAAACACAGCATTGTAAGGGCAGTCAGCTGCCATTCAAATAGTGCTGAATGAAGAGTGCAGCCAAGCTGTAGCTGTACAGGACAGAGCACCAGCACACAGGCAGAGATCTGGGCTTACTGTGTTGATAGACTAGAAGTGACATGAGCCAAGAAGAGAAAACTGTTGTGAGACAGCAGAGAAACAGGCTTGCCCTTAAGTGACTTTCCTCATATAGAAGACAGGTTTAAAAGACTGTTTCCTTTTCATTTTCATTTTTCTAATCTTATTGTACTGTTCTTCAGAAAGATGGCAAAGCTGTTAATGTCCTCAAAAAGACTTCTAAAAGTCTTTGAAATTTAACAGACTAGCACTGGGCAGATGCCTGTAAGGAAAAGAGTTCATTGAGCATTGAGCACACTTGCACCTAGTTCCTCACAGGAGGGCACATCTGTTGTATGCATGCATACAGCCAGGCACATCCAAGGAACACACAGGATCTTGATGTCTGCTTCTAATGTGTACAGGAGGGATATTTATGTGGGAAACCTGAATGAGCTGCAATCTCAGAAAGAAGCCTTAATATGACTTAAACCTACCTACAGTGGTCGAATTTCAAAGTTGTGCAATAGGTGAGAAAAATGCGAGCACATCACTTAAACCAAGCCTTATATAAGAAGATTTAAGGAATTTATAGACCCTATTTTGGCATAAAAGTCATTTCACATCTGGAGAGACCAGAATATGTGATTCAATCTGTTCACAGCTACAAGGGATAAACTGTATATGACGGTTGTCTTTGAAGATTGAAAGGCTGCTAAGAGTGAACTCTTTTCATTATCTATGCTAAGTATCTCTGTATCAGAATCTTTCCTGAGAAACATATCTATCAATTAGTTCAGCTAGAATTTGGCTTCAAGCATGTAGACTGATTCCACCAGGTACTGCCATGATAATACATTCAAGCATTGCCAAGTATCAGTATGTCACACCTATTCTCAGGACTTTTTAACAGAAAACTAGTAGGTCCATAAAATCCCAGCTGTCACAGACAGAGAAGAAAGGGGGATGCTGTTCCATGTCTCTTCCAGGGGAATCAAATAAAGCTACTAAAATTCCAGGTTCAAAATAAATCAAAGAAGGTGATTGTTATTACACCAGGTAGATGAGCTGTGGAACACCTCTTCAGAAGATACTGTAGAAGAGGAAATTTTAAATGGCTGTGAAGGAACATTGGACAAACTCATGTGAGAAAAACCAACCACAGCTTATGAAATATAAAAAGTAAATTCCACTTAGAAAGTCTCCAAAATGAAAGTGTTTGGAAGATAGGAGAATACAAGTGGAAGCATCATATATGATTGCCTTGCTACATAATTGTCTAGCTATTTTGGCTACTCTTGAAGAGCAGAAGACTGTAAGAGATAGTTCTATTGTCTAACCAGGTGTGACGCCTCTTAGCTTCTGACAATCCTCAGCCTCAGATTTGTCAAGCATGACAGACTTCAAAGCAAGCAATCCTTTATTTTATTTTGTAAGAAAAAATTAATCAGTCTTTGAGTTACAGTGTAACATTAAAGAATCATTAAAAAGATAAAGGCCTCAAAGAGAAATTATAATGCAAAAGCTGTGAGATTTTTTTCCTGCTTGCTTTATTATAAAGCATATAAAGGAAGGGGTTTCAGCTAAAAACACAAAAAAGCTCACTGATTGAGTCTCAAGTGAAACTGATTTAACAAACTGTAGTGTCAATTGCTCCCACCAAAAAGGGAAAATGGGAGAGTAACTGAATAAGTGTTTCACTGCTGTTACATGAAAGAAATAGGCATGTACAATAATGGCAGATGAAAAATTTTCAGATGGATGTGTGATTTCTGTCTGCAAAGGCAGAGAACAGTAACCTAATGGAAGGTTCTAGAACCAGTATAAATGTGGCTGCTTGATCTGCTAGAGGCAGAAAAGTCTTTAATATGTTGGACAGTACCTGCACCACCTGTATATCGTCTGATCAAGCCTTTACTGGTATAGTCTTTCTTTTATTTTTCTCCTTAAGAATGTTCCTTCTCAAAAATATTTGTCATTTTTAATGGCTTCTGCTGCCTGCCTAGACTTTTCTCTGATAAACATGCATTATTTTTCCCACTACCTGATAAAAGAGTCTTCTCTGATTCCCATCCCCACAGGATAGCTGAAGTGAGCAGAATCTAGAAGTGCCAGAATCCTTTAAAAACAATTAGTTAAAGATATTTTCTGTCTGTGTCACACCACAAATGTGTTACTACTTCCCGTCATCTTCCTCTCTGGAGGAACAGAGCAAGCATCAAATGATGGAATGGAGGAAGGCAATCATTCCTACACTATTTTCACTGTTTCTGTCTTTTTTTCCCCCCAAACTGAGATTAATATGCTGTGGAGAGATTAGAATGCCAAGATATTTGTGGTTCATCTAAATGGAAACAGCAATTGGGGGAATCTGCTATATAAATGTGTCTGTTGGCAAACCCACAGCTGTACTGCAGTAACACTCATTTTCTTCCTGTCTTCCTGGGCAGGTACATGAAGAAAATATATGGTCTTTTCCATTATGTAGGTACAGCAGTCAATCTGGAATACTTCAGCAGACCTTGCAACAAACATCTGAGAGGTAAAACCTGGTATCGAGCCAACATTTTTCCTGGTAATCCTAATGAAAGCACATATGGTGATCTGAATTAAGACTTAACCCAGTACCTTGATCCAAACTTTGCTGAAGTAGGACGATATTTTCATCCAAATTTAGGTCAGAGGTTTGCAGGTTGTGACCTGTTTTTGTAATCAGACAAATCCACACCTTCAGTGAGCAAGAATCTTTTCAGAAATTCCAATTTCAAAGCTTGGGTCAGTGATAGAAGATCCATCACTGCCTGGCTACTCTGTTTGTACATGTGTAAGTGTGCCTTGAGTTATTTTTATAACACTGCTTGCTGTAAAGAAATGATAACCTGCTTGTCAAGAGCAGCATGTCTATAACATAAGAAATTAATCTCTTCATGCTGATTAACTGTACTTTGTACCACTGATCCCTAGAAGTACTGTTACATGTCCGTTTAAAAATATGTTCTGTACTCTTTTATTTAAGGGAGAAGAAAAAGAAAATACTTAAGATTACTAGTGGCAATTAACAATGTCTACTAAATAAAAATAATTTTTTCAGAAGAAAAACTAGATTATGAAATTATTATCTTGGTTAAAAATTGCATTCCTGAAATCCTTTGTAATGTACTTTCCCTCACAAAGGGTTTATAAATTAACACATCATTTGCTGCGTCTGGGTAGGTTCGTACTTGTTGGCAAAAGAAAAGTCCTGGAAAACAAAAAAGCAAAACTCCCAGTTATAATACAATCTAACCTTAACCACAAGCCTGCTGGAGGTGGTCTTAACATGACAGATTTAAATATTAAAGTCAACTAGCATTATAATGGGAATGTGATGGGTTTGACAACTGGCATTGCTTACCGGAGGCACTCACGTGTAATTTTAGTGTACAGCTGAACTGAGATAATTAAGTCCTAAAGGATTAATCCAAGAATCTTGTACAATCCTTATCCTACTAGAGTAACTTTACCTTTGATTTCTGATTTGGTAATGAACTTGTCCTTTTTGTGGATTCTTCCAGATGGTTTGATCTTGAGGTTTCTGTCAATAGGCCACCTTCATTATAGCAGCTTGGATCTAAATAATCTGATTTTTAACATCTACATTACTGGAAGTCTCTGTTGAACAAGAGGTGAGATGGTACACCTGTGAGATAGCTGAGCTACAACTCAGGGTTCAGGAACTGCCTAACAGAAAAACACTCCTCCCATGGGATCTCCAGTGAGATGCTCAAATTTGAGTAGGAAAAATCCAACTTAGTGCCTTTATGCTTCACATACAGTGTTTTTCTTTTGATGGTAATAAATGGAACAAATTGATGGAACAAAACTCCCTACCTTATGTAGACAGTCATGGATGATGGGAGGGAACAAGCCCATGACATCCCCTGTGTAAACTCCAGAGCAGCACCCTGGCCCCAGGAAAGCAACATTCCTCCACAGGTGAGCATCCGCAGACCAACAAGGAATCTGTGGCTCCCCTTCTCTTGTTATTTCTGTCATTGGTAATCATCACCCACACTCTTCTCATGAGAATTGGAGAGGTCCTTCTTCGTGCAGGAGCTGCCACATTACTGTCAGATTCTATTTACCCTCTGTTTTCCCAGAATCATTCTGTAAAAGGGGTGGTGGGCAAGGGACACTGGGCAGTGAGGAGATACCCACCCTCTCCAGGGCACTGCCTGATGTGAGACCATTCGCTTGGCTCATGTGGTAGATGATGCTGAATGGCTGCACAGCCCCACTCCTCAAAAAGAGCCAGAGGCCTCGCCACAAGCAATCTGCCATGAGCTGCACACTGGCACAGGCAGGCCCAGTCCCTGCTCCAAGGGACTTGCAGTGACACGGCTGTGCTGCAGCAGAGCCCTGTTGTGAAAGCCTGTTTGTCTCTGTGGAGGAATGATCAAACCCCATTATGCAATAGTGGCTTTTTGTTCCGTTTACTGTCTTTACTCCCCATTTGTTTCCATGGTAGCAGTATGGAAAATTTAGGATTTGTAATGTAAAATCAAGGAAAGAGACCATTTTTTCCTGTCAGAAGCCAGTTTGTGATATACTGAAATATATCTATGACAGCTAAACCTAAATCTGTTTCATAAAGGACAGATACATTTAGCAGAAATGTCAAAATTGGAAATTTTATTTTATTTGTTTCATAATAGTCCCCTTCAGCTGGAGTTTATAGGACTTATTTTTATATTTTTATGCTCCAGCACAGAGACAATGCTTAGATATAAACCCATACATATCCCCCAAAAGATGATAATTTCATAGCAAAATATTTTACTACTTTAAACTACATTGCAAATTAACTTCAGGTTATGTAACTCCAGAACATACCAAGCCTGTCTGGCACCAACCTAAACAGTTCTTAATATGTGTTCACATAGAGCCCTCCTGTGTTTGCTAGGTGTCATTACAACAGCCATTACATCCGCCAGACAATTTATTGACCTACATCGACGAGACTGAGCTCCAGAAGGGAATGCCAAGCTCCTGTCCTCTCACATTTATATAACCTGGACTGCTAATTCCACTTGCCAAATACTGTATCAAGCTCCAGAAGGTGACAAGTGAGAATCTGTCACTAGCTCTTAGTTACACCATTTTTTAGTGATAGGAATCATAAATATCAGTAATTTATTTTTTGTTATAAGTATTGCTTATGATTTTTATCATAGAATCATAGAATGGCTGGTGTTGGAAGAGATTCAAGATCATCTGGTTACAACTCCCTCGCCATGGGCAGAGACACTTTTCACCAGACTGAGTTGCTTAGATTCCTGCCCAACCTGGCTTTGAACACTTCTAGGGACGGGGCAGCCACAGCTTCTCTGGGCACGTGTTTCAGTGCCTCACCACCTTCAAAGGGAAAAATTCTTCTTAATCTCTAATCTAAACCTGACATTTTTCAGTGTGAATCCATTGCCCCTTGTCCTGTCACTACACACCCTTGTAAAAAGTCCCTCTCTATCTTTCCTGTAGGCTTCCTTCAGGTACTGGAAAGCCATGATTAAGTCACTCTAAAGCCTTTTCTTCTCCAGGCTGAACAATCTCAATTCTCTCAACCTTTCCTCATGGATGAGGTGCTCCATCCCTCTTGTCATCTTGGTGGCCTCTGCTCCAACAGGTCATTGTCCTTCCTATGCTGGGGACCCCAGAGCTGGATGCAGCACTGCACGTGTCGTCTCACCGGAGCAGAACAGAGGAACAGAGGACAGGTAGGAAAAGAAAGAGAGAACAGTGTAAAAAATGTTGGAGGTAAAGAACAAATGCACAGAAGCTGGGCATGATGCTGTGCTCTGCAGCACTGAAAGCCAGAAGGGCATGTAAGAAGCACATCCATTGCAAGGCATGCAGAACTGTAGGAAAATGCTACCTTGAGTTGCCTTTCCTTCTCTGTAGGTCAGTCTGTAGTCTTCACTGGTTATCTGTGCAGGTGAAGCAGATCTGTAAGTTCAGTAATTGCTCTTAGTGAAGCAGGTTTAGAGACAAGAAGATACATTTTGCAGCTTAAAAGAAAGACTTTGTAGTTGATTTACCCTATAATTCTTCAAAATAAAAGAGGAGACCTATTCCCATTTTCATAACTCAATTTCCCAAACTGAGTAAACATAAAGAATATGAATTTTGCAAGGAGGTTTTGAGTCACCTGGATTGAAATTTTGCCCCTAGTGTTTTCAGAGGATATGACAATGGTAATTACATTTAAGAGAACTCACTATGCTCACATGATTTTAGCATATGTGAAACGGTTTAATTATGTATCTTTGGACAGCCCAAGAATAGGATAATAAAAATTATTTTCACAAAATAATAAACATTTTCTTTTCATGAGAAAAACACCTCTGAGTTCTGTCCTGCATGCACTACAGTAATAAATGGTCTATTCTGGAGCAGAAAACAAAGTTAGGGTTTTTATCAAAATAAGTCAGACAAAAGAAGTGGCTGATTATTTGAACCAAATGAATTTAAAGTATTCTGGTTTACAGGATTAGGGTGAAATAGAAAGCTTTAATTAAGTATGGGAAAATGCATGTGACTTAGAAAGGACTATAGAAAGGAAATCATGTTTGCTAAAGTTTATTTGAATACTCATTTCTATATTTCAAGGGAAATTCATTAATGGGCCACAGCTAGCTATTCTGAATGAACCAAGACATTAACTTTCTTCTAAATGTTTGTTGTTAACTCAAAAGGGCTGTTTACAATACAGTCATTTTTAACAACTACTGGCCTAATGGAAGAGAAATCTAAGCTCTGGTGGGAGAATGGCGTGAAATGCCTAATGTTTGCCTAGGCTTTTACAGACTTCATATATTTTTTTCTGGAAGGCAATGAATGAAAAGCTTT
Source organism: Irena cyanogastra (assembly GCA_013397155.1). NCBI lineage: Eukaryota > Metazoa > Chordata > Aves > Passeriformes > Irenidae > Irena > Irena cyanogastra. The sequence continues at coordinate 742,448 of VWZV01014479.1, read as the reverse complement.
AAATGCAGACAACAGGCTACAGTTAAGACTAGCAGGAATGCACTTTGTGAATGTCTTGTTTAACCCTTCTAAACAGATTTTCAAAAGTTCATAATGACCAGTGAACCCAAATTGCACATCAGAGTGTATCTCTATGAAGCAGCCCACTGAATTCTTAGAGCTTTGAATAGCACACAGAGTTGCTAGAGGTGTTTGATTTTTTTCTATTAGAGAATAGAAATTTCACTCACTATAGTGACTTGAAGATTTTCTCCAGTCCACAGAAGAAACTCTAAGGAAGATTTTTGCTACCTTTATCTAAAGACGAAAACCTAGTCCCTGTAGGGGTAAAGAGTCTTTAGGCCACTCAATCAAATGGAATCCTGCTATCAAATTCTCCTTTAATATTTTAAAAACTAGCTCACTGCTATGTTTGAGAATAAGACTTATTAGCTTTAACAGTGCTAAATGAACAGGAAGGTTTCTTTTCTTTACTTCTGATGTTTACATGGAGAACAATAGAGCTTCACTTCTCAGTCCATAGCTGCCCATGGAACTGAGTTCAGTACCTTGGGAGGCCTTCAGCTGCATCCCCATGTGTCTGCCTCACCAGTTTTTATAATCAGGTAATTGAAAAAGACTTACAAAAGTGCATAGTTTGGGCTGCTGCAGACAGGTACTGCAGAGGATGTAAATGACAATTCAGAGTGGGAAAACTGACTCCTCTACTGAGGGGAACAGGCTTTGATAGTATCTAATCAATGGTGTCATGAGGTACGATGTTCAGATACATGACCAAAGCAATTAATCTCGGAAAACATTTTATGCTGAGGAGTAAAAAACACTGGGGGAATGCAGCAGATGCTTTCGTTAACTCCATGCTGCCATGTGAAACAAAACCTAGGAACTGAGACTGCTCTGTATTGTGTCTCATCCATAGCTCTAATGAAGACAGCACTGCGTAGCAGCTTCTGTCCAGGCTTGCATTCCTGGTTCTAACCTGGGAGGCTAGAAAGGTCTACACAATGCTCTTCTGAAGCAGACTAAGGAAAACAATGTGGAAGAATGTTAAGCCAATTAAAAACAAACAAAAAATTTATCCCTTCTCTGTAAATCTTGCTTCAAGTGTGCAAAACTATGCTGTCAGTAAAAGTGACCAAAAAGCTTATTGATATCCTTGAATAAGGACAGCCTTATTGATTTTATTGGGTATTAGTGATCTCACTTCCTTGTTCATGGGTACAGAGTAGAAGCTGGCACCTGGAAGAATCAGTAATTATGAAATTTAGCAATCCTATAGAAAAGTGGAAAAATCGAATTATGCTTTCAAAGCTGATGAAAACAGTTATGTTTTCCTGTCTCTGTTTTGGGATCTATTTCAAACAGTATTTCAGTGAAAAATTGAAGGATACATGTTCATGTCAAGTTATGAATGCCTCTTGATTTGAAGAGCAATGCTACACATCATTCCATGAGGCACAAGCATCTTGTTGATAAACTGCTGCAAAGCAATGGAAGATCCATCAAAAGCCATTAACACTGCATGGATTCTGTGGGAGGAATAGCTGGCTTTCTACCAGGAGAATCTGATGTGAGAGTTTTCTGTAGAGAACAATTCAGAAAGAAGGTAGAATGAAGAAAAATGGGAGAGGTTTTCCGAGGTTCTGGAATTGCAAAGCCAGAGCAGAAAAGGTGTCACATTTTTAAATTATGTATGTGCTCTATCTTGAGCAAGTTACTTCATCAACAGAAAGAGAAGCTAAAGTAAAGCTATGATTACACATTTATGATGTGGTACTTCAATTGACTTAAGCAATTCATGCCTGCACCATATATTCCTGCCCCCTCTTTGTGCAGGTGTGACTGCTTGGTAAATTGCCAGAGGGAACAGAGCCAGCCAGGAAGAGTCTAGCCAAGAAACTGTGAGCTTAGCCCAGTAATAAATTGGGACCCAGAAGGAGTCAAGGTGATTCCATAGGTGCTTTTGCGGTGAGATCTCAGTCTCAGAAGAGGAAATTTTTAATGTTTCCAAGATCTAGTAACCAGCAGAATGAAGATATTTTTAATTGGAACAGGTTGTCAGGGCTGTGGAACTGCCACCAGTGGAAAATAGAAAATTAGTAGCAACTTCTCTGAGACCACCAAAAAAAGCTCTACAAGAATTTGTAAAGGATGGGTCAGGCACTGGTGGTGCATACAACCATCAGATATGAAAGCAAAGTATCATCACTTGTGGATGCAGTGGCTGAGAATATGAGGAAGTATCAAAGAGCAAGTCTAGGGGGTGATAAATGCCAAAGATACCAAGTTGGTCAGATTCCCACTGGAGCATGTAGGAAGTGGTGTGGTGACAATTATCCAACCTTGAGCTCTCAAAAACCCAACAGGAATAGGTGACTCAGCTCTCCTCCAGAAAAGCTTTTTTTCCACATCTGTAAATACTGTACATTTATTTGTGAGTCATACATTAACTATTGTATAAAATTAGTTTGACTTTAAATAAGTTAAGATTTGAGGGTTGTCGTGACTGAGGGAAATAGATTCTTTTTGGAAGCAAGGGAGAGCAGTGGAATAGTAGGTAGGGACTCAAACAGTCTTGATAATCATGATGCATCATATTACTACTTACTGCCTTACCCATGTGGACAGGCCACCTTACCTAACCTTCAATAGGAGCATGTAAATTATGTATGTTCAACCAATACTGTGGAAGGCATTATGAATGACTCACATTGGCTCATCCTACCATAACACCCTCCTCCTGTCTCATGTCCAGTGAATCTGGAAAGCAAAGTAGAAATTACTACCTTCTCCCAATTGGGATATTTATAATGCCTCTCTCTTTATTCTCTGACATCTAATAAAAGGCATGCTCACACCATTTAATTAAAGACCATAAGTAGGGAGACACAAATCTACAGAAAACCAGCCTTTATTAACTTTCCTGCTCTCTGAGTTGTTTGCTTTCTGCCATATCCACAAAGACAGTAATGTCTGAAAGACAAATGAGTTATATGGATTTAATGCTGAAGACAGGAAAAATAAAGCTACCAGAGCACTGAGGTGCTGGCACTGGGTTAGAGTGATCACAGAACACATTTTTGTGTGAATTATGAGCCCAAAATTTGTCTGACCCAATTGCACATTAGACCACTAGTGATGGCCCAGCCTGTCTGGGAGAAGAAATATGCAGATCCCTCTCCCTTCCTCCCACATAATTTCCTCAGCATGGAAGTGGAGCTGTATTGTAGTTACAACTCCAATTTCAGACACTAGTAAATTACAAGGCAGAACTTTCCATGTTCTGCTGCCATGAAAGGGTACCAGACAAAGGTGAGAAATCCAGATCTAGGAAAACTTAAATTCACCTTCCAGACCCACTGGAGTAGCAGATAGGATTTGGCAGCTGATTTAAAGTATATTTCGCTGCAGTCAGTCCTGACTTTCTGAAAGAACACAATATAGTTACAGAAGAATTACAGTTAATTAAGAAACAAATTTTGGCTATGGTTGTACCAATAGTTTCGTGTAACTAACAACAGCTCTCTGAAGGACACCTAGGCTATCCTGATGCCAGGCGGGCACCCAGCCATAATGGTGGAAGGTGCTGTCTCCAGCTGCTTGCCTCCAGCCTTTAGCCAGAGGTTATCCCCATGAAATCTCTCACAGGTGCTTTTTAACCCATTAAGGAAAAATTGACTGTAAAGCTTATGCACCTTGCTTCTCATAGCTTGATTCCTTTGGTCGCAATGGTGCACACGAAGAAATGCTTAGATGGAAGACAGAAACTCTCTGCAAGGTGTAGTGATGGGCAGATGAGGAATGGCTAAAGATCAATGACTTCTACTAAAACAGCTATTTACAGAGTTCACATCTTTGTTACTCCAACTATTATCCCTGTAAATTTTTTTTTCACATTTTACCTGGTCATTTTTCAGCACCAAATTCTAATTCACAGCTAAGCACCAGATGCTGTGATATGATCCTTCCCAGATGTAAAATCTCTGGAGGTTCCATGTCTACAAAATAAAAGCTACCCAAGAATATCCTATTTCATTTAATACTAGTCTTGGAAATCTTTCGTCTGGTCATTCCAATATAAAGTGTAACCAGACAGTGCACATGTGCAATTTCACTAGAAAATGAACAGATATTTACAACCCAGGGAGCAGAGCAGGCCAGAAGCCCTAGCAAAAACAAACACACAAACTAGAAGTCATTAGTTTGGTGCTTCAGAACAACAGTCTGAGATTATTCTGTCATTTAATGCTGCTGTCTAGGATTTCATTTTCCTAGTTAATACAAGTTTATTTGAAAGGCACTGCAGCAAGCTCATCGTTAGATGGCCAGATCTATGCTGGCTGACATTATAAGGGGAAGAAAAGACAGACGTGATGACACAGGAATCTTTCTGATCATAGCTTCCTCTGCTTTATACCTGCTACCATTGAGTGCTTGCCAAAAACCTTTTTTGTGTATGTATTATGAAAGACTAGCTATTTTCTCCCATACTCCCCTGACAACTCATCTGCTTTTGAAAGCAGAAAACTTCTCTACAACCTTTTTCCCTACTTTGATCTAGGACACAGAATAATAGTATTTAAGATTTAGTGGGGATTTTCCACCATCTGCAATAGATGATAACCTCTCAAGTGCAATGCAAGAACCAAAGTCAGAAAATTAAGTGTCCATGTCATCAAGGGAATGTGGGAAAAGGAAAAGGAAGGGAAAGCAATTCAGCCTTGTGAGTTTTATGACTACCTAGAGTAAAACAAATCATGTAAATATTGCTTCTTTTCCCAGTTTGATGTAGAAACTTGTAAAGCTCTGATTCCTATAAACGGTATGGACTTTCCGAGAATCAGAGAATCACAGAATATTGAGTTGAAAGGACCCATAAGGATCATTTCAATGACTTCTAGATTCTGGGAAGTTCTGCAAATTTAACTAGGTTCTTGCTTTGCTTTCTCTCTCTGGTATTGATAAATACTTCACTTATTCAGATTGAAATGAAATACTGATGTCCCAGTTTGGAGAAGAAATATCTTACTGGGCTCAATGACTGATCTTCTGTTTCTCAAGGATGTTTCACATTAATGAAACTAAGGCATCAAGGAAACGGGACATATGAGCAATAATAGAGACTTTAGCGTTTTTGACTAAATTACTGAGTGTATAATTTGGGTATCTTGCATGACTGTGTGACCTGCATCAGCGACTCTGGTGTGCTCAGCCACCACTCACATCTTCTGCATCAGATCTCTGTGCCAGCCCGGCTGGTGTAAACTCTTGTTTACACCAACACTGAGTCAGAAGTTTATGCCTCAGCAGAACTGCCTCTGGAGGCTTCCTGAAGGCAGGGCATGCAGTGCAGCTCACACTTTGGCCTCTGAGTTGTGCACTGATTAAAAAACTGGCCTCCCTTGGAAAACCCTGGGAAAAGCAGGTCTTGCTCATTCCTCTTCTGGGCTGTGTCCAGTTCTGGGCTCCTCAGTACAAGAAAGACAAGGAGCAACTGCAGAGGGTCCAGCAGAGGCCACAAAAACGGAGCATCTCATGAGGAGAGACTGGGAGCTGGGCCTGTTTAGTCTGAGAACTGAGAGGGGATGCCATCAATACATATAAATATCTCAAAGGAGGGTGTCAAGAGGATGGTGCCAGGCTCTTTTTTGTGGAGCTTAGTGACATGATGAGGAGCAATGGCCACAAAATAAAATGCAGGAAGTTTCACCTCAGTATGATGAAGAACTTCATACTGAGGCTGCCCAAGGAGGTCGTAGAGCCTCCCTCTCTGGAGACATTCAAAACCCATTTGGACGCGTTCCTGTGTCACCTGCTCTGGGTGACCCTTCTTGGCACGAGGGGTAGAGCAGATGATCTCCAGAGGTCCCTTCCAAGCCTAACGATCCTGGGATTCTGTTTTTTAAAAACCTGTCGGCTTAGCACACGACGGGGCTGTGCACGGGAGGTGCCCGCCGCCCTGGAGAGCGTCACAGCGCAGCGCTGAGCACCCCTGCCCGCCGAGGCCGCAGCACTCCGTGCACTCGGGACACTCCGGCCGCGGCCCGGGCGCAGGCGCGGGGAGCAGGCGGGGCCCGGGCTGCTCCTCCCGCTGCTCCCGGTGCCCGTGATCCCTGCGCTGCGGCTACGGAACGGCGCAGGGAGGCGGAGGAACGTGCCCGAGCCCGGCCCGCCGCGCTGGCGAGATGGCGGCCCAGAAGATTAACGAGGCGCTGGAGCACATCGCGAAAGCGGAGAAATAGTGAGCGGAGGGCAGCGGGGCGGAGGGTGCCGGCTGGGGGGAGCTGGCGAGCGGCTGCCAAGCTGTCCGGGCCGCCCGGCGCTCCTGCCCCATGGAGGCGGCGTGTCCCCTCCTGGCCTGGCAGGGGGGCTGAGAAGACTCCGTGTGCCGGGCGGCGGCACTTCGGGAGAAGGGGAGGGAGGTGGCGGGGCCGCGGAGGGACGGGGGCCATGGCTGCTCGGCCCCTCCTCGGCCTGAGGGGAGTCTCCTTATGGGGGCTGGGTGCTGTGGAGGGCCTGCTGCCCCGAACAGGGACAGTAAAGCGGCCCTAAGACTAAACAGTGGGGTCGGTGAGGCGGTGCAGCTCAGAGGCCTGGAGCCCGAGCTGTTTGCTTTAGGGCCTTGTGGCCTCTATTGCTCCAGCCCTGACGGCAAAGCGAGGGCTGTCACTTCTGCCCTTCTGCTAAAGTTAGTGGGAGGAAGACAAGTCACAGGCAGAATCAGTTAGGTTGGAGAACGTTTCTGAGATGATCGAATCCAACCTGTGACACAACACCACTCTCTGTCAACTAGAGCCGGGCACTGAGTGCCATATCCTGTCTTTCCTCAAACACCTCTTGGGATGGTGACTCTATCACCTCCCTGGGCAGCCCATTCCAATATCTAATAACCCTTTCTGTGAAGAATTTCTTCCAAATGCCCTTCCTGAACCTTCTCTGGCACATCTTAAGGCTATAGACAAGTGGGAGAAAAGAGTTATGGAGACTGTGTTGAGTAAAAGGGCTTGATTTTGCTGAGGTGGTGTGTGTTTGTTTCCTGCCCGTGATAAATGTGTGATTGGTGCTTCTTAGGTGGCTTCAAAGACCTGTACATACATTTATCTTGGAGAGTTTAACATCTGTGATAGTCCGTTACTGTGAATTTTAACACTGAATATAGCCATTTTGCTTGTAAGTCTGAATTGCACAGGGTACAGTCTAGATGTAATTGAGCTGACTAATCCAAGGATGCCATAGTTTTAGTAAGAATAGTGACAGGCCCTCTGGAGATCATGGATCAAATGTATAAATTGGCATAGAGGGAAAACTTTGAAATCGAGAAAACCCAGCATATTGTACTTAAGTTACTTGACTGAAAGTGCCCTCCCGCAGAATTAATTTTAAGCTTATCTGGAGAGCACTTGAAGTAAAAGGCACTGGGACATCAAATTGTGTGTAGATTGAGTGCATTGTGTATTTCAGCTTGATGCATTTTGGACTCTGACTGTGATAAAAATAACACAATATAAAGGCTTGTGTTAGAGTTACACACTCTGGTCATCATCCAGGTAAGACAACAAGACCACCTTAGTACCCATATACAGCTGTTTTGCCAAGTAAAGAATGTATTGCATATGATGTGTTGGCCTACAACAAATATGCAAGCAGACTGTAAAGTTATGGTAATACTTTAATTTCTTTTAAAACAAGGAAGTCAGCATATTGCCTAATTTCTCACCTAATTTTCCAATGTTCATTTCCCCCCATATATCTATATCTATATGTGTGGCACCTTTTAGTGTCATGATCTGTTGTAGACATATAAATGACATGTGAGTCTTTGTGTTGGTAAGTAAATTCTTTTATTTGTGTATGCATTGGAGAGTCTTTGATATTCTCAGAAGCAAAAAAAAAAAAAAATCCTATAGAGGAATGCTGGAAACTTCCTGATGTACAAAAGAAAATATTGTCAGGTGTTGTGGTGTTAGAAATCTGGAGATATCGCGTTGGTGTAGGAGGAAGTATCTTTCTTCTGCTGAGTTCTTACTGCTGAGAAGATGGACTTGGGAAGACTCTGGGAACAGTAGAAGCATGTTAGAGTGAGGGTTATAACTATGGGAGATAATGACAATGCTTTATGCAATTCTTAACAGTGCTGGCATTTGTTTTTACAGTAGCGATGCCATGGTAGTATTGGGACATAGGTAATTGCTCATTTCCAGGGCTATTCTAAAGTTTGAAATGTATCTGAAGTGCCTTGATGGTAAAACATAAAATCTTTACTAATTGTTTCTTGTGTTTTAGCCTGAAAACTGGATTCTTAAAGTGGAAACCAGATTATGACAGTGCAGCTACTGAATATGGGAAGGCAGGTACGTGGCAGTAAAATTGGCCATATATATTTCAAAGTATTCATCAGGCTTGGTCCCTTATAATGTTTTACGTATTTTTATTACATTACTGTATAAGTAAAACTGTTGTGAAGACTAAATGTAAGATGAAACAACAAAAAATCCTCTTGGTAGCACTGTATAGTAAATATCAGGTTATTCTTGGAGATCTAGAACAGTTTCCAAAACCAGATTTTTTTTCAAGCTTACAACTTCTATTTCTTATATTGCTATATGTCACAAAAAAAAAGCTTTCTTTCCTTCTTTCACTTGTCCACCCCCAAATCCTGTGACTTTATCTACAAAACAACAGACATTCAAGCTGGTTTTAAAATTTTGCTTTATCACCATCTTATGAAATGAGTCCTGTCAAAGACTGTCTCAGTAAAGGGAAATGCTGCCAGGTTGGTTTTTTTTTTTTCAGGCACAGTAAGGTCTCGTTCCTCCCTTTTTCCACTGCCAAGTGACACACAGATTATAAAATCCTTACTTGTTGATTTATTTTTGTTCTTAAGCATTTTCTTCTTTCTCATAATAGTAATTTGTTGTGATCTTTTGGCTTCTTACACTAGGCATTCCTACTTATTCACCTAAGACTGAATACAAAACTACGAACTTGGAAGAACAACTGCAGAATTTATAAATTGAAATTTATTTTGAATCTTACTTTATGTTTTATTAAACAAGATAGAAATACACATTTGTACCCTGAAATGGTTGTGCTGACCAAGTTGAGGATATGCTTTGTTGGTGGCACATTTCTGACTTTGTATAACTCCTAATGATTAATTTTATAGAAATAAAAATTCCTCCATTTCTGTAATTAAAATACAGCATGAGTGACTCTCAAAGTCCAGCTAGACACATTGAGAGGTATGTATGATACTATGGTGGTATGGAAGTGGTGTTGATAATAAATGTCTTTAATGGTAACTAAGTAACTAATGAAACAAGGAGAACTGTCTGGGATATTTGGGAAAACCTTGGTAAACTGTAACCATGCATTTAAAGAGCCTGTTTCCATCTCTAGGTAGCTAAACTCTCTAGCAGCAGTGGTAAAAAAGAAGACAATGTCAAGTTGTAAATAAAATCTTTATTTGCTTTTTTGCAGCTGTTGCTTTTAAGAATGCCAAGCAGTTTGACCAGGCAAGGGAAGCCTGTTTACGGGAAGCTGAGGCACATGAAAACAATAAAGCGTATCTTTTCATTGATTGAGAGTCTTTCTTTCCAGGACACTGACTAGTTGCTACTTAGATTGGAATAATGGGCATTGGTAGCAGGTTATTTAATGTATTTTCACATTTTGTCAGTGTAACGGAATTGCTTTTTAAAAGTGTGTTCCTGTGTGCTCTGAATGAGAAAACTAAAGAACTGTTGGTGAGAAAGTTAATGTTGTCCCAAATAACAGCTGACAGGTGCCTGAGATACCTAGGTACTGCTTCAGAAATTGAACTGGTTTTTAATTACCTACTAATGCATAGTATAAACTGAATGAAGCTCTGACTTTATTACATTACTTGTAGTATTATTTAATAAGCAGGAACATATTTTAAGTAAGTGTGCTTTTTACAACTTCTTATGTAACTATACATGAGTATATTGCATTTATTCTGGCCTTAGAATTATTTATTTTTGACAACTTGCTTGCAGTTGTAGTAGGTTCAATTTGCCTTTATGGGATTCCTTGCTTTGAAATTAGTAATTGTGTAAGATTTTGTACATTAATATTTTTCCTGCATTATATTTTTGTGGCTTTTGTCCTTGACTTCAACAATTTTATGTCCAGTCTCTTTCATGCTGCCAAGTAAGTACAGAAGTGCTAAGTAGTCTGAAATAGATTTTTAAACATACAGTACAAGTACATTTTGATCTCAGTGTAAGTGTTTTGATTCAAGTAATTTTGCTGCTTCATAATTAGTTCAATGGAAGTGTGAGCTAGGAAAGGGAAAACATGTAATGGCCACCTGGAGAAATGATGATTTTGGCATTCTTCAGCACCTTTTGGTAGTCAATGTTTTTTCTTAGATGAATTAATCATAATTTTGAAATTCTACACTGTTGAGCTAATTAAGAAATTTTTAATTAAAGAGTATTTCAGAGATGACAATAATCCAATATTGCCTCGGGATCAGGTTAGAATAGATTTTTACTGGGGAGTGTGGTTGAATTTTGTGGAAGATAAAATTACACGTGTGCTGTGTCATTAAATAAAACACTTGAAACATCTTCAAAGCATTAAATATTAACAGTGAAGATGTTAGATAGTCAGTGCACATTAACTTTTGCTTCCTAACTACAGCTTGTTGTAATACACCGCCTCTGACCAAATTGTACATTTTTTTTCTCTGCAGAGCTTATGAACAAGCTGGCATGATGCTAAAGGTATTCTCATTTACTAGTTTTTATTTTTAAGTTCTATTTTATAATGACGAGTATTGTGCACTGTACTATTTTACAAATACATGTAAGCAAATTGCATATTCAAATGAAATTTTTTATTGACTCATAGTCCCCATCTCTGACTTCAGTAGATTAGGAAAGCAACATTTGTATTTGGGGGGAAAAATAGTTTTCCTTTTGTAAAAAGAAAGAAGAGTTCCTCATGTCAGAGGGTAACAGAAGAGTAATGCTGCTTTTACTCTAAACTACCACAAGTTTAGAACTTACACAAAAGCTTCCTACTTAAAAGTGAACTTTATGGAGTTGGTGGTCAACTTTCACTAGCCCTACAAGTTTGTAAATAAAAATAAGCATCTTAATAAATAAGTTATTGCAATTTGCTTTGATTTGTGTCCTTGCACATAAAATTCTTTCCTGACAACAGTGTTCTGGTGACTCTTGCCTTGTAGGAGATGCAGAGACTCCCTGAAGCAGTTCAGCTGATCGAGAAAGCCAGTATGATGTACCTGGAGAATGGGACACCTGACACAGCAGCCATTGCACTGGAACGGGCTGGAAAGTGAGTTTGACTTATTGGTGACTAGAATCTGTGCGGGAAATGGGTATGTCTCTGGTTTTCTTTTATGTCTTTTTGATGCTTTCAGGTAAAAAATATTTTGCTTTCATCTGAAGAGAGAGTATTGATGTTTATTACAGGTTAATAGAAAATGTGAGTCCAGAGAAGGCTGTGCAGCTCTATCAGCAAGCAGCATCGGTGTTTGAAGTAAGTGGGGGATTTTTGAGGGTGTTTTTAGTTTTTTGGGCTTTTTTTCTTTCAGCTATAAAGTAAAGAAAAAGCCTAAGATTAGGTTCTGAATTATGTTTCCTTCGTTTTATATCAGTGGCTGAGTAATGAAGCTGAAGGCTTCTCATGCTGTAGAGATGGAGATGACAAAAGTTAGGAGTCAGTTTGCTTTGCCTTTTTCTCGGTTTAGGACTTGACAGAATCTGAATTTTGTAGTTCTGGTGTTCTGCCTCTTGTTGGGCAGAATAGAGGGTAGAGAACATGTCTGCTGTTGAGTACTGGAACCCAAAATAATTTGAAATCCCTGAAGGCACAGAAGAAAATATTTTGCTTGGTATTCCACCCATTACACGAGACAATAATTTGCCTTTTTACAAGTGGCTTTGATATACTTTTCTATTGTCAGTTGTCATGTGTTTTTTCAGATTAGCAAATTTGCATTGACATTCCTCAGCTGAGCAGATCATACAGGAGCTGGCTGTGGGACTTAGCAGCATCAATACACTTCATATTTCCCTTGAGTGTGTGAACTGCTGATCTAATAACTAACAGTTGTGCTAAGTTTCAGGTGACACACTTAGATTAAGGTCTAGTGGTCTTAATTCTGTGCAAATGAAATCAGTATGTCTGAATTCTTTTTTTTCTTCTCTAGAATGAAGAACGTTTACGGCAGGCATTAGAAATGCTGGGGAAGGCATCAAGACTTCTGGTCAGAGGACGCAGGTATAGCTTTATCCCATTTTGTTCTTTTAATGTAATTGAATCTTAAAATGTGATTTTGATTGTGTTTTTTTGTCTTGGTGTTGTTTGGTTTATGTACTATTAATTCTAATTTGAGACTCCAAACTAAGATCCAGTTTCTGTGGGATATGCCAGGTTCATCCAGGAACCACCTGATTTTCTGTTCTGGGATGGGAGAATACTTCTGCTCTGTGAAAACACCAGTTTTCATTAATTCTTAAGCTACTTCAGGATTTTTTTTTTGCTTTTTTTTTTCCCAACATTAATATGAAGAAAGTACTTGAAAGTCTTCTATAGCTGTGAGATATAAAACAGAGGAATTAGGACTGACCTGTAGAATGAAATCTGCAGCAGTCTGATTCTGGACTTCTTAAAGAAGAGTGAATCTTGGAGTCTCAGTGAGACGAGTTTAATTGTAAATTGCTTACACCGAACTTGACCTTCAGTTCATCCTAGACTCGCTTCACTGAAACATTTAGGTCCTTTAAGAACTATACTGCTAGTTTGTGGATATTAGACTTACTGATAGCTTATAGTAACCTCAGGACATACAGAAATGTGTTAGTGTATGTAACAAAGCATTTATCTTGTACAATGTTACAAAACCAATGTTTCTCTGAATAAATACCAGAGATGTTCTTATCACATAGACAAAAGGAATTGCTGACTATATTTTTACATAATCTGTTAGTAAGATCTACTGCTGATTTTTAGTTGTGTTGCTGTTTATTCCAGTAGACTTGCCACTGTATTAGTTAAACACTTTGTAATTAGCCTTGGGTTTATTGTGTTGTATTCCTGGCACTGATACTCCTGTGTTTTTTTGATTTTTAGATTAGATGAGGCTGCACTGTCTCTTCAAAAGGAAAAAAGTATTTATAAGGAGATTGAAAACTACCCCACTTGCTATAAGGTAAAATCTAAAAGACAACTTCTGCTAATACATTTCAATTTTTTTATTTTTGTTGTTACTGACATCTGACAGATGATGCCTACCTCTTGATTAAGTGACAAATTTCTTGCTAAATGATGAAAATTTGTGGTAGTGGTGTTTCCCTAAACTGTGCTGTGCTTTTATAATTTTTAAGATAAAGTGCTGTTATCTACAGGAGCTGTCAAAACCAAACAACACATAAAAAATAAAGATGTTAAAAGAACAATCTACAAAACCTGTTACTTGGGACAACAGTCCATTAAAATGTTACAGGAGATAACATATTTCCTACCAGCTAAGGAGCTGCTTTTTCACTAGATTGTTCTGACTCACTTGTGTCAGTATCTTAGAACAATTGTGGATTGTAATGACCTTTCTCATACTAGATATTAACAGTCTACTATTTTTCTCATATTTTATTGTTAATTTCTAAAGAATCATAGGGCTTACTTTTTTTTGTTTAGAAAACTATTGCTCAAGTCTTAGTTCATCTTCATAGAAATGATTATGTTGCTGCAGAAAGATGTGTAAGGGAAAGCTACAGGTAAGTCTACTTTATGTCCTATAATTTTAAACTGAATGTTTCACTAGTGTAGCTCTATCTTGCATGACACTTTTCTTCCATAAATTTTTAAGCTGCACTTCTGTTGACTTACAGTACAATAATAATATTCGCTGGTGTGTGGCTATCAGGAATCTTTTTGACACATAACAGATTTACATGTAATGGCTACAGTGATTCTTCTAAACAAACCTAAATACAAAGTCATAACATGCTAGTTATGTGTGACGGGGAAATGAGATGGAAATTAAAAGTTCTTGCCATGTTACAGGAGAAAATTTTCGTGTCAAAATATGGATTAGTGTTTAACCCTGGCAGTTCTTCATTTCAACTTTCATTGGAACTTCAGTAGCAAAATCTCAAAGCAACATGTTTTTACTTAAACTGTGTTTTTAGTGAAATGAACATATGTATAAGTTAATTTACTACCTTATCTTCAGAAATAATCTTTCAAGGTCAGTCTTTAAACACCTTGCTTATGTTTTCCAAGTCTCCAGTTTTATATCCAGAAACTCATGACAGAATTTTTCTGTATGTGGAGAGTTTATTGACTAATCAGGAAAAAATATTGAAAATGGAATATTCTTCTTTTACTATGATTGTGGTCTTATTTGCAGTATGCAGACTAATATTACATAAAGTTTAATTTTTATGGATATGATTCATGTACCTGAAGAAGTCAACTCTTAATTTCCTTCAGTATACCAGGATTTAATGGAAGTGAAGACTGTGCAGCACTGGAGCAACTTTTAGAAGGGTATGATCAGCAAGATCAGGATCAGGTTTCTGAAGTCTGTAATTCTCCCCTCTTCAAATACATGGATAATGATGTAAGTAGGCAGATCCTGTGATCAGGTGGTTTTTTCAGGTTAAGAGGGTGGGTTTTTTTTCCCTGGTAGAGGAAAATAAGAGCACAGTCCGTGTATTTATTGTGACTTCCTGCCCTTTGGCTGTGAGCTTCCTGCATTCTTTTACTTTGCCTGCCAGTGATGGTGCTGCCTGCCTTTCAGATGGTGCAAAGGGTTAAGTGAAAGAATAGCTTGTTAAGGATTTGCTTAATTTGTTTAATGACGTGACCAAAATTCAGTCTTCTCCTTGCATCCCTGAAGGCAAGAACACTTTGCTGCTTCTGCTTTTTCTCAGAAATACCTTGCAGCAGATAAATGTGCATAAACATGAACAGAGCATGATGCCTACAGGATGGCATCATTGAATGTTTTTTTCCATTGCTTATTCTTGGTAAGGTACTCATTCAGGATACATTTTGAATTTGGAGAAGTAGTTGCATCCAGAACTCCAACATTTCCCCACTATTTTTTATTTAATTGAATTTGTAAGCTGTAGAAAGTATAAGATAAGAAAGGTGTGAAGTAATGGAAACATCCATCCCTGCCAAACCTTGTGGCAGTATTGGCTAATTTCACTTCATTGAATAGTAAAAATTAAGTTACTAGTCTTGCTGAACAACACTTGTAAAACTGTTTATGTGATCTAATACTAGATAATGTATGAAAAGCTACATACTGGAATTACTTATTTTCTACATAAAGCTTGAACCAGAGGAGCTATACAGTCGATTTATTCAGTAATAAGCAGCATCAATACGTATTTCATATCCCATTCTCAGAGTATTTGAGAGAGAGAAAAATGGACCAATGTTATGTTTATTCCAAGCTGGAAAAATAGACCCTGCGAGTGTCATCACTCTGTTTTTGTACTGAATGTTGCCTGCTTGCTTATTGTGAGCATCAGTCAATTCTGTGATGGTACAGAAATTAAACTTTCCTTCTTATTGTCAGTATGCCAAGCTTGGTCTTACCTTGGTGGTCCCAGGAGGTGGAATCAAGAAGAAATCGCCAAATGCTGCCCAAGACAAAGCCAGAGGACCAGCTGCAGTGGGCTCTCATGCTGATGAGGAAGAGGATGAATATTCTGGTGGACTATGCTAGTTACAGACTAGGTTGTCATAAATACCTGACTGACTTGTGATGCTGAACATATCCAAAGGTACCAGATTTACCAGAGCTTCATTGCAATTGTGATACAGGAATCCTAATATTAACTTGGCATCTTCTGAGTGCAATACAGGAGAAAAAGCATGATTGTACCCGTCATCTTGAAACATCTTTGGACTTCATCTCTTACCTGGCAGGAGCTTCCTTAGGACCCTGCCTTCAGCTGATGGGAAAAAATTGAGGAGAGTTCTACTAAAAGCACAGTTTAAAAGAAACCAAAACCTCAGAAGCATTGGAGGGAGAGTGGTACAAAATTTTAAATGCTGTATTTCAACAGCCGACACTTTTGGTCCCAGTAAGATGTTGGCAGTTGTCTTCAGAGTTAAATGTATGATCATTCATCTGGCTGTTTATCTCCTGTTCAAGACATTTGAGGCAGACTGTGCCAGGCAGGACTTTTACTTGTGTAAGCACTAGGGGGAGCATTCAGTTTGTTTTCAACATGTTTTTTACTCCACTGGGGAATATTCTTTTAATACTTTATTTTTTACAGTATCCACAAGTGTGAAAAACACTAAGTCAACTAGGTTGAAGTTATTTTGCAAGCTTAAAAATACACATCTGCCTTTCCTCATAAGAAATTTATTGACCTGAAGTACTTGGAAATAAATGTGTCCATAGTGTTTGTGACGTGCACCTTAGAAAATGAAGGATTGAACAACCTTAGCATTAATGAACATTCTTAGCAATGTTTTTGAAGCATGCCAACCAAAAAAAAAAAATGAAGTTAGTAGGTAATGTGCACTGAATATAAACTTCTGAAGACAAATGTTTAATAAAAACTGAGGCGGAATGCTTCAGTGATATGTTTGAGTTCATGAGTGTTCTAGGTGTTTATTTGCTAATCAGTATGCTACTCTATGAAGACATTTCATTCTTTCGTATTTTCAAAGCATTGAACAGATATCTCTTGTAAAGTGGTTACCCAAGGTAACCAAATTTTAATGCATCCTATTTCTGTTTGGTTCAAAACCATTGTGTGTTTTGCAAGCTTCTTTAGTGTCCTAAATTTGTTTCACCATTTTATACTTAAAAGTTGTCAAGTCTAGAAGTTGCACCTGTGGCTTGTTTTTTCAGCCGGATCTAAGCAAAGTCTGCACTAGGGTGACATGACTTGGAATCCAGCAGGGATTTGTATGTAATGCCCAAAGCTCTGTAAACAAGAGATCAAAAGCGCAGTCTAAAGTGTTGGGATAATTTCTGCCATATTAAGGAATTGGATGTCAGCAGAAATATCAAGCATATGTCTGACAAAATTGTGTCAGGCATAATTGTGGTGAAGGTTCAAATTTTAGAGGGCTAATGCTCACT
Organism: Irena cyanogastra; assembly: GCA_013397155.1. Classification (NCBI taxonomy): domain Eukaryota; kingdom Metazoa; phylum Chordata; class Aves; order Passeriformes; family Irenidae; genus Irena; species Irena cyanogastra. Next base: position 725,332 of record VWZV01014479.1, on the reverse strand, counting down.
TTCCTTGGGGTGAATAGCACTCAATAACATTGAGATGGGAGCACAAACTGCACCATAATTTGATGTCACGTTAGAAAGTCACATTATTCAGTTTAATGGGTGTTCAAAAACCAATTTTGCGTCTTTGTCTTGTGTAATAATAACCATGGGTTTTAAAGCTATTTAAGATGCACCTGTAGTTCTTCACTATCTGATGGGTAATTTCCCTTTGTTATTGATGATGTATGTAAAAGTTTTGGCTCTAAAATTCCTAAAATTTTCCTAAAAAAATTTCCTAAAAAATTTTCCTAAAATTATAGGAAGTGAGTTGCTTTTCTCTGAGAATGTTTACAGGTATACATGAAAGATGGTTTTCAAGACTTTCCTAGAATTCTAAAACTCTTCTAGAATTTTTGCTGTTGGAGAAACTCACTTCAGTTTAACTAAAGTTTAACTTCTGCCTTCTGGATTTGAATCAAGTTGAACGTAACACTTATTATGGTGACTCTTTATCACAGGTAGGAAGAAATGCACACGTAGGAACTAAGGGGATGCTAAGTAATTTTCTTCAAGCATTTCCTGCTCCTTCTAGTTCTGAAATCAGTTTTATTTTGTGAGCCCAAAGAGTCTGCTTTTTGTGTGTGTGAACAATTGCATGTATCTAAAATGATTAGGTCTATAAGAAAACTGGGAACTTTGTGTGCTTCTGTGGAAGAATTTTCAGATTATTTAAACTGTGCTTGTAGTACTAACAGGCCCTTAAAAGAAAAATGAAAATTTATGTGTTACATTTTTAAAACATACTTTCCATATGGCCAAAAAAAATAGATGTGCAAAGCTGTCTTCCTCCCACAAGTTGTTTCTTTGTTCTGTGCCAAGTGTGGAAAATCTGAGACAAAAGTGACTGGTACTAAACATGTTAAGCTGCCATTGAATTGACATTTCTGATTCTTAGTAATAGAATCTTAATCTTTAATTGCAATGTTGCTGCAAAGACCAAATCTGCAGAAATGGAAGTCTGAAAATAAGATGGTCTATTTTATATAACTTATTCTCCTATTTTAGACAGTGAAAGTGTGTTAGGAATGTTAACTGCCTTTTAGTAAATGTTTAACTATACAATAAATTGTCTGTATATTATGTGTTAGTGTTTGTTTCTATCTTTCAAAGCAATTTGCACACTTATGTAAATACCATTTAAGTGATCTAAAATGGAAAATAAAACATTTACAGCAAGAGAGTTTCCAAAACTAATGTTGACTGTAATAAAAAAATAAAGTGAAATTGTGCATGGAGGCTGAGCAATGGCTGATGCAATGTATATGTAAAATCAGAAGATTTCTAAATTATCTGTAACTTAATACTCAAATGATAAAGTGCAGTGTGAAACCTGTGCTTTACTTGTTCTTTTCCCAAATCTGTGATGTGATAGAGTACAAAATGTGTTTATAACAGCTCTACAGATGCTGCCTCTTGAAGCTGTGTGTTTCACCAACATGAAAAATAAAACTTGAAATTAATGCGTGTGTGGTAGCTTTCTCTGGTTTTGATCAGGTGCTGCTGAGGGCCACCATTTGAAAATGAATGTTAATTATATGTAATTTGTCACTGGGATAGATTTTGAAAGTGGTTTTTTGGCATGAGAATACAAGATTGTCATTATTCAAGGTGGAATCAATGGGGAGTTTGAAAAACAACTAGATTTCACACAGCTTAAGCATGTGAATTCTGTAACTCTTTGGAGACTTCATAATTGTAGAAAAATCACCTTTTCTACTATTGTAAACTGAAACTTGCTGGAGTATTTGAAGATTGAAGAATCTGGCACTGAAGTTCTACCAGCGTAGCGGGAATTGTTCTTTAGATGCTGCAAATAAGCAGCTGTATAAAATTATAAGAACTAAGCTGCTCTCAGGAGGAAAAAAAAAAAAAGCCATGTCATCTAGATTTATAATAAGTAGTGAACTTTTTTGGATGCAGGAAATGGAAAAAAGAAGTGACTCCAACCTCTATGACTAGTGGTGGTAATAAAATTGGAGGAAGTAGATGTAACTTTAGAGAACAGAAGGGAACCACTTGGGATCTGCGGTTTGAGTCTGAACAGGGCCGTGAATCTCTGAGGTCATGGTCTGTAGAGGCCGGCATGCCCAGGAGCTGCCTGGGACCTGTTGCAGAGGATGTGCGCCAGTGCTGCCTCTGACCACCTTCCGCAAGGCTGGCGGGCCTTTGTTTCACAGCCGCTGCCGTTGCCCTTCTGCTGTGATTTCCAGAGTAGCTGTCAGCCTGCAGCAGGAGCGGAGAGGCAGCTGCGAGGCTGCACGTACGTTTCGAGAGCATGTGGCTGTTGTGATTCATCTGCTGAGCCCAGTGGGAATAGGGGTAAGGAGCGTGGACTCCGGACTCCGCAGTGCACGCTGCCAGCATCTTCACTAGTGTGCGACCAGTGTGGACTGCGCCACAGAAATGTTCCAGTCCTAGCGTGTCAGAAGCACGCCCCAGCATGTGCACAGTGAAAATCGCTTACCAGTAGTTGTGTTGCTTGTTCTCGATTTGTATTTACGTGCCTTTATTTTGCGTTGTTTCTGAGCTCTGCGTAACCCGCCGTGATGTTATCCCAAGAGCGTTTTTCCCTCTTAGCGCTAGATGGTGCCGCAGAGCTGGCGCGAGCCTTTCCTCCGCTGCCGGGAGCCTCTGCTCCGTGTCCGGAGCGGCTTCTGCCTTTAAATATGCTCAGCTGTGTGAGAGTCGGTTTGGTTGGAAGTATCCATACGGGGACCTGCCCTTGCTGCTGCTTCTCGTGGCTTGAAACACCTGCCCGAAGTCCTAGAAGTCACCTAACGAGGACAGCTGAGGTTGTTGTGTTTTCACTTGTCTGAATATGGGCCTAGGAAATGAGTGATTAAGAGCCATGTTATGGGTAATCATGGGCGGGTAGATAAAACAGTAGCCAGTGTGCACTATAACCTGTTAAAAGAAATTTTCAGCTCCAGGGCTGGCTGATTCTGCTACAAGTGGCAGTCTTAGTGCAGCCACAAAATTTTATAAAATGCCTCGTGCACAGACATCAACAAGTTTAGGGGGCACGGAAATTAACAAAATGGAAGGAGTAAGGAAGCTGGTCATCAGGCAATGGTATGTTGATGGATGGAACAGAGAGCTCCTGCTGTAATTTGCTGAAAGGAGTTTGATTTAAAAAAATACGCCACTTCCTGATTCATCCACAGAGGCAAGGAGAGAAGGATGAAGACTGGCGTGACGGCTCTCTCCATGCTGGGGAGAGGTTCTGCTGCTGTGTGCCATGTGAGGCAGTCTGAACACAGACACAGTACATCCTTTGCCTGTCACTAACTGACTGGAATTCAGGAATGAAAGGTAAAACTTTATAGCTGCAGACAGGGACTTCTTTGTGTATGTAGCTGACAGCTTTCTAGTCAATGCTTGCTGTGCTGGACTCCTCAACAAATGTCCCAGAGTAATTGTGTTGGTAATAATAGAGCAGAGAATTAATGAAGTGTAAAGACCTATGGTACCCCAGATGTTTCATGGGTGCCAACTATTTTAATTGGCCACCATCCAGTAATTTTCTGGCTCCTCTTTTGTGTCAATGTGTGATTTTCCAGGCTGAATAACTGGAGGAAGAATGAGGATCCTCTCAGCTGCACTGAAGCCCGGAGCACTGGTTGGGTGTGTAAGGAGTGAGTGGTTAAAGCTGGGTGGACTTGAGGGGCTAAGGCAGCTGTGTAGCAGCACCGACTGAGCAAAATATTTTAAAGCTTTAGTAACACAGCTGCAGAAAGAGTAGTATATTTTAAAATTCTCCTTTAAGTAAGACATGATCTGGTAACTTCTGTTACTGCCTTAATGTTTATCTTCCCAAACTTACCAGATTCTGCACCTCATGCGAATTCCTGAGAAGTCATTTTCTTTGAATCACCATCAAAGAGTTATTTCTCACCACTTTGAAGTACTTCGGTCTAATCCTGATGCAAGACATGAGTTTGGTGAAAGGCCGTGCTGCTGAGAAACATTGGAAAGTGAAAGAAAACAGCCTTGTTTTCTGTTGATTCAGTTTTTTTTTTTTCCCCTTTAGCTCTTAATATTCTCTAGTATAAGGATTTTTTTCCCCTTTGTTGCTCGTGCATGTTAGTATGCAGTGAAATAGTTGTTTTTCTGTATTTGTTATCCTGCAGCCATTAGGGAGCAGATTTCTTGTGACTGAGATGAGGATGGGGGAAATCAAGAGTGAAAGTATGCACGTGACTGCACATACTAGTCACTTCTTGGTCCTGGGTGTGCTAACACAGAACTACTTGTGATCTCTTCATGAATAAGCTGTCAAATTGCTTCACATCTATGTGGTTTTGCTATCTCTTTTTTCACTGGAGGTACCATGATTGGAAAAATTCACATCTTGGAACAGGTGTGAATACCTCATGGCCAAACAAAATCTGGTATTAATGACGTGCAACCAAGGTAGTATGTGCTAGTAGCAGCCTGAATGCACACACTTTCTTTATGCTTATTCCTACTGGCATTTATAGCATGATAATTTTTGTTTTAGAAGGTCATGGATATCTAAATCAGAAACCCTATTTCAGAAGTAGTGTTTCTTCACAAGACTGAAGTGCAGTAATGGGATGACTTCAAATTTGCTGTAATTTGGGCTATTCATTAATTGCTTCAACACTTTCGGAGAGGTTTCTGTTTCCAGGATAAATGTCTATGTATCTGTTTTGAAGAAAAAAGATATGGGAAAACACTCCACATCTGTGATCACTGGACTTTGAAATAATTTGTTTAAAATGTAGGAGAGGGGACTTCAGAGTAATTTTTTTCAGAGTAATTTTTTCAGGGTATTTCAGGAATAGTGCCTGTTGGGTTTTCTCTTTCTGAGTTTGTATTGTGGATAATTCCACTGATGACTATGTGGAGTATTGTACTGCTATAATAAAAAAAAATTGGCCACATTTAAATATAGATACTGCTGCTACTAGGACTCTGATCTTGATGAACCAGAATATGGGAGATGTTAATCAGTATCAGTGGGAGATGTTAATACATTCACTATGACTGAAGTATAGAAAGAGACTAGGAGGCAATGTGTGATGGAAAGGAGTGAACTTAGAGAGAAGAAACCAAGGAGGATTCCAGCCCAGTGCTGAGTACTTGTGCCCTCTTATGATTTCCTGATCATAGAAGAAGAGTGAAAGAACAGCTGGAAACATAATATGTTATTTGACAAATAACAGAGCAGCATGAATCCCGCATCTGATAGCTTGTGTAAACCACAGAAGTCACCATTTTTATCAGACACTGGAAGGTAGTTTGAGCATAATTCTGATGCAAGGCAGCAGCGGAAAGCATTTTTTATCATGTCCCTTCAATTTATATAAAATTTCTGCTATTCTGTTCTAATGCATTTATTAAGTGGAGTGTCCAGATGCTCAGCAACTGAATAGAGAATGTAATAAAGGGTATCCTGTTTGCTGCATTGTTTCCTTTCCTTTTTAGTTGTGTACATTTTGTCTTTGCTGCAGGAGCAGGAGTGTCCCTTGAAGGCTTTGCTGTATATCACTCTCAGGGGGAGTTGTTTTGTTTTTGGGTTTTTTTTTTTTTGTTTATTTGTTTGGGCTGAAGAGAAATCAAACCTTTGCTTTAGGTGGATACTCCAGTAAGTTTTCACCCTTTTGACCATTTTTTGATGGATTCCCAGAATCTTATTAAAATAATTACTTTTTAAATTATAAGTGCTGAACTTGGTTTGTGTCCATTGAAGAGAAACAGTAGTTTCTCAGTAGAGGTAATGTACTATCATGAATCTGGAGCAGATGGAAAAACTCATGGTCTTTTTCAGGAATCCAGGATATGCTGTGTTAGTGGCAGAAAGGCTGGCATTTTGTCACTGTTTTCCATTTTATCTTTGACCAAATATAAATAATGGGTGAATATGATACAAAATCATAAGGTTTAGGCCATGCCCATGTTGAGAGTTGTGGTAGATAAAATGAAGGCTTGAATTTCAAATGTACAAGCTATTTTTCCACCCTGAAGCAGATTTTTAGAGGCTGTCGTTTGTCACCAGACTCTTTTTCTTTTGAGTGTGGAATTTATACTTCTTCAAGTTTACTTAAAGAATTTAAGTAAGTGGTGTGGCTCACTAATGTAGCACATGCCATATGATATAGAATTGTAGCATTTTGAGACAGCTGGGTTAAATGTGAATTAATTGCTTAAAATAGGAATGCTATGGTCTTTGTCAGTCTTCTAAATAATTTTTGTGTAGTTATTTGTCTTTGGCTCTCTTCCTGATTTTCCTGAACTTCATTTCTAAGTAGTTTTAAAAGACGTTGGTATTCCTGATTTTTATCTGAATGTTTGAAAGTATCTGTCAGTGATTTTCTCTTCAGATGAAGATTTAAGTTACTCCTAGACATCTGTGGTATATTTTTGTTCACCTCGTCAATCTCTATATTATATTTGTCCCTATGGTTCACTTTGTTTAAAGGATGCCACATTACATATCAACCATGTGAGTCTTTATGGCTTTCAAAGTGTTCTGGGCTTTCTTTGGGTGGATGACTGGCAGCCTGTGGACCTTTGGCAAACTCCAATAGTCAGGCTATAATCAAATTGTTTGGAGCAGAAGTCTAGGACAATTCTTGGTTTTAATCTTGTTTCTGCTGGTTGAGCTCTTTAATATAAATGTCTCAATGGTAGGAAGGAGAGTTTCCATGAAGAGCCTGGAAGCTGCACGTCCCATCTGTGCTGAAGTTAAAGGAATCAAAGAGTGAAACTTTTGTAGCCGGCAGGAGAAGATGAAACACTGTGATAATCTGTGCACAGATCCATCAGTACCCATGAGTGCGTATGCCTTAAAAAAAATCACTTTCAGAAAAGGACAAGAAGCAACTAAGGTAAGGAAATGGCATGTTTTTTTATTCCTTCAGTGATGCAGATTTTAAAAAATAATTATGGATGCTTTTATAGCCAATATCACAATCACTGAGCTAGAAGCAAATTCTGACCTCTAGTTTCAGATCTGGATCATCAATTGAATGTCCCTGGACCTCAGTGTGGGAGATTAGTTGGAGTCCAGTGTTCTCTAAGTGCATGTTGAGCAGTAAACTCTCCCTCAATCTCTCTCTCTCCTGTTAATGTATTTGCCTACAGACAGAATACAGCAGATCCTCAGCTGTGCAAGGTGCGCTGCCTTGAGGCAGCCAACTGTACCCATGGGCCAAAATTCCTGCACTGAAGGATTGCAAACTTTTGGCTTTCCACCCTTTCTCCCAGACGGGCCTCCATAACAGGCAAGGGCTGGACTGAGACTCCTGTATGTGTTTACCAGCCACAGACTCCCTCTCTTAGGGGAAAGATACTCGCTTTCTTCTTCTGTCAGGGTTTCTAAGTGCTGGATCATGCTTGCCAAGGCACTGAGTGGAAGAGACAAGTGAACAGGGAGATTGAGGCCACGGATGAGTTGGAGGTTGAAACAACATCTACTATTTGTCAAGGTCATTAATTTCCAGGCAGATTGTCTTTGACCTTCTTGGGGCTGTTCGAGTTATTACTGAAATGCAGCAGTTTCCAGAGCTGAAGGATCCACAGCATAATAGTATGCAGAAACTTCACCGTGCAATGATATGAAAAATGGTTGTCTCTAAATACTACTACAGCATGGAATTAAAATAGGAATTTGATGCTGTTTAGACCAATTGCTGGGCTGGTCAGCCTTCCATCATCACTTCTGGTTCTGCTACATGCCTCGGTTCAGCTTTTCTGTCATGAGAATTTATTGTCACATATTGTGGTCATGGCCCTGTTACACCCAGTGATCTTGTACCAGCTTACTCTCCTTCTATTTGTTACTTAGAAATTACCATGTTTCATTCTGTTAGTATAACACTGTTAATTAGACAGTTCCTAAGTAGTAATGCCAGGTAGGAATAAATCTGCCAGACAGTAAGATTGCTGTAACTCTCCAGTTATAGTGGGTAACCTCAGGACAACAGCGTTTGTATTCTGCCTTTGGCAAAACCAGGGCTGAATGAAGAGTTCTGGAAAGGTATAAACATACCTGAAGTACTGGCATTCAGAAATGTGGAAAAACCTCTGAACATTATGCATTTAAAGCTTTGGCACAAGTCTGATATACTCTCTATTACAGTCAGTCCGTAGTTAATTGCTGGCATTTTCTTTGCCCCCTCCTCAAAAAAAAGAAAAAAAAAAAGAAAGAAAGAAGGTTAAAAAAAGCACACTAGTTGTCTACTTTATAAGACAATCTCATAAATTACCATGGTGGAGTTAGTTTTCCAGCTGCCTGTGACCTGCTGGGTATTTGTCGGGGGAAAAAAAAAATTAAGAGTTTCATGTCTCAATATGAATGATTCTCCATCCTAAAGTTTGGACTGGATTGATTATTCCCCAGTTTAAAATATTTTCCTCTTTTATTCCAAGAGTAGTAACATTAACCTAATCCCAGGGAACCTGCCACTCAAAATGCAGTTAGCTTTGGAGAGATAACATAATTGGAGAGAAGATCTGGCAATTTGCCTATGATTTCAAAATGTTATTGGTCTCTGATCACCGCACTAAATGGAAGTCAGGTTCATTTCATGAGTGACTTACTAACCAAGAATGGAGTTAATTTTAATGGAGAACATTAGAAAACCTGTTCAGCCAATGCTAGTGCTGGTGTTCTGTCTTCAGTGTTAAGAAGAGTTGCAAAAATACACACACATTGCCCCAAGGTCAGGAATTTCCATGAACTTGCAGCCCAAAGCTGTGCAGCACAGGAGACCCAATTTGTACCTCATAACGCACAAAACAGGAAGGGTGTTTATCAGCAATAATCTTGCTCTGCCTTTTATTTTTATCTTGGTTAATTTAGTTTCGTCTTCTGAGACATGCATTTATTATGTTTTAGGTGCTTTAAACTGGGAGTGATGGTTGAGAAGCAATTCAGCCAGAATGAGGACAGGGCAGCTAGGGACACAGTCTTCTCCAGATTTTCTCTCTTGAGGTGACAGATGTACCATTCAGTTTAATCCATGTACTTCAGGTAAAGCTGCAAACAACAGAAAAAGGATGACCCACAGAAATTGGGACATAATGCTCTGGTGGTTTCTCTGGATAAAATATTAACTCATCGGACTGACTGGTCCTTTTCTTTTGTTCACCCACTTCATTTCACCTCTCTTGAGCCCCTTGAAGGAGATAGAGCAATGAAATCAAGGCACAATATTGTCAGAAACTGAACTCCTCATAATGGGGCAGCTGAAGAAGTCAAGCATCTGATAGTAATTGGTTAGTAAATTAAATTTTAACAACCTAGAGGTTGCATGCAGTCCAGTCCTGCTCCCCTAATATAAATCACTCAGATTTTCAAATATGAAACACATGTTTTCTGTCTGACCCTGTCTTTCATGGAGCAGTGGAGATTGCAAATGCAGATGCTCAGGTTTGTCTGCTTTCTTGGCTGCCGAGGCAGTAAATGGCAGCTTCGCTCTCGGGGCGCACGTGACGCTGACATTGCTCGGCACACTGGAGAGCAGACACGGCTTCAGGCAATAAAGCCCAGCTGGATCCTGCTCAAACCCTTTCGCTCCCTTTAGGCCTTGTTCACCCAGGGCGGGACTGTGACCTCGGATCGCAGCCCCAGCCTCTCTCCCCTTCCTTGCCTGGGAGGGAGGGGGATGCCAGCTGCCCCTGTGACATGGCTGGCAGCAGAAGGCTGGCAGTCACCTGCCCTCTCTGCCTGCAGCAAAATGCAGACTTTTCCCCTCTCCTAGCTGTTCTGGCTTAAGCCCAACAGCCATTGAGCACTCCGGCTCAACTGGTTCCGGACAGCTTTCCCCAAGCTTGTTCCCTGGAGTCACAAGGTCCAACACCCACTTGAGCACTGTCACAAGTGCCCACCCTTTTCCCAGTGGTGTTCAATGGACCTGCCCAGTCAGGTTTCCCTTTGAGGGCCAAAGTCCTTGTACTGTTATTCCCCAGAAGGAAGCTGGGGCTCCCTGCATACCTTTTCTTCCCTCTTTCTCATCAGAAGGACATGTCCCAGTCTGACACCTAATTTTTAGCCCTGCTATTCTGGAGCTGAAGGGAAAGCTGCATGTTTAAAGCTTCAGATCTGCTCTGACTGGAGTCAGTGGGAATTTTCCTGTGTAGGTGCTAAGTATTATTCAGTGTAAGCAAAACTTGGCCTGTTAGTTGTAATTTTTTTCCCCATTATAAATCAAACCCTCTCTTTAATTTTTGCTTGAAATCTTTCCTCCTAGAGAGGAATTTGCTGTAGCTATAACATTGCCATGAAGCATTCCAGCCATGAGAGCTTGAAAATAGTTTTCTTCCTTTCTAGATGTTTCTTAGGGAATCTGACTTGGTCTAAGGCCTCTGTGATTTATCGATATATTTTGACCTGTAGAGTGATGTTGCTGACTGTTGGGAGACCAAATGGATTTGTTCTTGAGGGCAGCTTAGTAGCCTGAGGGGTTAAAAAAAGCTTCTGATGAAAGCACATCTTTTAATGCCCATGTTTCACTGCTCCCTAGGGCTTAATAGGACAGCTTGAAAAATTAAAGTCCTGTGCTTGAACTTCCTTATACCACCAAAATAAAGCAAGCCTTGGCTTCAGGGGAAGCTGGGGTTTGCCTTACCTCAGATGTGTTGCAGCACTAGGAAGGGGCACTGTGGAACTCTCCTTCAAGGAAAGGACAGTAGACCTCCCCATTTTCAGTCACACTGACCCATCAGTGTGTTGGCGATATGTAAGAACCTGTGCTGAGGTCTGGGAGAGGAAGTAGAGGCAGTGGGGATGTAGTGAATATTTTTATGAATATTCAGAGCAATGAAAATGTGCAGAGGCCAAAGGCTGGAGCAGGACCATAATTTCAAACTTTTGCTTTGAGGAGACAACGTTCTTAAATAATCTCTGAGAACTCCTATTGCCTCCTGTGAACAGGTTGGGACAGAAAGGACACATCAGTGGGATAAACAGTCAGTACCAAGGTTCTAGCACTGATGTCATGTGTGATTTGGGTATTTTACAGTGATCTAACTCTAGCCTGGTCCTGTGCATCATCTTCTTTACTCCACAACCACCCCTTCACATCTCCCCAGAAGGAAAAGGGCTGAAGACAAAAGGAATCTGGTCCCATGGACTGAATTGCCGGTAAGAGGTTATAGCACATTTATAGCTCTGCACTTGCAGAGCACCCTCTGCATCAGGTTCAAATGGAAAGGATTCAGACAGTGTGCTACAAAACCTCTTCATAACACAAGTTAGAGTTTGGTAAGAGGGATCTGCTTGGGAAGGTCCCCTCAGTCCTGCACTGCAGATCCGAACTCCAATGCATCTGCTGTGGAAACACCACTAAAAGGAAAACAGACATTTACATTTTACTGCAAAGAGGAGTCCCCAGAGAGCCCTGTGATACCTTCACACTAAGCAGTACTTAACAAGATTTTCTTCTAAAAGTATTTCATAGCCATATGAAATGGCTACCTTTACCTGGAGAATTGTTTTGAGGTGGGAAGGAATCCTTTAAAGCACTTTGGTTTAGTTGCACGAAAGAATTTAGTCATGTAACCAACATTACAGTCTGTAGTTCAGCATTGCTTTGGGTGTTCCCTGATCATCTTAAATCTTAGTTACGTTGCTGGTCTTTGCATCTTGCTGATTATACAAGGCATGGGAAGCTGCCTTTGTGCAGACTTCTGTCAGCAGCCTTATACTCTTTCAATGCCTGCTTTCTCGTACAGGATCTTCAGCATCTTTTTTTTGTGTGTAGTTAAAACTTTTTTATTATTACTTTTAGAGGCTAGGGTTCTAATTTCCAAGCTGATGAAGTCCTTGTCAAAGTTAAATGAGCCTTTGGAGTAGTCAAGTATATGGTAAAGGTGGAAATTAAGTTTTCACCTACTGAAAGTTTTTATTGAAATTGTTTCAGCGAAACATCCCTGCACTAGCCACTTAATACAGATGGTATATGCTGATATCATGAATGTATTTTGTAATGTAAGAGGCCCTTTCCACTCATTAAGGGACACAACTGTGCAGTCATTTCTATTAGAGGCCTACAGTGCGTGTAGATTGTAGTTTCATGTAGGAAGCTAAATTGATGTGCTTTATTCTCCAGATTAAGAGGGTTGTTGTATCTGAGATAGTGTTTTATCACTTGTTTTAGGCTTTCAGACATGAAGATGTTAGTCACTAAAGCCTATTATTGTAAAAGCTAAAAGCTAAAGCTTCTGTATCAATTGCTGTTTGTTGACAAGTTCCTGCATTTCAGTATCATTTCAGTTTGTGTGTTGTTACTGTCTGGATGTGGTTTCTAGTTCTGCATTAATTTAAAGTAATAACACTGGAATGATTTGTTTAGGATTTGCTTTTTTGGGTTTTTTCCCCTATTTTTCTCTGAGGGAAAATGTGTTAACAGCAGTCTTGATTATGATGTGACCAAGAACATGGCAGCACTTTCCAGTGGAATTCCCATTTGCAGTGATGTTTGCAACCAAGTATTCTTTTGTCCTATATTGTGCAGAGCCACCAGGCTGATGAAAGCAGACCTGCAATCCATCAGTTCTGAGCTGTACTGCAGCCTCTCACTATTGCACAGCCTGCCTTCATCACCCTGCTTCAGCTGACTTCTTTTAAGCCAAGCATCATATTCTTTTATTCAGCAAGCAAGCCCTTCCTAGCAGCTGCAGTGCCTCCTGTTAAACCTGAGGCCATCTGGAAATTTGGCTGCTGTGCTTGCTTGGTCCAAGACTGCTCTGATCTGCTCTGCACTGTGTTTGGTTGTAGAGGTCTCATGACTGTCTCCAGCTGGATTGTGGCAGGGCTGAACCATGCTGGAGGAGAGGCCGTGATGCCTTCCTTGCATGGCAGAGATCCGTAGCTGTTTCTATGCACTAACTGACAGGGAAGAAGGGGAGCAGGTCTGGTGGGAGATTTTTGAGCCTTGCCTTTGTGCAGAGTCCTTGTTACTGCTTTGTGGCCACCAGAAGCTGTAGGGCTGGGGACTGCAGGCAGAGATGGCTATACACAGGCTTGTGGAGTTGACCTGGGAGACTGAATCTTTGGTGTGAAGAATGAGTGGTCTCTGTGTCTCTGTGGTATCTGCAGCTTTAGGAAAAGGTAGCAGATGTGGGACTCTGCAAGCTTGCAATCTTTCAGTACCTTACCTGGATCTTGCTTTGCTGGTCTGGGCAGAACCAGCTGTTTGCCAGCTGCTGCTGACACAGGTCACTGGAGCAGGGGGACTGCTCTAAAACACTCCTCTTTGGGATTCTCCCAATAAAAGGTGCCAGCTACCAAGCAGACTAAGCCCCTCCACTATATTCTTAAGTATGTCCTAAGCAATCTGCCTTGAAGGAATATTTGAGTTTGGTTTCTTTTAATCTCAAATTACTTAGAGGTCTGCTTTTGCTGAAAAAACCCAATACTGTAAACCTGCTAATGTAATGAATCTATACACACTATCTATTCAATGTATATGGTTATATGTAAAATATACCACTATATGCATTGCATTAGCTGATGCAACAATTACTTAATGCAGGATCACTCCTATATGCCATGGGATGACACATATGAGTAAGTTTTAAATGTGCTTTTTTCCAGCTGTGCTACATGGCTGTGAATCTTCTTGTTTCCTGGTGGCTACATACAGTATCTAATGGGGGAGATTGCACAGACTCTGCTACAGAGGCGACTCTTTGAAGGGGGATTTCACTGCTGAAGGCTCCCATATTGTTGCCTGGTTTCCTAATTAAGACTGCTGTTAACACTTCTTCCCTCAAAAGTGCGATTTAAATCTGGAGTGACACTTCCCCACTACCCCTCCAATTTATCTGAGAGCACGAAGTTCCTACAGCAAATGTTGTGGTTTTCCCCTGTAAGCACCTTGAGGCCCAGCAAGCTGCTTATGGCCACAGCTGAGCTGGGATCAGCTATCCTGCTGTGACAGCAGCAAATTCCACTACTCCTCCAGTGCTCTTCTCTCTATGTTGTGTAATTATTCATCTGCCTAAACTTATATGTACTTTCCCTTTTTATTCCAGCCCCTGGGGAATTAGGGAGTTAAATTTTATTTAATGTCAGTCCAATTGTCTGAAAATTATTTGAGTGTGAGCTGGGAAGTCCCTGGGAGAGGGCTGGAAATCTTCCAAACTCGTAAGACCTGGAGATCTTAGGGAGCTCTTCCATGAAGTTTTTCATTGTAGATTTCTTTGCCAGATCAGCTCTAAAACAGACTACAGATCTTTGTGATGAAAGCTGAAGAAGGCTGAATGCTAAAGAAACTATCACAGCTGCTGGAATGTGCAAATGTGCAGTCAAAGCTGTGCCTGACAGTGGAGAGAGATCCAAACTACAGAAGTTTATGGGCTAAAACTCACTGAAATATCAGTTACTGGACTGTACAGTGTAACTTCTTCAGTGGTGCTTGTATTTTCAACTACCTGCAAGAAGGTTGTGGTGAGGTGGGTGGGGGTCAGTCTCTTCTCCCAGGTAACAAGTGACAAGACAAGAGAAAACAGTCTCAAGTTGTGCCAGGGGAAGCTTAGATTGGATATTAGGAAAAACCTCTTTACTGAAGGGGTTGTCAGGCATTGGAATAGGATGCTCAAGGAAGTGGTGGAGTCATCATCCCTGGAAGTGTTTAGAACAATCTGTAGATATGGCCCTTGGGGACATGGTTTAGTGGTGGATTTGGCAGTTCTGGGTTCATGGTTGGACTCAACAATAGTAAAGGTCCTTCCCAAACTAACTGGTTTTATGATTCTATGACAGGACTTCAAAATTGTAATCTCTTTATAACCTTCTCAAATCTGCATTCATTTTTTGCCTTTCCAAAGTACTGATTTGTGCCATTGCCTTCTGATCTTAGGTGATTCCAGTCCTCCACACTTTCTTTGCCTTTCCTTCTGTGTGTGCATGTCTCGTGCTCCCACTGATTGGTGTGTTTTACAGGAAGGTCTGCCTGGTGCCTGGATCACTTTCCCCTCTTTTCCCTACAAGATGATGCCAGTTGCTTCATGCAGTTGTTGGGCTAACCCATTCAGTCTGCTTTAGCTAGGACCAGCTCTACTATTTCACCTTCACATGAGCCTTTCTGATCTTTTTTATCTCATTCAGAGCATGACAGCTGCAAATAAACAATTTGCTAGAAGTGAGCACAGAGACTTGGCTGTACAGACTTGTTGGCTCTGAAAGTAAGCCTGAAAGTTAAGTAAGCCAGGAGAATGGGCAACTAACTGCCTCTACTAGCCCTGGAAAAATACTCGTCCAAAAAGGGGATCTGGGCATCAGTTGCAGCCTTTTTGTTAAGGTCCTAGAAACTCAGGGAGTTGTTTCTAACTCAGCTGGGTGATCTCTGTGATCCACTTGAAAATAAACAGAAACATCATCCAGCAATGTCTATTTTCCCTGTTGCTTGCTCGTTCCTCTTTGGGGGAGTTGCCTATCTTCAGAATGCTGGAGATCTACTTTTCCCCTAGCTATTGCAATACTTCCATAAATAATGCATTTCCCTCTCTAAATGACATTTAATTATTCTGTCAAGGTTATTTCAAAAGCATGCAGCCATCATAGGTAAAATCCATATCCACCTTTCCCTCTGCCTCCCTGTAACATCTCCTGCTCATCCAGTTGGGAAGGTTGTTCTCTGGTTTGGAGAGGCTGTATCTGCCTCCCAGCAAGAGACAGGCAGCTTTACCTAGGCAGGGATCTGCTTACCTTGAAATGTTACCTCACTTGTAATTCAGCTGTTCAGAGCTAAATTCTGCCTTATGTTACTGAAGTAGCAGAGCAGAAAGGTTGTTTTGCATGACTCACATGTTCCACATTTTCCGTAAAGTTTATTTTCTGTGTGGCATTTGCCTGATGTGATGAAATCACTGCTTACCTGATGCAATTTTTTTGTCCCAGTGGCACAAAGCTGTAAAGACAACCTTCAACAAGTGAGGTTCAGACACTGCTGCAGCACATGGTATTTATAATCCTACCACTTGATTAGGTGCTGAATGGTGTCTGGAGAGGCATATGTGCTAATTCAGTTAACTCAAATGGCTCTGTTTGAAAAAAGAGAAAAAAATAACTAAAGAAAAGGAGAAATTACATCATGGACCTGCTCCCTAAAATCCGTTTCGGTTCAGGGTCTTCCACCTGTGTTAGATGCTTTAAGTAAACAGCCTTCAAGCTTTTAAACAATATGTTGAGAATCAGTGCCATAAAAGCCTCCAAAGAGTTTTTTTAGGAGTCTTGATCTTGCTTTTGACAGGCACTGGCAATACTGAAGATGTGAAAAGAGATGCAATTCTTGATGTGCTATGCAATCATGTGATCTGGTTAATTACACGTGGTTTGCCCTCCCCGTGTCAGTTCTGAAGAGGCTCCCGTGTTTCTTGTAGTGATGCTGCGTCCAAGCGCTCAGACAAGGGCCAAGGCAGGCGCGGGAGTGTCGCAGCTGTGGCTGTGGTGGCGGTGGCAGTGGCAGTGGCAGTGCAGAGGGGGCGGGGGCCGGAGGAGCCCCTGGCAGAGAGCAGGAGGCAGCTCCCCCTGCCAGCCCCCTCCCCACCGCCCACGCCGGCATGTCTGGACTGCCGCCCTGCACGGGGCAAGGGCTCGGAGCTCAGCCCTTCCAAGTCAAGGAAAGCTCCCGTTGAGGGAATTTCGCCTCAGAGACGAACGCGGGCTTAAGCATCCAGTGGGTTTATGAGCCCTTTATATCCCTAGGCTCTCCGTGCCTGCATTTTGCTGGCTCAAGGCCCTGAGTTGGTCAGTGCTTTGGGACATTATTGCTACCAGCTGGCAGCTGGACAGCTTGTGTCTCACAAAGAAATTTCTCTGCTGTTTCAGACCTGGTTTTGTTCTGACCTGGGGTGAGATGTACAGCTCCAAAGAGTTTTATGGGACAGGCATGCCATAAAAAGTTGACAACCAAAAATAACTTTTCCCCCTCCCTCTTTTCACATCCCACCTTCCAAGCCAATATTCACAACAGGCAGGGAAAGGAAGGGAGAAGCATGAGAAGACTGTCAGAAAGAAAAAGTGCCTGTAAAACTTCTGGGGTGGGCTGCAGCATCTGCTTTGGTTGAGTCCTGAAGCATTTAGTCTGTAATAAAGTTTCACCCCAACGTTGTTTTTGACAGAAATGGAACTCCTTTTCAAAACCACCCTCGGACATTTTATCAGCTGTAAAAACCATATGGACGGATTGAAGAAGTAATAGCTACATCCTAAATGCAACCAGCGCTCTCCACAGGAAAAAAGGTTGAAGAAATTACCTTACCCCAGGAGATGGTGGTCATGTGTGCTGCAGACATCGTCAAAAACAGAGTCTGGTGTGGTCAAGGAGAGGGAAGTAGAAGAATTTCACAGCAAGGTGCTGGACTTTAACATCTCTAAGGACAGAGATCTTCCGAGTTTCTTTATCCCTTGTAGTTAAAAAAATTATTTCTCATATCTAATGGGAATTTGTGTTGGGACTTGTGAATGCTGCCTCTTGTTCCATCAGAGTTCACCTTGGAGAAGAGTCTGGTTCCGTCCTCTCTAAAGCTCCATATTAGGCAGTTGAAGATGGAATTCCCGTTAATTACCCCAAATCTCTCTGCCTATTCTTACTTGTTTCCTAACATTCTTTCATGTTTTATATTGCTTCCAGAGACCAGGTCCGGGGTTAGGAAACAGCATTAGATGTAGGTTTGCCCCACAAGCTGTATCGAATGTAGGTTTGCCCCACAAGCTGTATCCTAGTGAGGAGCCCAGTGAATGCCAGAAGTGGAAGGAGAGCTTGTGGGAGGAAGGGTGTCATAGGGAAAGTGTGGTGACTCCTGTTTTAGAACTTTGCATTGATCAGCATAAGCATTTCCTATGGCTTGGAATTGAATGGCACTTCATCTTGATAGTAAAAGTCTGGAAACTTGTGCTGGTGATCACTGCTGGAAGAGGTCAGATTTTATTCTTTATAAAACATTCTTAATAAATGCAGTACAGTCATATCTCATAGCCATCCTTTCTGTAAAGACTTTTTTTTCCCCCTGGTGTGGATGTTTTTCAGGAAGTGTGCATGATGGAGGCCCAGCTGTACAATAGTGTACCAGCAGAAATGGTTTATTCACTGACTGCAATGGCTCAGTGTGGTTTTTGATCCTTTTTTTTAACTGTTCCTCTGCAGCTGCAGGAGGTGATCTTGTGCAGAAGGCATGGGCTTGTGCAGCAGATACTGAGAACTTTGCTCCTCTTGTTTGCTGGCTGGTAACTGTTTGTAAGAGAAGGGGAAGGTAAAGGCATACATTCCAGAACCAGAAATAATCAGATGCTTGTACCGTGGTTCAGAGTTCAGTTCCTATTCCACTGGCTGAGAGAATCTACTTAAAAACAAAGATGAAAACTTGAGTGGTACTGCTCTTGACATCCAAACCAATTCTCTTTGATTTTATATGAAAATGGGATATAAGTTACAATTGCTTTGGGAATCCTTACTTCGGACTTTTTGACTTCTGTGAATCTATTTTCTCAATCTGACTATTCCATTATACTTATAAATTGAAAGAGGCTATAAACACTTGCAAGCAAATGTTTTAACTGTTACATCAACAACATAAGCATGTATGGATGGCTTTTTAAATGGCATAATGAACTGAATCTGGTAGTGTCTGCCTTAGTGAAAGTCAGATGCACTTGGACAGAGGTGTGCCTTCCATCAGTCTTGGAGCCTTTATGGCAGTGGTGCTGCTGCCACAGCATAGTTATACACCACCCTTCCATCATGTGTAGGGTTAAAAAGGAACAGGTACAGTGTAGAGCCCTTGTCAGCTACATGTTGGTGCAGCTGCATTTGTCACCTCTAATAGTCATCCCCAGCTCACCCTTTTAAAACTCTCCCGCCTCTGATTTCCTCTTTACTGCTGCCTTGTTTTTGTGGGTTAGGAGTTATGCGGGCAAAAAAGGGTGGGTTTCATCTGTAGGTTAAACTCAGCCATGGAAAGCAGGTTTTTCAAAGTCATAAACCAGAGTGTTGGCTCAGGCTGAGTCACAGTGTCTGAATCTTGGTGAAGTGCAGCCAAATCGCACTGTTGATTAGCAACAACAGTCCTTGATCTATTTTGATCCATCCTGATAGGTTTCATAAGTACAGGCTGGGAAAACTGATGAGGGAAAAAAAAAAGGTTCATTTCCTAGTCAGCAGCAAGATGCAGTGCACTGAGAGCTGGCTAACCTTTCTGCTTTGTGGACCTTCCAGATGAATTTGTAATAGTGAAGGAGGAATGGTTTTGGAAGTAGGTGTTGCCAGGTGAAACAGAAAACACATTTCTGTAAACAGCACTGGTTGCATTTGATTTTATTTCTCAGAGTTAAAACTGGTGGTTTTTCTTTAACAATCCCTCATGTCTGGTCACCCTTGCATCATTTTTCCCTATTACCTGTTGCCATAGTATTCCAGAAATTGTGCCAATGTGATTTGAGATGAGTGAAATCACACATTGCTCTGTGTTTACCTTTAAGTTGGACAATGAGAATATAATGGAAAACTTCACCAGATGTCTAAAACTAGTAGGGCTGAGAGCTGCATTTAGATGAATATATTCACATACACAGCTTTAGGTCTATCCTTTAGCTCCCTTGTTTAATACTTCAGCCCCTTGCACGGTCAGTGGAAAGAGATGCCCCAGTTCAGGGTATGCATGATCTTTATGCATGTTCTTCTTTGCCATCAACCATATAGGAAGCGTGAAAATAAGCGTTAAATCCTTCTGTGCTGCTGCCAAATGACTAAAGCTTCTCTTCAACAAGTGACCATCAGAATATATATGTGTGTGTTTTTCTTTTCTCTTCCAGATATCATGTTGAACTGCAGCCCCAAATGCAAGCAGAATTATTGTCTTCTCTTGCCTGTGTGACCCATGCCAATACTGCAAGACGAAGAGTTGTAGAAAAGAAGGCTTACAACTATTTACATGTTGAGGAGTTCTGGTGGGAGCCAGTGCATGACTAATAAGGAAAAACTTCAAAATGGGTATATCCTCTACAGATCTCTTTTAGAGAAATTAATTCCTCTGTCTGTTTCATTGCACTTACTCAGCTCCTGACCTGAAAGGCAGAAAAGCCCTTTCCTGAGTCACTGAGCCCTAGGATAGGTTTGCCCCTTTTCAGTTGATTATGTAGACAGCATGCTTCCCCAAATCCTTTCATCCTTATTCCTGTAGTTCATATTCTTGTAGCTGGAAGTGGAAGAAACCTCAGTGAGCCATGCTGAGTTGCAGGGAAATGCTCCAATGTGTCCCTCAGAGGCTGCTGGCTGGGAAAATGCCCTTTTCACTGCTCTGGATGCCCTGCTCTGTACTTGATGTCAAGGAGCTTGAGCTCAGTGCATGGGTACCAACAAGCCTGACCACAGGAAAAAGGGACTCTGCCTTAGATTGCAGGTGTTGAAATTGGCTTCCCCAGGCTGCAGCCAGGACATTTGGTTCAGAGGTGTTTTCTACAGAGTTCAGTGGAAGCTGGCACTCTCTATTTGGGGCTGGCCACTTTGGTTGGGTCTCTATCCCTATCCCTAGCATAGGGAGCACCTCCCCAGATGTATTTGGAAGGACTCCTGGGGCGATCTGAATCTCTGCTTGGTCAGCTGAAAAGAAAAGGCATGGCTGGAGCAGGGAAAATGAGAAATGTGTCCACCTTTTGATCCAGCACAGCAGACTCAGAGTCTGTCTCCACCCTGGTGGAGACCAGTGCCCTTCCTCTTCTTCGCACCCCAAACAAGACCACCACCAATTTTTTTTAATTTTTTTTTTTTTTTTAGCTTAAAGCAGTTGAAGTAGCTACATAAATCCCACAGACCTGGTGGAATGGCTGTGGAGTCTTGTCTAAGCAAAACAAGCAGGAGAAATATTACTTCATCAGAAAGTACTAAGGATGTGTTTTGAATCCATACATCATGAGCTAAGTACCAGATGGGCTGAGTACTGTAAAAGAAACAGCTCAGACAGATAAACATCTGATAGGATGATTCAAAAAGCCATCTGAAAATGCATTTTGTCTCCTTGCTCACAAATTACCTTCAGTCATTTTGTTTTGCAATGAAGTACTTTCAGCTCTGCTAGATTTCCTTAGTTCTTTTGTTGTGTTTTTTATTAGGGTGGGAGTACAATTGTGCCATTTCAAAGGACAGCCTTTGGTATCTCCCAGGGCCTTGTGCTAGTGCATGAATAGGAGCCTGCCTGTGCAAGAGAGAGGTTGAGGCTGGACTTGAGCTGGAACCCTGGGGAGCAGGCAGGGTTGGCTGGCATTGGGATCTCTATGTCACAAGTTGTGAACTTGAGTAGAATTTTAGGGGACAGGGAAGGGGATCTGTGATGTGGCACATGTGAAACCTGATGACAAGGAATGGAACCCAGCAGAAAAAGCCATGTTGGTCACAGTAGGCATGAGGAAGAGAGCAAGCAGTGTCCAACCATGCAAAAATGATGATTTTTGACCTCTAGGGGCCCCATTGAAACAATCTGAAGTGATATACTTTGCTTATGTGTCTATCAGAGCAATTGGTAGATAGAAGCATTTCTTGAGCTTTTTTCTTACCTATTTGTTTATCTGTTTTCTTTTTTCCCCTTTCCCTTTGAATAACAAGACCACAAGGAGCTGCTCATCTCTCAAACCACCAGCTGCAAGCACCATGTTTCTGCTCAACTGATGGTAAGCTCTGGAACAGGAATATAAAAAATTGGCATCTTTTGCAGATCCCACTTGCCTTTTTGCAGGCCAGGTGACATGGTGTTGTATAAGGTTGGAGTATTTGGAGTTCATCCTTATTTTGTGACCCTTTTTGAGGAAGAATATTTTGAACCTTTAAAAGACAACTTTAGAAGGCTTTCTGTGAAAAGGAGAAAGGTACAGTTCAATTTTTGTCCAAACTTTCCATGTGTTTCCTTTTGATATGTGATGAACTTTACAACTGGACTTCTCTTTTCTCTCTGTGATCCACCCCTCCCTCCCTCTCTCCTGTCTCCAGCATTGTTTAAAACAGGGAAAATTTTTTATAGTTAGATGAATATCTAGTTAATACACTACCTTGACCTCCAAAGTTTAGGCTCTGCAAGGTATTTGGAGATGTCAGATGAAGGGTTCATAAATATTTTAACTGCATTACCTCACTCTAGCTGCCATAACATTAAAAATGTGCTTTCCCTGAATGTTTGCTACAGGAGTCTGACGGTCACATCTGCGTCTGCTGGCAGCTTTCTCTTCTGCCCCAGCACGAGCTGCAGGAGACAACAGCTTGAAATATTAATGAGAGCTAATACAGCAAAATTGTGCTCTTAAAAAACAGAGAGAAAGAGAGAGAGGGATGCACAGATGCACGCTGTCCATGCGTGTGTGTGTTTGATGTACTTGAACGTGCAAGGCAAGGTGCTAAAGTTGCAGAGCAGGCATTAGCTGGTGTCCAGCAATGCAGCACATCCAGCACAGCTGGGCTGCCTCGGGCCCTATGGAGGTGTCAGATTCCTCACACTGAGACCAGATTCCCTCTGGAAAATTATATGATCTCATGAAAGCCTTTGAAGGATGTTTGGGTTGGAATCACAGCATTGAGAGCTTTACTCTAGGAGGGGATCCTCATATGTTCATTTGTGGCCCCCCACACCAGGGAAATGGATATGTGGGATCTTGCTGGTGAGAAGAGGCAGGAATAGATGCTCACAATACATCTGAACTCTGTGTGTGACGTGTATCCCACTGGATAACCAATTCTGGTTTGAGCTTATGATCTGGTGAGTCCAGAGCCTGGGATGCGACAGGGTTAGTATTTTCATTTTGTGCATTTTGTTAAGCATATCAGTAATTTCTGCATATTGAGGAGGGATAGTTTTCCTTCATGCATGAATACTCCTCCAGTTACTCTTAAGAAAGGAAAGTCTGCAGTTTTCCTGGTCATCAGTCATTGTCCAACTAGTTTTCTTCATAGCAGAAGATATTTTTCATTTGATTTCTGCTTTAATAACACTTCTAAATGGCAGTCAGTGGAACTGGCCTTGGAAAGTGCCTGTCAGGCTAGGAGAGGCAAGAAGAGATGTTTAATGGTTCCTTCCATGGCTTGCTACTTGTGTAGCACATTCCTCAGACAAATCTTGACGCCAAGGTGTGAATGATTTCTCATACCATGAACTTCATCAACTTGAAACACAGGTTTGAAGGATGAATCATTCTCACTGAACAATTCAGAATACTTATTTCTTCTCCAGCTCTTTTTCTGCTGTCTTAAGTGTCCACCTTAGCTCTTAATGTAACTTAAAAAAACCTGCAGCCCTTCAGTACAGTGGGTCAGGGTTGTACTGCACTTGTAGGTCCTTCTTCCTTGGCTGCTGAACAGGAATTTGCCTTTCTTATTGCATGCTCGTGGGTTGCTTTTCTCCTGTTTTCTCCAAGCTTTTAATAAAGCATTAGATTTCCTCCTTCCTTTTTTGATTTAGATCAAAACCTGATCTAAAATAGTCCATATGCACCCAGAGTAGAAACCCTGTTTAAATATCACACAGTGCGAGGCAGAGCAGCCACAGTTTTATTTATTTATTCATTTATCTATTTGTATTAACTACCCAGGGATTAACCAGTTTACCAAATCAGGGAAAACTGTGAAAGCTTTAATTACACAAACAGTTCAAGCTGAACCTTTTGCCTTGTCACACAGGCAAGTGAGAATTCTGGGATGCCTAGTGGTACAGCTGGGTGTGTTGTCAAAGCACTTGTCCTTGCTCTGACTTACAAACTGACACCACTGCCTGCGTAAGCACATGCAGGTTTCTAAATAGAGCCAAGGAAAACAAGCTGCAGCTGAAATCTGCTTCTCCTCCTGCTTTAAGGAGTTAGGTCTGGACAATTGATGGGTAGAACAAGAGAGCTAATGCATACATAGACTGGGAAAGCACACCAGCAGGTTACTTTGCATCTCTGACAGGAACTTAAAATTGTGACATAATTCAGATTGCAAGGCACATCAGGAGGTTTCAGATCAAACCTACAATCCAAAGCATGGCCACTTAAAACAGGTTTCTCAGGGCTTGACCAGCCAAGTTTTGGAAACCTCCAAGGCTGAGGATCTCCCAGCTTCTCTGGGCACTTGCTCCAGTGTTTGACTACCCTCATGGTAAAAATAATTTTCCTTTTATTTAATCAGATCTGTCATGCAGTTCTGCAGAGATTGGCTTTTCTGTATCTCACCATCAGGCATCTGTAGATGCCAATAAGCTTTTCCATGGGCCTTCTCTGTTTTAAGGCTGAACAAGCCCAGCTCCTGCAGCCTCTCCTCGCTTCTTGTGCTCTCAGCTGCCTGCTCAGTCTGGTATGTCAGTATCTTCCTTGCACTGGAGCACCCAAAGCTCCATGCAGTTCTCCAGATGTGGTCTCACAAGGGCTGAATAGAGGGGACTAATAAATTTCCTTGACTTTCAGCTGTGACCCTGTAAATATGGCCCAGGATGTTGCTGGCTTCCTTTGCCTCAAGGGCACATTGCAATTCCCACCCCTGGTCTTGCCTCTTTTTATTCTAAAGCTGTTCCCAACCCATCTGCCTAGTCTGAATTGCTGTAAGGGTTAATGTTAGTCCTGCCTCAGAGGCAGGACTTTGCTGCACTGCCCGAGTTCATGAAGTACCTGGCAGATAATTTCTCCAGCATGCTGAGATCTGCCTTTCAAGGAAGTCCTGCCCCTGCTGTGGCAGCTGCCCAGCCCATGCCCCAGGAGAGCAGCTGACACACTGGTGTAAACACAAACCTCCCCAGACCCAGGTTCAGAGAAGGCCACACACTGCTGAAAGGGCACTCTGTTGTGTCCTCCAGGGTGTTAATAAAGATGTTAGATGGTGCTGGTCCCAGTACTGACCACCTGGAATGCCCCTGGAAAATGGCTGCCAGTTCAACTTTATCTGGACAGCTGGGCTCAAAGGATGGTCTGGTACACTCCTCACCCATTGCAGGTAGCCACTCAGTCCAGATCAGTGATTTGATTATAGGCTGTTTTAAAAATAAATAAATTAAAAAAACCCAACAGAAGAATCCTTTTATTTTCAAAGTTTGATCAATCCATGAAAGAAAGAGCAGCACATTTTCTGCAAAGCCCAAATAACTGTACAGCTCGTTCTGAAGACAGATTTTTCCCAACAAAAAGGAAGTGCCTGTTGAAGAGAAGGAAGCAGGAAGGGAGCTGGGACCAACTGTGGCCAGCATAGTTCTGCTGGCTGGTACCTTTAGAAACACACCACATCCTTCACACTTCTCCTTCCAGTGTTCATCTCCTTAAAATCACTGAACACCCAGGTGAGAATCCATCTAACCATAAAAGACATTTTAGCATCCCTGAGTGCTATGTCAGGGCTGCCCTGTATATTTCCATTTCCATTCACAGGACCTATGGAAGAAATGGAGCAAAACTTTCCAGGGGGGAATGCTGCCTGGCTGTATGAGCAGCCACCTTTTCACTTCAGAGGAAATCAGGTTGTCTTCCAGTGAGTTCCAGTCATCAAATTATTTTATTGTTACAATATCATGAAGCAATTTTTATTTTGTGCACGTCAAGGTGCTCAAAGTGTTAGTTTTCACAGTATAGAATGGATGTGACAGCATTTGTCATGGAAGCACTCAGCAGAGTATGTTTCAACTTCACTTAGTTGTGCTGTTTTATGAAGTTCTGCAGTAAAATGTGCCAGCAAATTATGTTAGTTTCTTTCTGGTGATTAACTAATCATTCATATAATAAATAGCAGCTAACTACAAGAAAGATATTTATTTGTCACAGATTAAGAAGAATGTCAAACTTTTCCCATTTCATGTAAAAAGGCAGAGGAAAAAATACTTCTAAAATGACTTTGCAACATGTGCTTTATTTTAAGTCATTACTGAATCAAAACTACAAGTAAATCCTTTTAACATACCCTACCCACTGAATTATTTTTTTCTCAGTTTTTTTTTTAACATGGAAAGAAACCTACATTGCAATTGTAAATTTTCATGCTGCAATGTTCTGTAATGAGCATTGCAATGTTCTCTAATGTTTCACTAATAATAGCAATTTAAAAAAAAAAAGGGCATTTCTCAAGCTCATATGTATGTCTATATTTGGGAACTTAAAAAAAAACCCGTCTCAGATGTAAAAATGTGACTTGGAATATGTAAACATTTTTGTATACCTGAAACACTGGAAGAAGAATATCAGCTAACAGCAAAACAACAGTCACCTTAAATCATCGAAATGGGAAAAAGCATGTCATGGGGAGCAGAGAGAAGCACACACTACTCAGTCTTTAAAGGGTTATAAGAAATGAAGTAGCTCATTAGGTCATTGATTTCACTTTCTTTTCTCATCCAATGGAAAGCAGTAATGCTGAAGAGAATGGCCCAGCAGAACACCCCATAATTCACCATAATTATTCTAGCCATTAGTTAATCTTGACGAAGTGTCAAGTTTCAGTTGCTTTTTCTTTTTCCTGAGAAAAGTCATTGATGTTTGGTGGAAATGTCTCCTGTGACTGTACAAATAAAATAAGGCATTTCAAGAGATTGTTACTTGTTTCCTTTTTGCTGACAGAGGCCTGTCCACAGTGTCCTTTGTACATCAAAACCTCTGCTTTTCTACAAATGGGTATGGCTAGAATGTCTTCAGTTCCCAGTGTGGCCCTGGGTGCTGGGTGTCCTGAAGGCTTGTCAGTGTCCCATTACTGTAGCTTCAAAGTCAGTGATGTACAACAGCATAGTGCACAATCCAAACTGTGTGGCTCCATAAAGGATTAAGAAGGTACACTGGAGTCATCTGTGGGTTCACTCCTTTAGTTTCTCTCTAAGTTGTAATGGTTGTCTGGAAAATTAAATTACCCAGACAAAGATGCAAACATTTTGCTGATTAAATTACAAAGCAGTCCCCAGATTGTAGAGGAGTGGCACATTAAAAACAACAAATCATTCAACCTTCTTCACTGTTGATCCTTAATTTGAAAGGCAGCATGGATTCCTAAGGCTGTAGCTTCCAGGATTCCTTCAGTGAAAAATCATTGCTACCCAACTATAAAAGGCTTAGCTCTTAAGAGAATATTGTGCTTTTTTTCTTTTCCCTTTAAAATTCAGATTTAACAGATTTGATTTGCAGTGTGATGCCAAAGAGATCAATTAGTTTTTTCCCTAGTCCACTTGATCATAGTCTCTGGTGAGCGATACAGGAATATGAGCTTGGCATACAGGTCTTCTTCTAGTTCCAGTTCTCCAGTCTCTCGCACTAGGAAAATGTCAGTACACAGCTTCAGGATTCGGTCTACGTTGGGTAGCTCCTCAAACATGATGGAGTGAGAGATGCCACTGAAAAATTCACGGACGAACTTCCCTATCACCAGGACAACTGAAGCATACAGTCCCATAATGCTGAAAAGAAAGAAAGGAAGAGTTCAAATTGTGCCTTGTGAAAGGGCAGCCAAGTGTGAGGAAGATCATCTACATGGCTAACTGTAGTCTGTCAGTGGGGTGACATCAATTTCTAATTAGGGTCATGTTTCTGCTGTGCCACAAGATGAAGGAAAATAAGATCTCTTTGAACACCTCACAAATCTGGAATCATAGACAGCTGAGGCTGCTGACTTAAATTGTTTAATCTCAGTTGCTGATGGTCTCATGTCCTGCCTGCTACAGCTTGGAAGTCACAATTGGAAATCTGACAGCAGCTGGCTGCTAAAGGCAGAAAATCTGTCAGGTTTCACATCTAATATTTTTTATTAAGGTATATGTAACTGGTGACAAACTAACATTTACCCTGTTAGTCCCCCCAATAATCTTTCTATGGAGACTTCTCCAAAATCCTATCAGAAGCATGTATCTCCTGGGAATGCTTAGTCTCCGGCCTTCCTCTCTCTGTGGAGATGTATTTCAGAACCCTTTCACACCCAGGGTCCTGGCTACAAGATTGAGAAGGTCACCAAAACAAGGCAGAGTTTGGGTAGAACTTGACCTGCAGCTAAACTGCAGATTTTTGAGTTATTTTGAGTTATTTCTCTTCAGTAGGAAGTTGATGTGAAGGGTGCTATTGTTTTTATTCCCACTGGAGAGCAGTTATCGGGGGTAATACTAACCTTGCAAATATTAATCTTTCTATAGATAGTATTAATAAACATGGATTTGAAAATCTCACAAAACTCCTTTTCAAAATATTGTAATGTTCAAACATTACAACAACGAAAAAGAAATAACCCCTAAATCAGCAAATAAAGTCACCTCTACTTCTATCTTATGTACTTTATTTAATTTTACGTAAAGATTTCTCCTTACCCATAACCAGCCAAGAATCCGAGGCTCGGTGGACTGACTTTATCACTGAATATGAAGAGTTCAAGACTCTCTTGAGGCGTTTTTTGTCTTTTTCCGAGCTGATTCAAAACCCACCATTCTTCAGATGTATTTTTGACAAGGGAAACTGTAATATTTTCCCACTTGCAGTCTATTGAAAAAAAAGAAGTGTTAATATATATACAACAAGAATTGCAAAAATCAAACATTTTGAGACAGATACTTCAAACATCTGCATTATAAAATGACTGAACAATGCAGAAGCGAAATTCTTCTAACTCTATTTTACATTATTTCTGTATACAAAAGTATAAACCCCAGACTTCTGTCTTTTTTCTTCTGCAAATTTTGTCTGAATCTGCATTAAATATTTAAAATATTTCATATCACCTAAATGCTCTTCTGTACAACTGTCAAATAATTTTGGTATTTTCAGGCCAAAATATCAGTAGCACTCATCACGTTCACATTTCAGGCCTGTAGAAACACTTTTAACCTGGAAGGGTAGCAGTCAGCTTCTGTATCTCAAAGGGAAACTATCACCATAAATCATTTACGTCTGATATAAAAGATACTGTTCTCTTGTATCAAAAAAAGGATGCTATCCTTTTTTATGCATACTGACCACACAGACAGGAGATGAACTCTGATCCTCCTGAATGTACATTAGCAGTGCATACAAAGAAACCCAGATTAGGGACCTGACCAATGACAGTGAAGCACTCATAACTTATTTCCACTCACAGAGCTGGGTTCAGCCTCAAGAATTGTTTTTCTCTATGAAACTTGACAAGAACATACTACATAGCACTACTACTACTACGTTCAAGCTCCAAATTTAGCCTCTGTTGAGAAAATTGCTCTTAGACAAAGACTTGTTCCTACTATTCCAACCCAACAGGTTTTTCACATGTGTGTATGTGCATGGGTGCAGGTATTCTGTATGTCTGTGAGTACCTGTATGGATTCTGACTGGGTAATAGCACTCTGAAATTCAATTAGTTATTTAAAGCGGATTCTTTGTAGCCAATAAGGAAGGAATAGCTTAAAAAAATAAAAATAATGCAGTGTCATTATTTCCACTAAGGAGTTGCATTTGCAGACATGCAACAGTACTGACTGTTCACAATAAGGTAGCAGGGAGATGTGGAGAAGTGAAACTTGTAATCACTTACATGTAAAACAAAGGAAAAGAGTTCCTAAAGCAGACTTGAAGGAAAGGTGACCGACTTCATCCTTAGAGTCCTTACTGTTAAATCCAAAGCTAAAATACATGGAGATGCATTTTGTGCCTTATACTATATTACCTTATCTCTCCTCAAGCTTGCAGACACCAAGTAAAAACCATTTTCAGTGCATTTAAGACTGAGGTGCCCCGTAGCAGCTGTGAATGTACAAGTGTGAGTGCTGCCTTGCACTTCTTTAAGTCATACTCTGTTTTCCATGGTCTGGAGACATACCTCTCAATAGCTGCTTTATGGGTTTTGCCAGAGAATCACTAGGAGCCTTGATGTAGTATGGATACACTTCCTCTAATGTTCTGGAAAAAAAAAGAGAAATCAAATATTTCATATTTTTATACCTCTAAAATAATTTAAAAATACCTAACGGTGCTATATGCAGTTCCCAGTAATTCTTAACTTATGACTTCATAGTGTTCAGATGTCACATATGAAAATTAGCTGGATTTTTAAGCTATGTTTTTTCAGAACTTCAGCAGAGAGCTCCATCCATAATGTCACCATTCACACACCATGAATTCCACATAGCTGGGGCGCATGTGTTTGCAGGGAATGTAGACTTTATATCTTGCTTTCCTTCTAAAAAAAGCTGCTTTTATAGTCAGCTATAAAGTATATAATAAAGGCAGCACATCCCCAGTAGTAAAAAAGCTAGAAAAATATGTTGTGAACACAGCTATTACTTCAGAATTGCAAGGTGTTTCGATAATAACACCTGAAAAGAGTGAGAATTTTTGCCGGAATTTTTCATTGGGAAATATTTTCACAGTTTTTAGGAGGATTTCAAACTTATAAAGAAACGTGTTTGTAAAAGCTCTCCCACTGGACTCAAAATCAAATCATCTTGAGTGGGAATAAATAAATTACCAGTATCTACAGGGAGACACATTTCATTAAAAGGACACTGTCCTAATCTTTTCCTCAAATGACTGAAAAATTCCAGGGAAGAGGAGCTCTCAGAGAAATCCTGTGACACTTGGCTACATCGCATACATCAGGCTGAGGAAGAACAAGGGTGGCCAATTGAAAATCCCTTCTGATCACTCCAGCAGGTCCAGAAAAAGGGAGGAGCTCAGCAGCTAAATTGTCCCAGCAGAGGTGGTGACAGAAAGCTCCCTGCTGAAGTATCTGAATGGCTAACAGCTGTCACAACCATTTTTCCTTTATGACCAAGTAAAAAAAAAATTAAATCTACAAAACTACTGCAAGACAGGCAAATGCAGCTATATCATCTATGTTACTACTTGCCTTTTGCAAAGAGAGAATTATGAATGAATTATTTCTTCCCACAAATGAGAAAAAGCTACCCTCTGTGGCCCTACATCACCTCAGGAAATATTGCTGTATCATCACGCAGCAGAAAAGAGGCATCAAGTATTTTTAAAGTGCAATAGTCACATGTGCAACAGCAGTCTGTTTGGATGTAAGAGTGTGTGTGGGTGCAGAAAAAACAGGTGTGCACAGAAAAGGCAAATCTAATTTCTACCTACTAACAGATAAGAACCTTTCAGAGTTTTCACAATCCCAGCGAACCGGTCTCAGCTTAAACTTTTCAACTCTTATGACCACAGATCTGATCAAGTGGCCTTCAGGGATGATGTGTTGGCTTAGCAGTACTTAGAAACTACTGCTGTAAAGTAATCCCTAGTGAGAAGGTGGAAGAGGAACAACCAGACTCTTTTCAGATCTAAAAGGAATCACCACTGTGGTTAATGCTATAAGGCTATATCTGTAGAATAATGTCTGACATTCATATGAAGAACATGCCTTGTGAATTTCCATCACAGGAAAAGATCTGATGTCAGAAACGACTGCAGATGTTACCCTTTGACCACAGTGATTTAACACTTCCTTTCCAAGCTAGTAATATTCAAGAGTAACAATGTGAGATACAGTCTGGATGGTTATTTAGAAAAAAAATCTTCAATACAGCATCCTCAGATCAAGTTGAACTGATGTAACTCAACGGTGAGTTCAACTGTGAATATACTGAACTTGTGCTTATTCAATAAATCAAAGAAAAGTTCCTAGTAGCTTCACCATGCTTGTTGCTGATGATACAGTGCTCGTGGTCCTCTCAGCCTACATTTACAATAGGAAACAAATTTTCACTTTTAATATTGCTATTACTTGGCTTCAGTGCTGTTGGCATCTGTTATTAGAGGGGGATACTATGAAACATTTGCACAAGCTTGACCACTTTAGGAAATCAGGCTTCAAAGGGAAAAGCTTGCGTATAAATAGAAAAAAGAAAATAACTTACACCTTTTCTGGTTGATTTCCAGCCATCATTGTAGCAATATCTCTTCTGGTATGGTTTTTTAGTGGAAAGGTAAGTTTATCTGATGCTATTTCAGCTTTGGCACCAAGGGAGAGATTTCTGTTGTAAGTAAGAGGGAAAAAACACATTGACAACCTACAACGAGAACACAACCTGAGCTGGGCGAGGCAGTGCCCGGGCTGCTGGGGGCTGCAGAGAAACACCCGTGGCAGATGATGTGCCAAGGCAGAAAGTGCGTGTGCTGCCTCCGTGACACAACAGGCCCACCTCACTGCTGCTTGTGGCCTCCTGGCCTAGATGAAAGGCAGCAGTTAAGTAGAAGGTCACCGTGGTAAGTCTGTAACACTTTCGGTCATTCAGGTTCACAGCGTATCCCACGAGATACAATTTGAGGGTGACAAATGTCTCTTTGCACTAGTGCATGGATGCTTGTAGCCATGAAAGCATATGGGCAAACTGAGTTGCAGTACTAAAAATTAATGTAAGGCTCAGAAATGATGGAGTGATGTAATTCACTAGCTAATAGCCTGTGCTTCCAGGAAAATAAGGGGAGAGGGAGGCAATGTCAAATGCAGTTGAATTAAGTGCGCAGATTCATTACAAGCCTATTTCTGGATGTGGAAGAACCAACACAGCATGTTAAGAGCTCCCACAGTGATTCAGCTGACCTGGTTCTTGTGCGTAGTCTTACAACAATCCAGCTTCTACTTCCAAGGAAACATGTAAACATGGGGGCTGCAAAGGAACTCGAATTCCATGGAGTGATGATTTAACTCCAATTTAATCCAGTAATTACGGGAACCTCATGTGGCAGACAGTAGCCAGCAAATGACCTTGATGACTGGGTGTGCTCTAGCCTGAGTGCAACAACTTTAGGCTGTCTCTTTCAAGGACTCGATTGTGAAGTTAGTTCACTGGGGCCAAAGAAAGCTCATGTGAGTAGACAAAGGTCTCAACAAAATGAATCTGCACCATTGGTATGGTATTTGCACATAAAAATAGTTTGTGTCACTTCCAGACTCCCTTAATAAGAGGACGAAGAACTTCTGTTTGTATTTCCTCATAGGTTTTCTGCCTTAACTAGATCTAAGTGAATACACTTTCCATAAATGTTAGCAAGGTTGTTGTTACGTGCAGTTCATTGGCACATCTCCATCTAAAACTGGCTAAAATATTCTTACTTTTTCTTCCTTCCCATCAAGTCCCATTGAAAATTCCACCTGGACATTTTAAATAATCCACTTGGTAGTGGTTCCACTTCTTTGGAGAAAGAAAACTGCAGGCAACAAATGTTTTCATGGCTAACAAAACTGACTTCTCTGTGTCCCTCTCCCTCCTACTCTCAGTTTTTTGCTCTGCCATACAATATAATTTGCTAAAAAAACTCAACCAAAAATGCAGTGTGGAACTGTCCTAGTTAGCTAAAGCCTGGCAAGTGATCCATCAACCTCACAATAACTTTGTTTAATTACCTCTGAATGGTCCATGAAATAACTAAAGTGAAATCAGCATCAAAGTCCAGAAGTCCCTGTATCATTTTCTTTCTACTGGGAGGGCTGATGGTCCATAAAGAGTTTGAATTTCCTTCCAGATCTGCTCGAGTTATATCTTCTCTTGCATAGCCCTCTAGAAACTGCAAAGCAGCCTGTAAGTGCAGAAGAGGAAATGAAAATTTCAGTGCAGTGATATTCACAAGACACAGAGCCACATTTCCCAGTCAGACAGATTTGTAAATGTTTGATTAATTGTAAGCGCAGTGGTGTGCACTGATTGTTTTCCTCAGGTACCAGCTGGGACAGGAGATATGAAGGGGAATCAACAAAATTCAAATTTTGCCAAGCCAAAAAGGCAAAACAAAAATGGCCTCATTTTTTGATGGACCTGTTGGCCAAAGTGAGTCTGAAAGTTCATGAAGTAAACTCTGTAGAGGCTATTTAAACTCAAGTTAAAATCTTACTCTGTCTTTTGTTAAGTATCTTTCTGCGTAGAAAAGTGTCTGCAAAGGATGAAGCAACTAGAACCTTGTAACTTCCAAATGGATCTAGGTTACAATATTAATGCTATTATACATGGGCTATGTGGTAGGATTTAATATCAAATTCTAATATCAAATTCTTTAGTGGGCTAGTAGCAAGCACTTATTTTAAAGTTATGTCTGATCAAATGTTAGTTACATTAGCAAGGCAACAGTTCCTACTAATTACAAGTTCTTTTCCTGCAGAAACTTGTGAAAACTGGGCATGTTGCTCCATGAAACACTGAGACTATGCTTAAATGCTTTTTTTGGACATTTTAATGTCAAAACATTTCTGGGCTATGCACACTTTCTTTTGACAGCACCACCATTCCTCACTGGAAGGTGAAAGATGCGAACTCTAGAAGTAGCATGGGGCCTAAAAGTGCATAAGACACTGTTTTGTCCCTACAGCATGTTTTCTTTGGCGGTACGCAAACAGCATCACATCTCCTGAAGGTTGGTATCATTTAGAGGGGAGGGTTTCATTCAGACAACAGGACAACTAGGGTTTCTGCTTTCCAGGATTTTGTGCAAAGATGTCTGCATCTTGCAGCTTGTCTCACCACAACCCAGCCCTGTCCTGACAAATGACATGTCTGAACCTTTATTTGTGCAAATCCTCTTTATAGAAATATCTTCCAATTGATGACAGCACTGATGACCACTTAAAACTACACAAACAAAACTCACAAAAGGCCTCCATGGAAACATGCACACATTTTTAAGTAATGAGGTATTCTTCTTTTCACTTACAGTGTTACCCCCATAGCTTCTCAGAAATTCATTGAACTCATTCGGATCCAAACTTTTGAGCTGATTCTGCTGAGCACTCATGGTAAAAATAGGCTGGGAAACGAAAGAACACATGCTTATCACATTTACTTCACACTGACTGCTACATACACAGTCCAGCATCCTGTGCAACACAGTCCAAGACAATTATAGCACTCAATTCAACAAGACAATGTAATAATCTCCTCCACTGAGATGCAAACTACCTACAATTATCACATATCTACCATGTGGACCTGTTGGATAATTTATTTGCTTTCCACTGCCAGTAGAGGCTGGTTTTAACTTGAAAACGATGATAATATTTTACATCAGTGATAAAGTAACATATTTTTAAACCCAAAAGGGGTCATTTATGGAAGCTTGCCAGGTACCTTGCATTAAAGCAGGAGAGTTCAATTCGATGAAAGGAAGAAGAAATAGCACAAGGAAATATAATGCAAAAAACAGAGTTTGCTTTTAGTGTTTCTTGTTTTTTACCTGATAACCTCCTAGAGTTATTGTGATTGATACATCTAGAGGCTTGTTGGTGATGCCTGCAACAGATTTGATTAAAGACATGAAGAGCAGTGGGAACCAGACAATACAAATCAGCAAGACGATAATCATGCCACCCATTCCATACTTCACAACTTTCTTTTTCTTCTGGCCTCTTGGTTGGGGATATCTCTGCAAAGGCAAACAGCAGTATGGTAATGTCTCTTCTATTGAAGGTACACTTCATATGAACTGATGGGTGAGTATATAACAAACTTAAGGCTTCCCATCTCTTGTGGTAATTTGCTACCCCGTGTCAGGCCAGCTATTTTGATATTTTTGTAGCCAAACCTGCACAGACACCTAATTTCTGATAGCAACAGAGAAAAATGACAAATGAATCCAAAATGTGTGTCCAGGGTGAAAAATATTGTAAACCTCTGTGATTTTGATTCTTCACAACCATAAAGAAGGAAGAATTTAGGTAGGATAGTTTGATTTTTTTTTTTTGTCTGAGTGCAAGCATGAACTCACAAGAACAAAATATAAGATAATTCAGAAACAGTGATACAACAATTTGTTCCAAAAACTGCTATCATGAAGGACCCATTTTCTTGTATTTGCACTTCCAAAAAGTTTTATCACAAAACTCCTTAAGGCAAACTTCCTCTCATAGGTCTTGAAATGCTGCAAACTGTATATTGTGGGGGTTGGGGGAAGCAGGAAAATTGTTCACCAGCAGCTGACATACACAATCAGTAAAATCTCTGATATTGCACTACTTCCACATTCATCTCACACCTCACTTAGAGTATTTCTAAGATTTCACAGGCTTGATCCAATCTGTCTCTAGTGAATTCCACACCAACTCCAACTAACTAATGTTAAAAATTTTGTTGCCATTCCTAAAATCTGGATACTGCTGATGTAACATCCTCCTCTTTCTTAGCTTCTGTAAACAAAAGTGACTGCTTTTCTTCTCCTTTCAAAGCAGATCACATGGCATGTCTCTTCTGCCTTACCCATAATTCCAGTCCTCTCTTATTTGCCTCATGACTGAATACTCTTAATACTTTCACCATCCTGTAAAATGTCTTATTTTCACAGTAATCTATTTTGGTGTAATTCTCTTACAGGATTTAACTCCACAGTGTTTAGTAGCCTATTCTCCATGCACTGCATGCCACATGTGCAAAATAAATAGGCACTGTACTGTACTGCACCTCAAACACCCCAGGACTGTGGAAATTGTTCTTGCTTTGCAACATGAATCCATAAAGCCCTATGAGAATATTAAATTTGTAATACAATGCTATATTTAAAACCAATTATTTACTTTTCAGAAGCAGTGTATCATTTGTCTCGTGCTACAGAATAATATTTTCATTAAAATATCGTATCAAGATCAGCAGGGGTGTATTACTTGTCTGCAGGAGATTAGTTCAGGCACTTCTAACAATGTTATAGAACATCTCAGAGAGACTCTAGCAGTCCAAATACCTAGGCATACCACTCAGTGAGACAGAGAGAGAACCAAAGTACCTTGAACAACACTCGTGAAGTCGAGACACAGTTATTATTCTCTATGGCATTGGAACATACATGCCAGCTTAGACATGGAAATCTCCCCATGTCAGGTCTCTGCTACACATAATGTGAATTGTAGTGTAAAAAAATGCAGTGAGATGGACAGTCGAAGTAGAGCTGGGTTATTACTTCCCCGACTCCTAAAGTTCCTCACAACTCTTTCCGTTCATGGCAGAAGTGGGAGTCATAGAGAAAAAGCCCATATGCATGATTTGTGTGCACTGTAGCTCTGAGTTAATCTATGTGATATACTTAGAAAGCAATTGCCATTACGAGACAGGATTATAATAAAAGCAGAAATATGTCAGTAACACTTAAAAGTAAATCCACTTCAATACAGATGTAGAATTTCTGACTGGTTTGGTCACTCTTAAAATAATGTTTAATTTCTTTTTCAAATTGGCAAAATGAGAAAGCATATGGTTGCAATCTTTATAGTAGTTACAAAGAATCCAGAATTTGCAAGTTTAATTTGAACTGGAGCTTAAATGATTTAAAGAGACTGAAATTTCAGTGAGACAAATGGTGGGTTTATCTGGCCTGCAGCTCAGTTCTGGATGTGCAGGGACCCTCCTGAGATAAAGGAGCTAGTTGAGTTACATGAACCCAGTGTCCCTGGGATCTACACTGCAGGGCACGGACTCTTCCTTCTACTGACTTTTCTCCTCAGCTGCAGCTTCCCTGCACCTCCAGGTTACTCATCGAGTTGTGTTTGAGACTGTGTGAATACCAGGACTTCCAACCCCAGCCGGGCATGCAATTAAGCCAGCAGGCAAATGCTTGTGGAGTTCACGTTAATGGTGGAAAAATCAGCTGGGCACAAAAGAGAAGCCATTTGAAGTTTCATTCATGGTGGCTGCCAACTAATGTAAAGTACCCAACAGTGTGAATATTTCTGAACACAAGTGCCACGCATATCTTCCAACAAACTTTTTGTGGTGGATTTCTCAATTATTTAGGGACTCATGGTTATTCATCTTCCCTTCTGCATGGGGGAGAGAAGGTCTGAATCACTCATGTGGCATTTCCTTACTTTTTCTGACTCTCGCCAACACTTCAGGATGAATATATGAGCATAGATATCTTCAACACAGATCCAGCTGGAAAGACTGAGAGTGGTATCAGTCCAAACCCAGTCCATTACTGCTCTCAGCTCAGTCAAAAATGGAACTAGGCGGAACCTGAAGGGAGACCACAGCAGATAACTTGTCAGAAACAGAGACATCACATCGAACAAGCACAGCAAGTGTATATAAGACAAGAGGGAGAATTAAGACAACATGAAATGAGCTTAATTGGGGATTCTGTAAACATAAATACAATCACATCCTGAAATTGCCATACCTAATATTACTCTAGATCTTCTTGCCAAGCCATAAATATGCCTATGCATCATTATGTCCACAACTGTGATTGAACCACTGATGGAACAGTACAAGATTTCCGAGATTCCTCTGACCTGAGAGAGGAGCACATGTTTTCTACAGGATGGTGGGATTAATTTTATACCTCTTTACACCAAGTGTTGCCTGGCATCTTTGCAGTAGGTGGGCAGCCCTCTGCTGCATATGGAACTGGACTTTATGACTCAGGATTAAACAGCAGAAGAAGGTGGGAATCAACAGGAAATCAACACAAAAAGAGCAGCTATTCAAAGGGCATCATTGCCTTTCCTAGTCCCACACTTTCCTGATCAGCCATGTCTCAAAGTGTATTTCACGTGAGGAAAGCTTTCTTCTGTAACTTTTCCTTGGAATGCAAGAAGCCCATACTGCAAATACTATGAAAAGGCTGAAAGGATTCAATTTTTTTCTGTGAATTACATGCATGCTTCAAACTGGCTTAATCCCAAGGCCACTGAAACAGTATAAATGTAGGATGTGGTCTGCCTGTGTAAAACCACCTTTCACTCTGAGGCAATGCTGTGCCTGTTCCTTGCCCTAACACTCCGAACTCCTGAGGAGTTTCAAACGTGCAACACTTCTCAAAGCAAACCTTTTTTTTTTTTTGCTTATTTTTAAGTTCCTATTTCTCAGGTGTGTTGTCTTTCACTCTGTTCCTTTCACCTGCTGAGGTAGAGCAGGTAGACCTGCTCCAAAGGTCTCTTTAGGATTTGACACCTTACTACTTTTTAGGACTGCAGAACTAATAACATTACCTGTTTTCTAGCACAATGTGTCGCCCTATTTCTGTTCACGAAGGTGATTTCTTAGAAGTGCTAAAAATGTCTATTTCATAGGGGCTGAATGGCTGACTGGTATATCAGGTTTCTGGTTTCAGACTGAGAGATGGAATTCTATGAAGTTTGCCTTCCAGAAATAGATTTTTCTTTTTTCTTGTGGACTACAGGGGACATATGGCATATACAGAGCATGCTGTGCAAAATTTACTGTCTTATTTCCAGCAGTCTGTGAAGAAAAGTCATGAATAACCCCAGCACTTCACTATAGCAGATCCTTATTACACAAAAGAAAAAAAGAAAGGCAGTAAGTCTATGCTTACCCTTGAAACAAGAACAGGTTGACATAGTTATAACTTTTTGTGAGGAAGTTGCCAAGAACACGAGTTGGATATCCGCAGCGTATCTGATAAGCTGATAAGCCAAAATAAACACATTTCACAAAATACCAGAGCTGGGCAACTGTGTTCTGGCTAAATTTCCTGTAAAGGAAAAGATAAAGGAAAATGATGAGCTTTGTATCTGTGTATGACCAAATTAGCTTGAAATGTTTTTTTGCTCCTGGCAGTTTCCCCTTCCTGAGGTCCTGTGAAAAGGCCCTGATTGCTGACCCCATGGCAGGCTTAAAAGAGTGTTGGAAAGACACTGAATGAAAAAGTCTAAACCCAGCATCCATTGCCAACTCAGGGTCACAAAGGAGAGACTGGGAATGGGCTCCTCGAAGAGCGAAGCCTTTGGGCAGTGCCCTCTCCCTCTGCGTGCTGAAGGTCCCTTGCTGCTCAACACAGACCAGTCTTCCTCACCCCCATGATGGCTCAACCCTGTGTGAGCCCTGGGCAGGGGCTCAATCAAGGCA
This sequence comes from Irena cyanogastra, assembly GCA_013397155.1. Taxonomy (NCBI): domain Eukaryota; kingdom Metazoa; phylum Chordata; class Aves; order Passeriformes; family Irenidae; genus Irena; species Irena cyanogastra. Next base: position 685,603 of record VWZV01014479.1, on the reverse strand, counting down.
GCTTTAGTGCCTACTTGTGTTCATGGCAGCACCTCATACAGGAATTTAAGATGGAGTGACCTCTGAAAATATTTTGCGCCCTTCCCTCCTTGACTCAAGTCTTATTCCAACAAGTAGTTCAGACAGCTCTTCACCTTCACTTCTCTGGACTGAACTAACCCTCAGCTTCTCCTCACATGTGCCATTCTGGTTGCTATTCAATAGCATAGTGGATCTGCAGCAGACGCCTCATGATGGACAGGATTTGCCAGTCAGCCATAACCCAATATTTTCGACTAAATTACACAGAAGTATTTTAATTAGGAAATTTGCAGGGGGTTCTAATCTCACTTAGAAGGAATTCAGAATGTTTCAGATGCAGATTTGATATTAACAACTTGATATAGATTTCCCAAAAGCATAAAGCCAAAATTATTTTATTTCCTAACAATTCTCAATGTGCAGTAGATAAGAGATCCATTTGAAAAATGTTTTTTGTTTTTTCAAATTTGGGCACAATTGCTACTGCACTTTCTTTTTGAGAGGAAGTGAGACTTGTCAGTCTTCCTTCACACTACAAACCTATTTCTTTTTTCCCAGTAAAATAACTTGACTGTTAATGAAGTTTGAGGTGCCCAGGTCACACTCAATTTCCATGGACAGTCAATGGAATGAGGGAAATACTTTAAAGCAACTTAAAGTAGAAAGAGGGGAGTTAGCCAAACACTAGGGAGGGAACCTTAACACCTCTGCACGGCAGACTGCAGTGGTCAGTGCCCTGAGCCATGAAATGAAAAATGCTAGATTTAGGAGTAAGCCTGACCAGATATGTGACACAAAATTTCCTGCAGCCAGTGACTGCCTCCACACCACCTCCAGAGCCAAATGGCAGGAGCATGGGAGGAGAACTTTGCTCTTCAGAATAGACACATATTTTAGACATTCCTCAGTTTAAGGAGATTTAAATCCACAGTTCACACATTTCAGGAAAGTTCTAAGTTATAAGTTACTCTGAGGGAGACATTTTCTACTTGCTCTTCTAGAGCAGCATGCAGCAGTCTTGGGAGCAGGGAATTGGATCAGAGGCCAACATTGTCTCAGCTGAAGGCTCTAATCACTCAATTACAGGCAATTTCTCTTTCACCTGCTTGTAGTTTGGCCCAAACTGAGAATATTTCTGTACCTATATAACTAATTCTTCCTCAAACTTATATTGGCCACAGTTACTGCTGTGGAAATGTATTCCAACTTTCTGCTTAGAAATGAGGCAAAGAAGAAACTTGATCATGATTCCAAAGCCTAGCTATAAACATCTCCAATTTAAATACAAAGAACTTGGTAAAGCATCAGTATTCCACCCGTATTGTTTGTTTACAAGGCTTATACCTTTCTGTCACTCCAGGCAAGATAAAGAACATCCAGAAATGTATTCCGAAAACAAGGATGACCTGGAAGATAACTTTTCCCATGACAGTCTTTTTGAGGTACAGTGCTCGATCTACCACCATGGTACCAAACTGAATGAGCACCATCACCAAAAATGCCTCTGGGACCTGGTCCTCTGATAATGAAGAGGTGATATCTGCTGCAGCAGAATGTTTCTGAAAAGCAAAATATAAGGGTGGTCAAGGAAAAAGGAACTTGCATGATATTTAGCATCTACAACACATAAGTCCTGCTGAGGATTTACAGATAGATGCCTCTGTGACATACCCCAAAAGCCCAAAATCCAAACACAATGATGATGAAGTCCACTGTATCTGCGAGGAACATCAGCACGTACACATCAGTCACTGCACTGTAGTCGGGATGAATAAGATTGTAGAAGAACTGTCTGATGGGCACGTACACCTGCAGAGTCCTAAAACAACATAGACCACAATGGGATTTACTAGCACATAGCTTGCACATAACTAAAGAAAGTAAAGGCTGAGTGTAGTATGAGTAATATTTTTAAAGATATCTACGATCTACTCTGATATCCTTCACAGGACTGCAGAGACACTAGTCCTTTGTTCTGATTGCTTCTAAACCACTGTATTAGGATTTGTTCAGTAGAAATATACACAGCCAACCAAGGTCACATGGGATATTCAGCTTTTTATCAAGCAGATGCTATTTGAACAACTGCTGATTTGTCTGATGTTCAGCTGGTGGGACATCTGCATACAACGAGCGCTTGAATTAACATCAGTAGTAGCTTGCTCCCTTTAAAATGCTGGCTTACTGCTTTACTGTTTGGAACCTCCCCCCAGACCCACACATCTCCTCATATTGCTCACTTTTTAATTGTAAAAGCCTTGGCTTTGATCATTTGTTCTCGAAACTTTTCCATGAGAAGCTCTTTTCTAGATTTTTGCTTGATGCTTAACACACTGCTTCCCTTCTGACTGCTGTTCCGTGTACTGGTACTTCCTGGAAAAAAAGGGGAGGGAAAGAGAAGTCAATTCAAAAGAAAAGTTTAAATATTAAAGTTAGAAAGTAATAAATCTTGAGACTTCCATCTCATACAACTCCCACATTTGAAACAAGCTTTGAAATGAATTCTTTTGCTTTTTTCCCCCGATATGATAAAATCTTGAGAGCATCCAGTAAAGGTTTAATCACTGGCAGATGAAAACTTGATTAATAGCTATAAAAAGAGAAAGCAGACTAGTGATAAGAGCAAGTATTTGATTGATCTGACTCAGTCATCTCAATTGGTATTATATATATTTAGGCTAGAGTACTCCTGCCCTTTTTACAAGATGGGCTGTGTAATCAGTTTCAATGTAACTAATAAAAACATTTTCTTAATTCAAGTGTCTACAAATGTAGATATGAAAAATACATGTGCTTTACATTCCCTCTAGCTGGAGATTATGCTGGACCAAAATTTCTGGATCTGGGCCACACTGAGCATTCCTTTCCCAGCTTTTGGATAATGTCATTTAAAAAACATAATGAATCACAAAGTATGGCTCTCCATTTGAACTTTAGGAAGGCTTGGAGTGTGTTCAAACATGAAGATACATTGGTTCATATCCTATTTCATCACTGAGAAGCAGCAGCATTCAGTAGCCCCTGGGAGCTCCTCAGCAACCAGCCCAAGGTTTCAGTAGAATGATCCTACCGAAATGAACATTTGCCCTTCAAAATGAACATTTGTCCTTCAAATCCCAGAAATGCCATGACATTCACCTCTCTTAGATCTGTGTGAGGAGAAGCTGGACCTGTGAGAAAGCTGGGATATGCTGCTAGAACTCTTTCTCCTGATGGCAGTCTGCTGCTCAGGGAAGTGGACATGGATGGACTCCACAGATGCGGCAAGATTGACAGATTTCAAAGAGGCAGAAGAGTCTCTCCTGCCTCTCGTTAGAGAGAGCTCATCATCAGTATCCTCTTTATTACTGGAGCTGTCTCCTTTCTCATCTTCATCCCACAATCCATGGCACTAGTAGAAAAACAAGAAGAGAACATATCAAGCCTGTATTTCTGTCACAGTGTTTATCAGAGGCATTGCTCAGGTCAGTCACATGTTCACAAGGAAGAAGACAAATTCAGTGTGTTGGGATATCATAGAAACATTTAGGTTGCAGAAGTGTTTTAAGATCATCAGTTCAACTATTAACCCAGCACTGCCAAGTCCACCACTAAACCATGTTCCTCAGTTCCACATCTAAATGTCTTTTAAACACTCCCAAGGATGGTGACTCAACCACTTCCCTGGGCAGCCACCTCAAATGCTCAATAACCCTTTCATGGAAGAAATTTTTCCTGATAACCAAATGAATGACTTCTTTATATCACGAGTGATTTAAAAAATTAAAATTAAAAATTAAATGTAAAAATAAGAAACTATCTGAACCCAGATTACCTTTAAAATAGATCTGTGGAAGAATAAAGCAAGAAGCTGAACAAGATCATAGTGCACATAACCCTCTTTCTTCTCAATACCAATAATATTGGGTGGATGATAAGGTTTATCTTTTGTGTAATCCACATGTTTATTCCAAGGAAAGAAGCCAAACTGGAAGAAGTATTTGATGACAATGGCCACCTGTTTGGAAACACAACACACTTGGGGTGTTTTATAAGCATGTCAGATATAACAGCCTCGTGACAGTAAGAGAGATAAAACATGACTACTTTGTCAGTTTTACGAGAATATAAACAAACATACTCATTACTACAGAGGCATAGCACTTCACATTTCTCCAGTAATAAAGTCAATCAACATTCACCAGCAGATGATATTCAGTTGTACTTGCGATACCACAAGCAGTGAATTCTGTCTCTTGGTTAACCATTACAAAGCCACAGTTTGCAAATGGTCTGTTCTTGTGAGAACCATTTATGCTTTACATGCCAGGAAGGATATTGCTCATTGCAAAGAAGGAAATAACAAACAAGATCTTTCCATACCACAAAAATTGCTGAGGACTTTAGCAAATACTTGTATTACTATGAAGGGCCAAAGCCCCAGCCCAGATCCCGGAGATCAAAACCAGCAAAGGGGCCATGCAAAGATCACAGCTTCAGTTTTCTGTGTCAGACATGGGCTTGCAAAACCAGCAGCATACCTCAGTGTAGACAATGGCTGTCATCCAGAAGCGTTTGCTTGGCCGAGGAACAGACAGCATGGCCCACAGGAATATAAGGATGGGAAGCACCAGGGTTATCATGGAGGCAGAGATCATGTGGTTAAGGATGATCACAAAGTAGCACACCATTTCTGACCGGGCCACCAGCGTATTGTACAGGGCATAAATAAGGAGCAAGACTCGAGGCTGACCAACATAGAACTTCTCTGACTCCTCCAACTCGTCATCATGAAACATCCTGTGAGGAGCAGAGTACCACAAATGAACGGAACATGAACTTCACAAGAGCTGCTTTTCAAATTGCTACTATTTTTCCTTTTCAAAAGTATTAAAATCTGCTGCTCAGTCCAGTGGAAGAAAAAAAGGGGGGAATTGGTATTATAATCAAATAGCCTGATTCTAAGCTCAAAAAAAAAAAAGAATTTCAAAATAGCATAAGCAAAATAACTAGAAGCACTATTCTGCTGGTTTTTAATTTACTGAGAGAGTTAGCCTGGCCTAAGAACTTCTACAAACACGTCTGTCCTACAGCTGCCCAACCAACAACATATCTCATGCAAATCACCCAATATTGGTGTGGATTCACATCTGATTTATCAACACAGATAGGAATTTGGAGAAAAATCAGAGGTACATCACCAGACCTATGTTATGAAATGTCCAGTGACACAAGATTAGAACATAAAAAATAGATGTATTAGATGCATCCAATCTTCTATTTATGTGACTCAAGTAAATATGAATGGTAGCAACTTTCATATACGTTCATAATCCTCTCTGCTGTTCATAAAGTTTTCTGGCCTGAGAAGAGATCTTACTGAAAAGCAAAAATTACTATGGAAAACTGGAAGACAAGACACTGCATCTGACAAAGTCAGATCTATACACCCTCTCTCTCCAGGTGCAGGCAGGCTGAAAGGCAGTTCTGTGGTTAAAGATTTTGCCCCTGAGTTTGGGGAAGCCCTTCCCAACTGAGTCAGGCCAGAGAGCAGCTGAAGCTGTGCAATGGCACCATTCCCACCTCAATGCTGTTGGTGCTAGTGAGCACAGTGTCTAAGGGGCAAAGAAGAGAACATCCTCTCCCTTATGAAAGCACCTAGCAATAGTGCTCCATAACCCTCAGCACCCACCAGCTTAAATAAAAAATGCCAAAGGTCAGAGTTGCTCTTACAGTAATCCAAAATAATTAAAGGAGAAACATTTTCCCAGATAGCCCTGGAGGAAACTAATTTGAAATCACAGCTGCCTGGAGAAGAGAAGCCCTCTCCACAAAGAATATTTAGAAAAGCCCTTGACCCCAAGACAATTGCAGCACAGAAATTCAATGCTAATCAGAACAATTAAATACAGCATCTAGGAAGAAAGCAGAGATTCATTCCAAGATGAATTTGAGTCACTTTAGAAATCTCTAATTAGAACAACTGCACAGGAAATGAGCTTCTTCCCTTAAACCAAACTTAGCACAAGGTCTGTATCAGAATTTGTAGGCTAGATCTGAGACAAAATCCCTAAGTAACAACAAAACTTTACATATTGTGATGAACAATTTTTCCTGGTCGAGAATTCTTACTTGTTCAGGAGCAGCTCACTAGCCGTTAGCTCGTGCGTCAGTGGGGGCAGAATCCTGTCAAGTTTGTCTGTCCGACTGTCATCCGGGCTCACCATCATGAGGCTCTTCCCAGCTGAGTCATCTGGGGAGCCAAAGGGAAGGTGTTCAAAGCTGACAGCTTTGCTATAGGAAGGTGGAGCTTCTGCATTGCTGTCCACTGTGGAGTACAATGGCACATCGGTATCAGGAGTATATGCAGCTCCTTCTGAATCCAGGCTATAATCTTCCACCTCCTCTTCCTCCAACCTTGATGCAGAATGAGCTCCTTCCTCCTCATGCTCCCCTTCTACCTCCTCAATGGTTTCTGTGGTCCCCTGACGGGAATAGAGCATGGTGACCTGCGTGGGTTCACTGTTGGAGATGGATGAAGAGAGTCAGCCCAGTTTTACAGGACTCATGATCAAGCAAAGTTTGTTAATTGTACCTTTATGCAGACAGCTGAGCAACCTCATTGCATTCCCAGGCCTTCAAAGTTCATATGAGCTGGTAGAAAAGCTATCATTCTGATCTCCTCTTATACAGATGAACATCTGGGTCCATCTGTTCCCTAAATGACATCCCACTGAACTCACAGTCATTCACCATCTTTTAACACCAGCAGGGGGCAAATTAATATTATCAACAAGAGAAACTACACTATCTTTCTGAAAGTAGTTCGTACATTTCTCAACAGAGTCAACAGCTGCTATTACATCTAAGACATGCTCCATGGTGAAGGATAGGCAGCCATGGGATTCCTTCTAAACTACAGTGCTTTTAACAACCACTGTATGAGTGTTGTATACAAATGGAACATGAACTGAACATACACATATCAACTCTGATTCGAGTAAAAGAACACGTAACTTGCTAGCATGAAGAAATACAAACCAAATTACGAAACTGTTTCAATAACAGGGCATCTTGCTTACCTTCAGATTGCCTTACATTCTTCAATACAGTCTTCCCTTTTACTTTACCTGCCTGCTTTACTTCTGTATGTACCTATTTCTGGATTCACCTCTCTGATGCACTCTGATCACTTCTTTGCTTGATTCACATTCCTTACTCTTGGCTTTGCATAGACTCATAGAATGGTTTGGGTATGAAAGTACCTTAGAGATCATCTAGTTCCAGCTCCCCTGCCATGGGAAGGGGCACCTCCCACTAGACCAGGTGGCTCAGAGCCCCATCCAGCCTGACCTTGAACACTTCCAGGGATGCAACATCTTGCACAACTTCTCCAAGCAATCTGTTCTATTGTCTCACCCTCTCTGAATGAATAATTTCTTCCTAATACCTAATCTAAACTTGCCCTCTTTTAATGTAAAGCCATTTCCCCTTGTCCTATCACTCCATACCCTGTAAAAAGCCCCTCTCCAGCTCTCTTGTAGCCACCCTTTAAATACCAGAAGTTCTCTCTGTGGTTTCCCTGGAACCTTTTCTTCCCCAGGATGAACAGCACTCTCAGCCTGTTTCCGTAGGAGGGGTGCTCCAGCCCTCTGATTACATTTGGGGCCCTCCCTCTCAAGAATTTTTTTGCCTCTCCCCTTGAACATCCCTCTCTCTCTTTTTAGTCTCATTCCACTCCTTCTCCACAGGTTAGACAACAGGCACCAACTCAGTGTCTTTGTTGGCTGCATATCCCTTTATCTCAACAGGGACAAAACAAGATTTCACATAGCTCCTATGAAATTAATGGGGCCATATTTTCACATAAACTATAATCTTTTAGAGAAAACTGGCATTAGCAAAGCCATCTGGCACTACCATCTTCTGCCAAAATTAATAATGAAGTTTCCTTTTTTTTTTTCTTTTACACTGCTTCCAAACTTATTGTGGCTGTGTTAGGTCATCTTATTTGTAGCAGAGTTTTAATTAGACCATGTAACACTTATGATGATGTGTGTTTGGATGATTCACAGTAGCACTCATCCTGGTTAAAATGTACAAAATCATAGAATCCCACAATTTCAAAGCTGACTGACTCAAAAAATTTGTCAAAAACTTTCAAAACTGAAGAACAATGATGCAAAATTACATAAAATTTCAGATTTATAGTATTTATTAAATTATTGAAACACTGCTTCCCAATGTCATGTAAATCCCTGGGTTTTACCTGCTAAAAGGTGAATGAACAGTTCTGAATAGTTTTCTCTTGTACTGGATATTAATCTTATTTGCTGATTTTTCATAGCTATTTTCCCTTTCTTAATTCCAACACCTTACTGTAAATCAATGGTAAGGTAATCAAAACATATTTCAATATCTTTCCTGTATGGGGAAAAATAAAAATTGAAAAATTGGCACAATGGTGCCTTAGTTCCTAAAATTACACATCTCAGTCCATATTTAGGATAACTGATTAGCTGAGAAACTTAACTTCCAGCTTCCAATTTAAGAACAAGCACTGACTTGGTAACTCTGAAAATAAGACACTTTTTTAGCCAAATAAATACAGACTTTAGCCTGTCTTTATACACCCAGCGTAATGTTATGGAACAATGTTTAAAAATACATCAATTGAGGATGAAAAAACCCCCAAAAAACAGAACAAGAAGTGAAACAGCGAATGAATCCTAGATTATGATCCTGACTTTGAATCTCAGAACCGTGCCACGACACAGGAGGGAGTGAAGCTTCCTGTCACCATGCAAACCACTCTGCACACCACGTGTCTGCAAACACAGATCTGTGTGCACTGCAGTCAGAATAATGGTATGAGTAAAGGAGTGAACAAAGCATGCATGAGTTAAGCACCTTGACACTATACTGCCACTGTCAGCTGATGAGGAGGACATATCCATGCTCTGCATTTTACGAAGCCTAGGTCGAGCGCGCTCACTTGTTTTAGGAACAGAGTCTGGTCCATCTAAATCATCAAGGGTTGACTGCCTTGAGAACAGCATGGTTGCTTCAGTGTAGCAGCTACAGCAGCGCAAACAGTTACAGAGACAGTGTTAAATACAAATGGTATTATGATACACATGGTTCAGTAAACAAATATGCTCGCCATGCAGCTAAACACTGACACGGAGAAAAAAGGTTCAGAGAGAAGATAAGGATTTGTTTAGACTCACCAAGGAAACACATTTCTGTGCATGGGTTAGTCATGGTCAGTTTCATATAAGGGCTATAGAAGGCCATCTGTTCACTATTCAAGCAGATATGGAACCAACATAGTGCTCTACATACTCTTCAGGGGAACAGACTTACATATGTGAGCAGGTTTTATTTTGTTTGTTTACTCCTGAAATTTCCAGATTCCACAAGGATGTTTTGGGAAGGTAACTCCTCTGCAAAAATTCTGTTTTATTATTGATATACTGTGCTGAACCTTTTTACACAGGTATAAGCCAATTTCCTGAAAGAGCCCTTAAAACTGAGTAAGCTTATACCCCACACATAGAAAAATAGCTATCAGACATTGGGTAATCCTCTTTCCAAACCAAAGAGCCAAATCGGATATGTTACTTAGCCAGTAAATGCATGTCAAATATAACCTGCTCTGCATGGGATGGCTTTTATTTTGATATTTACTAGGAAGTCCTGATGATTCTTTCCAGAAGATTTCATTTATTTCAATCACAGCTGAAAAGTATTTCAAAATTGGTAACATGCACATCTTGAAATAAAGAACGGATATAATAAACCCTTATCTCCTTTCACTTATCAAATACAACAGGACACCAGACACATACACAATACATTGAGCATTTGTGTGTAACTGGAGAAAAGAAGAACTGGATGAGTTATGAGAAAGAAAGCATATAATTAAATACAAGCATTTAACAGAGCAACAGGAAAGAAGCAAATACATTAATGACATATGGTAGGTAAAAATATTATTTCTCCTGTAAAAATCTTTGACAAACACAGATGTCAATGAAAAGAGTTGAGTGGTCTGGTGTTTTAACACATGCAGTGACCTGCCTGAGTCTCTCAGATAGAATGAAAGAAGAAAAGACCTCAAAATTGAGGATTTATGCTCTACTTTTCTTCTTTTGACTCCATTTGTATTACACCTGAGCAGTGGCAGTAGGGGATTTGCTTCCTTGGCAAGCATGATGTTTGTCCAGGGGCACAGAGAATTGGGAACTAAGTCAGAAAGGAAGGGCAATGGCGTTTTCCAGGTTCCTTTGGTCTTGCTAGCTTGAAGTGAGGAAAAAAATCTGCTGGCATGAAGTTACAGTCTGCAACTATTGACTTCAGAAAAATGGGAAGGAAAGAGCAAAAATATATGGAGAGAAGAAGCAGTTATTCTGAGGCCTAACCTCACTGATGATCTTTTTTGACAGAATGGCTTTTTTGACTGAGGCTAAAAGCATACCTTGGCCCATGAACAGAAGAAAAGAATCACCAAGATACCAAAAGGTATTGTGAAATATTTTCCTTAAGAACTGCCTCAATGGCAGGGGCACCTCTGTCCCGCCACTTCACTTGGCCAAAACCCCTTACAAGCCACTTCATTATTTCTGTGTGCACAAAGGCACACAAGGCCCTCCAGACAAAATCTGGAGGGCTGTCTCCATGGTGTATGGTTTATGACAGGGGACCAGGAGGCCTGCCCTGGAGGTGTGATTCAGCAGCTTAGGAGTGCAGCTGGAGCTTGGTGTTATTAACCTGAGGAGCTCTTGAGGGAGAAGGTTTCCCTGTGCATATACAAACATGGGATATAACCATAGGCTGTTCTGTCAGTGAGGCTTTGGTGCTGAAATATGGGAAGATGGCAACAAGTAGACAATGCAGTTTTGCAGATGACCTTTCTGTCTATGTGCTATGATGTTTTATGCACATGTCATTTTCAATCTCAAGGGCTGAGTTTACTCTTTTGAAGGGCAACACCTAATAATAAGGTGTTGAAGGATTTTAAATGCAGACATAGTTCAAAGGGAACTGTCCAAGGGGCTTAAGGAGAGCAGCTGTTTATGTTCACATGCCCACTCATATTTTCAATGGAAGAAACATATGCCAGCTGCCCTCCCAAACATGCCAACTCTGACCTCGCTCTCAGAAAAATCAAAGGAAAAGCATCTATTAATCCCAATAGATAAAAACATTTGTCCAGACGAGTGCCTGCAACATTTGGTTTAAAGCTGTTTTAAATGAAGACTGAATCATCAGAGTAATTACTGACTGAGCAGCTGCACTGTATCCTCGAATATCAGGAGATGTGCGTGAGTTGTCACCTGTAGCATAATCTGTGTATTCTTTCTGTATTTTAGGAGCTTGCTTCCAAACATGAAGGAAATGAGAACACAGCAACAAAGTGGAGAGATTCACACTGAGCAAAGCTGATGCTGATGCAAGTCATTGCCCATCACATAAATTTGATCCAAGCATATCTTCCTAAGTGATTTTTTGAATTTGTGTTGGAGACCTTGAAAGCATTAGCTTCTTAAAATCATTCAATGACTATGTATTTTAAATTGAATGCTCATTTAAAGTCCCAAGTCCAAATGTTTTATATAAAGTTGATCAGATATCCATCTTAAATAGGGATACATATATAGCAGAGATGTTTTTAGCCTCAGTGAGTAGGAAAGTTTTAAGCTTATGACTTCCTTTTTACTAAACAAATTTACCCTTCACAAAGGGTTTTTCAGCTTAGTGGGTGAATTACATTTTTTCCTGATTTTTTTATCTGTCCATGAGCTATTTACTGACTGGCACTTTCTGTTTGCTATCTGTATTACTACATCCCCCATGTCTTCAAGAAAAAATCCCAACCAATCCCTAACAACCACAGGCCTAAATCGATCACTTTGATCCAGCCCAAACAGGGGTTTTCCTTTCATCATTCCTTCTACCTCCCTAGGCAAAATTACTTCTCCAGTACTCCCTGCCTCAAGCCCTAGTCTCCCTTCTAGTGAGGGAAGCACAGATAAAAACTGGTGCTCTTAAACACCCTGGCAGGGATTCCCTTCTTCAGCTCCTATAAAAGTCTACTCAAAGGTAGAGTGAGGAACTGGAAATGTTATTTGTGATTGGCAAAAATGAATACAAACTGAACTGGATACGAAATCTCAGATAACCTGAAATCTGACTTAGGACCCGGGTGTAGCTGCTATTACATAATTGTAGGCAAGGCCCTAGAAAGGCAGCCAACTAGTTTTGGTAAGTTCCCAGTCACCTTACTGAAATTCACAGTTTTTTTAAACTAATAAACAGGTCATCAGCCAAGCGAAAACCAACTGCAGTAAATGCCCTGCCATGCCATATCCCAATTCTTTCTGGTGGTGTTCCTCAAAGAGCTTGGTAAAGGAACAGCATCAATCCCTTCTCCTGGCCCATATGAACTTTGTGCTTTGCCTTTAGGATACATCAGAGTATTTATACATAAAGAGAACCCAAACAAATACCCTATGAATACCTCATAGTTTCTACTGCGTAGAGAAATGACAGAATAAATGGCAGCCCTACTAAAAGAAAACAAAACACACAAAGGACACTCTACATAAGTCCTCTCAGAGCTTTATCCAGACTAAGAACAGCATCCCTTGATTAGACTTGTGAGGGTCAGCCCCTGAACTGTACAAGAAATTTACGGTTCCTGTAGCTGATCAAGACGGTTTTTCTTTTTGGCCATCCAGTGTTTACCTACAGTAATTCCTATCCTGAGTACTGAGGATTATGTCTTATTATAATGGCATAGCTTCTGTGCTTCAGCATTCCTGTGTGCTTACAGACTTGTTCACCTTACTCAGGGACCTAATGCCCACTACAGAATTTTGTCACTACAGAATTTTTAGTAGTGCAACCAAAGGATAACCAGAACAGAAACCCTCTGCCCCTTCCCAGAAGTTTTTCATTGCAACCTGAGATCCATGATCACAGGGATGCTTTAGATTTAATTAGTCACTTCCACATTTACTGGAAATCATTACGTTAAAATACAAACTGCCACCTTTCTTGTTTGGGCAATTTAAAAAAATCAATCAATAAACTCATAAGAAGTTTAAAACATTTCACCTTTCTGAAAAATGACATAGGCACTTCTGTAATCGCTTGAAGAGATATGCAAGAGTGCCCCAACAGACAGATGGCATTATCATTCAATCAACAGACTCATTATTACTTCCTCTATTATTATAGCAGATGCCCACAATTCGCAATACTCCGTGCAAGAATATTTGATTGTTCATTACCAGAAAGAGAATTTCAGATTAGAGAAATCAGTCATAACTCTGCCTTTGCTATTCCTTTGTTTATAAATCCTGTGACATCTTCAAAGGAAATGGAGATGACAGAAACCCATGTGAAAGATTTAACTTTTTCCGTTGCAAAGCATCATGACAGAATCACTGAATTCTCTGAGTTTGAAAAGAGATTTTAAATATGCAGGTGTGCTTAAAGGAGGGTGAATAATGGATGCTTATTCTGAAAAAAAAAACCAAAACAATAAAACACAAGTTGAGCTCAACATTGGATACCATCTCATTGAAGATGCAGAATCTATACATTAAAATTACAAGGTTTGTTTTTATTTTTTTATAATTAATTTTGGAATTGACTTCTTTTTGTTTATGGTTAAAGTTCTTGCTAATGATTGTATAGTAATTATAACTTCTACCTGTAGTAAAACAGGGTAACCAAAAACTATTTAATGAAAGCAGGATTGATACTACTGTTCATTCTTTAGGTAAGACTGAACTTCATGGAGTTAAAATCTGCCCTGCAGGCATCAGAGTGGGTCCAAGTGCGCTGGCAACAGAATTTGACTTTACATTTTTCTCACATCATCTGACTCCTGTAAAACTTTGAGACAAAACACAAAGGTGTTGCTCAGTTGGGCAACAAGCCACTGAGAAAGATTTGCTCAGATTTGGTGTTTTTACTGGCGTGAACCTTTCAAACGCCAGTGGTCACTGAAGAGCAATTTGTGGATATTTTGTTGAAGCGTAATACTCACGGGCACTCTCTTACCCTTGCTTTTCAATACCATCAAAAAGGAAGACAACCCCTCATTATTTTCAGCCTGCTGACATCTACCCATATGTCATTAGTAAAAGCTATGCATCATTTACTGTACACAGAAGTTTCTGACTTTGCTGGGACTATCAAACACAATATGATACTGCCACAGTTCACGGAAGAGCGGGGCACAGCAGAAGGCCAGGGATTATGAAACAGTTGGATTTCCAAAGCCCTCCCTTCTCCCCCGCATGTTATACAAATTCTGCAGTATCTTAAAAGTCAAGAACTCCAGGGATATGGTGGGAACAGACTGCCTCTGTAAGAGAAGGAAGTGAATGTGTGTGCTTCTGTGTGCGTGAAGCAGCAGGAGCAGGCAGTAATTTTGGCAAAGGACTTGATGGCTTCCGTTTTCAGAAAAGAATGAGGAAGGTGGTTTTCCTGAACTAGTTTGGGTATTTGATTAACAAACATGTAGCTCTGCTGGACTGTAATCATGGCAGTTGGGAAACCAGGCTCTTCAGATGGTTTTTGCCCTGTGGGTATGAGAGGGGATTTCGTTCTTTCAAATGCAGAATCTCTTTCAATGCAAAGCCTTTTCTGACTTGTGGACAACAGACAACAATTTATTTTACAAAGACAAAAATATTCACTATGAATGATCCCTCCCAAAATTATACGTCTGAAACCATTATCACAGAAGCATCCTCAGCACCTCTTATGTTCCATTTCTTTTCACAAGGAACAGAATGCCAATGCCAATGACTTCTAATTCTAGGAAAAACTAAAAGCAGTGGGGTAGTCATGCAGTGGAAAAGAAGTTACACCAACAAGTGAGTCCATCACTACAAAGGAAAAGTAACATATAGTAATTTTCACTATTAAAATGGCATGGACTGATCATAAAATTCAACATTGATTAGAAAGTTCATCGGTACTTAGACAATATCTAATATTACACCTACTGCATGATCCCTCTTTCACAGAATAAAATTAAATCAATACCTGGAGATGCTGTCATGAGATGCTGCTGAATCTAAACTATCCATTCTTTCAGATGCTTGCAAACCAGAAGCTTGACTGGGGTTTTTATCAATTGAGTCTAGTCCTGACTCCTCAGAAAGTTTCATCATATGGTTCTGGTAATACAAATGGATGCTCTCCCGTGTTGGAACATTTCCCTGTGGAAGAGAGTAGAGGTAGACATACATGGCCAGGGGAGGTGTATTCTTTGAGGAAGCAGTTTCTGCTGTCATTTGGCAAGTAACAGATTAAGGACTGTGCAAACACCTTCCTAGTAAATAGCAAACTACCACCTTTTCAGAGTGCAAAAGGTTTTGACTTAACCTACCATGGCCCAAAGTGTTTGGTTTTCAAGCAAAACTGGAGCAACCCATGTGGTTTCAGGCTGTATTTCTCCACCACAACTCTGCTGGATGAACTGCAGAACCTTCAGTGTGGGAATGAGGAGTGGACCCATGACTCAATCTGCACTCCAGCAATTTTTGATGGATCTCTTTTAGATAGCTTTGCTGACTCTAGGAACAACTATTAGTGGCCAGTAGCAGAAATTTTAAACAGAAGAAAAGCCCAAGGAACAGTTCATGTACAAACTGATCTAGATTTTAATTAGTGTCCCAAAATCAAAATTTATTCATTTTATGACACAGATGGAAATCCATGAAAAAAACCACTGAAGACTTTTTCTCTGAAGCAAGTTCATGAAAGCACAGTTTTAATAACTATCAGACCAGATCTGGGCACACCTTCAAGTCTTTTTGGCTGTGATATTGTAATCAGAATTTTAAAGGTGTATCATAAGAATAAAACTGAGAATTTTCTGGTTTTAGGCAGAAACACATCCAACTCATTCCACTAGTGGTTGCATTGACTTCAGATGATACACTGAGAGGAGAGATTGCTATTCTTGAAAGGTAATTTTTCTAACTTATAATGAAGCCTTACACAAGGACTTTTTCTACCTAACATAATAAAAGTAGTCTAAAATATTGCCTCTATTTTCTTTAGTAATTTTAATAGCTTGTAGTATGTCAACTCTGGTCCTCTACAGCATCCCAAAACTAAAATACACAAAATCTGATGTTCTGTGAAAAAAAATTTAAAAATCTTAAGAACAAAATTTGACACTCAGGTTTTTACTTAGGTGTGTTTGTGTACAAGCTGTGTTGCTTCTTCAGTGGTAAATGTTGGTGCTCCACACTCTAGCTCCACTACAGGCCTGGCATAAAGAATAAGAGTTGCATCATCTACTTGCATTTGGAAGATCTAAATACACTTCTAGTTACACTAATACCAATAATCTCTGCTAATAATGGGTTTTGCTAACATACAGGTAGCTTTTGAAGGACCACGTAGCTCCATTCTCACTGAAGAAATGTATGCCTATATATTGTCAGTCGTTTCCAGTGGAAGCTGATCTACAACATGAGCTAAATACGCAGACTGAGGTAATTTTTGCGCTGTTTAAATTGCCAGCCTTTTCCTACCTTCTTTAATCTATTGTGTCCTTTCAGAACCACACTATACTACCAATGTGTTTCAGCCAAAACCTTACATCAACCTCTCAAAGAATTATTTTTCCCTTAATTTGTTTTGCAGCCAGGTAATAAATCAAACAATTTATTCTTTAAGGATTTATAAACCCCCAAGCAGTAAAAGAAGTCCAGCCTTAGTTTTAAAATGCACGTATATGTGAGATTTTCATAGTTTTCCTCCTCACTGCCATGATCTGAAAAGACAGCCTTTCGTTTTTCACCAGGCTGGAAAAGGTGTTAGCAGACAAAAAGGACTGAAGGTGTTACCTTCTTAATCTCCCTGGTCAGCATGCAGCGCTCGATCCTGAGCACGGTGGAGATGTCGATGTGTTCTCTGGAGATGGAGTTAAGCCAAGCTGTGAAACTGTCCAGCGTTGCCAGGAAAAGGACCCAAGTAAACTTTAAGATATTAAATATCCTCTTGATGATGTTATCTAAGGGAGAGCAAGAGCAACAGGGAAGTAATGAACACAAATATCTTTTGCCTGGAGTTAGATTAATTTTTCTTTTATTGTCTAATAATAACAATCCAGGCTGCAAATCCCTGTCATACTAAGGAATGTTTAAAGATGGCTGGAGGCCTTTTGGGTGGACCATTTTCCTGACTGTATGCCTAGGCTTATCATCTAGAATCCCTATTCTACCCTGTAAGTTCTTGGTCCTGCAATAGTTAGTCAAATAAACAGCTCCTGATTTCAGAGGGACACTGCATGCACAGGTCTGTGAAATGGAGCCCAAGGTTTTGGGCATCTCCTGAGAGTATTAAACATCACCAGGTACTGTGATCTGAACAAGTGCTCAATCAGTGCGCTGAGCTGAAGCTCTTTAGTGTCTAATTACTTGTGAATGTTTCTCTCTGCACAAACTTTGCCTTTTGTGCTTGAACCTTGCAAAGCTGAATTTTAAAATCTTAACTGCCTAAATAGTCTTTGAATCTGACCTCACATCACTTTGAATCACACTTCTCTGTATTTACTGTTTTCAAAGCCTCTGTTTATCTAAGTAGGCTGCACAGGGCCACCAATTATCTCAGATCAAGAAGCATAACTAGGATAAATAATAATTTATAAAACTTCATTCTTGCACCATTTTGGCAAAAAAGTACACTTTACCATGAATAAGGTTTATGGGTGTATACCAACAATAAAAGATTTATTTTGCTCAACACATGTGTCTCAAGTTAATTTTTCATTTCAGTAGTTCATTTGGCATTAATAATGGTATTTCTCAGCCAAAAAGCAGCACTTTCACCTTATTTTTTATCCACTCACAAACATAAACACCACACTAGAGTTCTCAAATAGTATTGCAAGTGTTCAAGCCCAGGCTGGATGGGGTTCTGAACTATCTAGTCTAGCAGAAGGTGTCCCTGCCCATGGCAGGAGGGTTGGAATCAGATGATCTCTAAGACCCCTTCCAACACAAGCCATTCTATGATTACATGAATCTATGAAATACTAAAATAATTCTTTTCAATCGCCAGTTCCAGAGCTAGTTGTCCCTGCTAGGTTCCAAAGCCCAGAGCATTGGGTGTAAAGACAAATTTTCAATTAAGCACCCTAAGGAATAGTAGAAAACTGTCAATCATCTGTCGTGCATGATGCTCTCAACAACATCACTTCTTAGCTGTACCACAAGATGGCACGCAAAACTCTGCAGAATGAGTGCACAGCTCCTTACAAAGACTGCAGAAGGAAAGCTGTAATAAAGTAAAAGTTTTCCCTGGACAGGCAGAGTTGTTGCATGCACATTTATGTGGAGAGAAACTGTGGGGAAAATTCATTTGTGGTACTTTCCTGGAAAGTGGGTGCTGAAGTAGCAGCATGTCCCATTTACCTGAGCAATGCCATGGAACTGGCCTGCTAGCACTGAGCCTAAGAGCATTTAACACCCTTCATTTGGCCATACAATTATTTCAATAATATTATGCCCTTTTTTTTCCAGGCCTTTTCTATGTCATTTAGAATTGGAAATATTTTTATGAGCTGTCCACTTAAATTTTATTCATTCGATGTGCAGGTCTTGAAGTTGAGGAAATCCTGCCATTAAAAACTAAATGTAAAGCTGTTTCTACTTCAAGGACATCCATTACCATTGAATTCCAGACAATATTATGAGTAGGTGAAAAGAGAACAGCACACATACACAAAAATATATGGCATATATTCTTTTTTAACTGACACTCTTCCTCTTCAATATGTAACTTCTGCTATTGACTTCAGGAGAAGTCACTGCTCTCAGGTTAATTTTTTTTTTTTTTATTGACCACCACTGGCCTGACATAGTCTCACCATGGTGCCAAGTACTTCCAGTCTAATCTGAAAGGTCATTTTTCTCCCTGGGATGGAGGTGTCTTAGCATACATTTTTAATGACACTGTAGCTGTTCTGGCACCTTTGCTGTTCTTCAAAATTAAAAAAAATAATATTTTGGGGATCAATTGTATCTAAACATCTTCAAAAAGGGAAACAAATACTTACTTTGTGCAGAGAATGCTTCTCTCTGCCTGAGAGTGTGAGACAGGATTTAATCTGAGGTTAGTAATGATACCAATGATTTATTACCAATTACTGGCTAATTTTTCTAGGCATCTTCTTTAACAAATTTTACCTAGGAACAGCCAAAGTATTTCAACAAAAATATAAAGCACTTTAAATTTATTATTTCCAATATAAATTACTTATAAACCTCCATCTTTTCCCTCTAACTTCCGTGTAACACCAACACTACATCCCTAGAGATGCATTTGTGTGATTCACTTCAGGGTTTTAAGAGAGATAACTGCATTGCCAGTAAGTAACAAATAAAAAACCCACCAACCCCCCATTCTCACAGCAATGCAGCTCATTTGTTAGAGACCACTGCTCTTGTGAGATAGAAATTACATCTCCCACATCCTTTTAGCCTCTCCTACCCTGTAAGTCACTCAGGGACACAATTCTAACTGGAACTGTAGGAAACAATTCTATACAGAGAAGAAAAGTAGCTTTTGATGATAAAGTCTCGTTGAATGTAAGCCATGATGAAGATTGACTTGAGAGGAGAGTCTGTTTTCTTCTTTTACTCCAGTTAGAAACAAGGAGCCAAGCTTGGATTTATGATCTATTACATTTCTTTGTAGGAAAAATTTGAATGTGGGCAAGATCCTGAAAACTGCTGGCATTTCTTCTGTTGCACAGAACTGCCCTAAATCTGATTTTGAATGAGGATGTGTAAGATCAAGAACGTATAATTTTTTAGAGGTGATTACTGTGCCTTGCTGAATGGATCAGTACCAAGAAAAGCATTACACTAACCTTGCTAAAACACACTCAAAATCAATGGAGATTTTAACACAGGCCTGTGTGCAATCGGGTCTAGAATCTTAGCTTAAGTGGTTCTGTAAGTAAAATACACAGCAGTGATCAAGTCTGAGCTGGCAGGTGTATTTGCTAAAGTATTTAAAGAATGTGTGCTGTAGCTGATAGTCCAGAACTAGAAGTTCCTGTGCTCAAGGCTTGTAAATCTTGCAATAGAAAATCTGATAGTAGCTAGGAAGCTCTTACTGCATCAGAATGGATCACTGCAATGCTGTCTCTGTGGCAGGTCACAACTGCATTGTAACAGCAGAGAAACCCTCATTTCCCTTCATACCTGGTCCATCAGATTTCTTCTTGACAGGTTCCTCTTCGCTGTCCTCACAGTCTGCATCATTGCCACCTCCTGCAAACAACCAGCAAACCAGATGTGGTTCAAATGGTGTAAATGCCATTCAGGCTAGAAAATGCTACAGTTTCAAAGCAGTAGCGACCAGTTCCTCACCTACTACCATAACAGAAAGCACATTTCCATTTCTAAAGCACTCAAGTGAAGGGACAACCCTGTCAGTGAAGGTGCTCATGGATGACCATCCCTCTCTTGATATTTGCAGTGGTGTTTTCTTACTAGATAGGCTGCTGAACGAGATCATCTGCTGGTGTAAACCAAATACTTTTTCAGTCACTCCTCAGTCACACCCAGCAGTCTCACCTTGTGCTGACTCACACTTGAGCTCATTTCTTCATCTCCTGCAAAGGGCAACCTGAACAGTGCTCTGATCTTTTCCTGCCTCTGGCCCACCAAACCTGAAGGAATTGAGTGGGACATTCAGGCTGACATGAAGCAGCAGCACTTGTTTTGACAACACCACAGGCATTTATTGAAGCCTGTAGCCAGAGTATTGTAGAATCACAGGCAGAAATGAAGGACAAACAAGTGATCCTCCTTCTGTCCAATGCCCAATAATTGCAGCTACAGTTTCAGTGGCAGAAGCCCAATTATAAATTCCTTCTTCTCAACAGGTAAAGATGCCAAACAGAGGAAATGTCCAGCTGATTAAGCCTGATTAATGTCCAGCTGATTAAGTCTTTTCCCCATCCATACTGACCAGAAAAGCTTTTAAATTTCTATTTTCTAGCTTAAAAATGGAGAAAAAGATCAAGATCTATAAACCACTTATAAACTGGTGTTTTCTTCAGAGGCATGAATGATTTTACACTGTCACTAAAGCCAAATCAACATTTGTATGTTTTCCTTTTGCAATCTACTGAATATATGGGTTTGTGGATATTTAGGCTCCTCAGTGACCGCAACATGGAAAGTCAAAAACATTTCTTTATATTCTTCTTCATGTATCAACTCAAGCTGCTTTAGGGAACAATACAGGAAATGTGGCCAAAATAAATACTATGTGGCTATTTAATTGAATTTTTTTTTACGGCTCCAATTGAAGTACAGGTGTTTGGGAAATCCTTAATGAAATAGTTCTTCAGCACCTTTCTCTGGGAATACACATGACTTGACCATCGAAAAGAGTGACTTTGATGAACTCTAGCCTGGAGAGAAAGATAAACCTTCCTAGGATATGAGGGAATGAAAGGGTAATGTCCTTACTCTGCCAAACACCTGTAATTTACAGTCCTATATTTGGGAAATATGCAGTTAAGTTCCAGGTGATTTGCTTTATAAAGTTATGTCTTTACAACTTACTATTGCAAGTACTCCCATAAATGTTTTCACATAGCTGATGTTTCTGCAATGTGTTGAATCTTCCTACTCACCAAAAGTTCTGGGCATTTCTTGCAACTCCATGGAAAACACATAAATCCCATCTTCCCCTTTACATCCTTCAATGTGTGCTATGCAGAACAGAAGGAAATGGCTATGGCTGACCTTGCCATGGGTTGGTGCAGGAAAATACTGCCAGCCAAAGTTAACTCATTTTTTCAGTTCCTAGCCAGCACTGAGAGCACTTGTCCTCTAAACCTCATCTGCTTTTCACTACCAGGAACAATAGGCAATAGTTAATATTGTATTTTTTAAAATAGAAAAGGTTACCTACCATCCCCAGATCCTTTTCGCCTTCTCTTCTCTTTCCCAAAACTTTTCTTCTCTTTGCGCCTCTGTCGCAGAGCTGTTTTAGGGTCAGTTATCCAGGCTTGATAAACAAACTGGAAGGAAAAAACTTATTTATATCAACATTCCTCATGTTCTGAGAGTAAGCCATAGAATAAGCCACAAGCAGGACTATATAGTTTGAGTAAATGCATTCAGACCTGTGGGGGCAAGGAAATACTTTTAATCCCAAATCAAACACCTCCCCCGCAGATCTGCTGAGTTTTCATGAGCTATTTTTGTAAGTGTAAAACCAAATGTGAAAATACTTGTGGGTGACCCAAGCTGCACTAGAACCCACAAAAATTTATGCTGTGATCTTTGGGAATTAATACCTTTTTGTGCATATGGGCTACCTTGTCTGAATCTCTCAATTCTGTATTTCGACTTTACCATATTACAGGCAAAATGCAGAGCAAAGAAAACTTTTACAGAAAGTGCTGAAATCCATTAATTAAAACATCAAAATATGTAGAGATATCTCTGTACAGATAACTGTATTTTTCATAGCTTAGGTATTTTCCTCCCTCTGTATGAACCAGTGAAATGTTTATAGATTTGTTATCTATACACAGTCCCAAAACTGGCACTCAGGAATTCCTCAGATTGCTTCCTGATATTAAAAATGCCTTTCTTTGTTACTTCAGATAAGTCACTTGTGAATCCTTCTTCTACTGTTTTTCTAGTTGTAAAGTGAAGACAGTAATACTTACCTATTTATCCAAGGTATTTTATGGGACAAAATCCTGCTCACAGCACTCACTCAGATCAACAGTCTGTTGACCTGTATGACTGCATGAAGCATTGGAATTGGCTCAAAATATTTATAAATTATATAGCAGAGTGGGTTAAAAAAAAAAAGTAAAAAAAATTATTGAAAAGTAACCTCTTTAGTAGTTATGCTTAAGCTTGAAGGAAGGTTACATAAAAAAAGGAACAAAACTCATATCTTTTATCCCTGTGTGACATGAAGTTTATGTCAATAACAGAAGCTAAAGTAACTTTATCTTCAATTGTCTTCTATTTCTAAGCAACACAGGCTGCTGGCAGAGAGAGGGCAGGGAAGCACACATGCAGACAAGAGGCTGAAAAAGCACAGTAACAAAACAGCTCGTTCTAATTAATTCACAGCACAAACATGCAGATGATGACAACAACACACGTGTATCTCAGTGAAGCTGGAATTGCCCCTCATAGGACAGAATGGTAAAATTTCTATTTGGTTTATTTATATTTTTAGAATTCACCTATGGAAATTGCTTTGGAACATTTAAAGTATTCTTTTAAAACTGTTAAAATGACATTAAATTAATTTAATTTAAATTAATTTAAAAGGGAAAAATACTTTGTTTTGTATAGTGAATGTACAGCCAGGGAGAGGAAATTATTTTGGTACTGTTGAAAAGAAGATCCTCTTTCAAATCTATCTGTCTGTACATTTTTATTTTTGTACATCTGAGTTGTTCTAAACAAGCATCACATGAAAAATGTGTGGGATCAGAGCTCCTGGTTTCCCTTTGCTTTGTAACAGGTGTTTTCTAATGAAGGTAATCTGGGGGAATGATGATACTTAAATGAGCTAACACTATTACTTTGCTGGAAGTCAGAAACTGTCAATCTCTTCTATTGTCATTTAACTTTGAAAGTGTACACTGGCCACAATTATAGTGTGAATAAATAAATTAGAGCTAAAAGGCAGAGTTGGAAGGGAGTAGAAAATTAGAATTAAGAAAGGGAATTTGATTTATAAGTTTAATGTAACTACTTATGCTAAGCTGGGGGTATTTTAAGAGCATAGTGGGTGCATATTAATTTAGATTTCTACCACTGCATAAACTTCCAACTTAGTATCTTTTAGGTTTTGGAGCTGGTATTCTTAATCTGTAACATTCACTCCTTAAAAAAGTCATGTTACATATGGAGTGGAAAATAATACACAGTGCCCAAAGTTAGGAAATGTTAAATGTATTCAAGCAGGGCAAGAGAGAAGATGCACAAATCTTTTTTTTTTTTGTGATGATAAAGGCCTAAAGAGAAGTTTGGAGCAGAATGTGTTTAACAAACCTTTTGCCAGCTTTCTGAGATCAATTACCACTGTGTCCATAAGATACATGCAACTTGATGTGACCATCTTGTAAATCAGTATTAAAAGAAAATAAGAAATTGGGTCTGCATTTTCTCTCTGGGGTTACATGTAAAAAAAGGATAGACTACTTTGCTTGTGATTTGAGCACTTCAAAGTTATGAAATGCATTGCATTTACTAGGAATGAGACTTTAGCTATCATCATCATTTTAGTTAGTTCATATAAGAGGAAAAATGCAGATGAGGACAGAGGCACATATAGACTATGTCAGGAACTATGGGGCAGGTCACATACTGAGCATTTGCAAAATGTCAAGTACCTTTGCTGCTTTGATTAAATACTGAAGAATAGTTTTGGGTAGTTTAATGATAGACTTTGGCAAGGCTAAAATGGCTGAAGCAAATTTTCCAATAGCTCTCTATAAAGAAGGACAAAGCAAGAGTTGTTAGTAGAAAAGCAGAAAATATTAATAAAAAGGATCTCTTTAATTACTGTATCTAGAATACTAAGAACAAATTTACATTCATAAACTTCAATATGAGAAAAAGCTAATTTATGTTGTTCACAATAAAATTTCAATAATATTACTCCTAACTGCATGCATTCTCTAATATTTAAAATCTCTAAGTTAACCCTTGAAGGAACTACTGCACACAATTTACACTGAAAGAAATATCCTACATTCAAATAATTCTTTAACAGAATCTACAACAAAGTTCACTTGGCTAGTATTTTTACTAAGACCTTATGCATGATGATGGAAGGCAAAGAAAGCATGATGACCATAGGATGAACAAGCTTTTCATGAAGAAAACCAATTTTCTGTTTTATACAAGTCTCTGCTTATATAAAGCCACCCAGCATGTTTATATTGCACAAACTACAGAACAGGCCACCTATCCAGAATATCTGACCAAATTCTGAAATAATGAACAGATCATCCATCCTCAAACTAATAGCTTCAGGACTGAGATGAACAAAAAACTCAAACTCCAGCATAAATGAAAAAATCCTGTTAACTTCTGACCTCAAGCTCGGAACTCTTTAAGTCAGTGCTTGGCACCAGCACATCTGTACAAAATGCTGTCACCAATTTTTTAAAAAATCAGCAGAAACAAGAATGCAAACTTTCCTCTATACCTGCGTGAAAACCAGAAAGAAAATGACCTAGAAGGTTCGTGAGCTATTTCTGTGGTCCAAGGTAAGTTAAATGCAAAATATATTCAAAAAAATAGTGCAATACTAGAAAACAAAACTTATCACATTATTTTGATCTAAATTTGTTTTGCCTTTATTAAGGTCAGAATTTTTTTCATCATTTTTTCATATCATTGCCATGCAGGCAGTTTAATGAATGTAACCAACTGGCAATGTAATGTACTGTTAGTATATAAACCAAAGGCACATCTTATTAATGAGTTAAATAAAACATTTCTCCCTGTAATTCAGTAATATTGTCTGGGAGGCTTTGTTTGAAAGATTTTGGCTTAGGCAATAGAAAAACATGGAGGCAGTTTCTTGCTCCTGCTTGGGTTGAATGTTCCGCAATGCGCCAGTTCCGCAGTGATGTGAGACTGCATCTGTATGGGGACACTCAGCTGGAAAAAGCTGCTTCTTTGATTAAGCTTTTGAAGTTACAGACCTGAAAAGTTTCTGCAGCATTTCAAAAAAAATTCTTTCACAAGTGAAACTTTAATCTTATAAAAGCAAAAGCAATCCTAGATGTAAGAGTATTTCACTAACTTCTTCACCCATGTTCTTCATTTAAGGCACTGCATTCAGTATCTGATATTGTCTACCACCAGGGAGTCCACATGGAAGAAACCAGACAGGAAACATCAGATATCTTTTTAACATTACAATAACCTCCTACATCAGCACAGTCCAGCACAAAAAATGCAAATATATTAATTAACACTGCCCTGAAAATTAAAGAAAAGAAATGGGTGTAGTCTCCTTTGGTAATTTTAAATATTAAACCCTTTCTAATCCAAGGGTATATTTCTCTGGCCCACTAGGTTCAATGTTTTTTTTTTTTTAGTTAAGTGTATATTCTTTTCCATGAAAACATGCTTATTTTGGGGATTATTTCTTCACGGAATAACAGCATCTCCTCAAAACTAAAAAAAACACTGGAGGCATTTCACAGTAGCATAAGAGACAAGTCAACTTCCTCAACCATCTTTATTGCAATGCAGAAAAAAGTAAAGCTTGGGTTCTTAACCTTTGTTTTTTGAATTTTTGTTATCTTCAGGCATACGTGAATGAAGATATGACTCTAGTATAGTTTTGGTAAGAATTTGGCAATGCTTAAAGCATAAGGCAAACTTACATTTTAAATTAGCATGAAATTTAATTTCCAATACTTTTCAAGACTACTTTAGAGGAACTGGCAGCTTTAATATATGTGCCTGTGTTATGAGAAATGTACATTTTTTTTCAGATGTCAACGAGATAGCAAATTACCATAAAGTACCTGAAATGCAGATTTTTTTCGAGGCTCTTCCTCTTCTTTTTTTTCCTCTTCCTCTTCCTCTTCACTATCCGTCTCAAACAAATAATAATTTCCACTTCTGACCACTAAGTGAAACAAAATATTTTTTTACTTTTCTGAAAAGTTCTATTCTTAACTCCCCCAAGACCTATGGACAGGTAGCCAGTCATTTAAAAATTCATAACCAGGAGAGGTGAAAACAGAAGAAGTAAGAGATGAAAAGGTCTCAGGCCATTTATTTGATGTTAGTCTGCAATACTTTGGGCATGTATAAGAACTATAAAAGAACTAAGGAAAGCATCCCTATAAGAAGAAAATGTAAAGAAAAGGATTGAAGTTTATCAAGTTACAAGGTTACATTTTTAGAGAAAAACAACATTTAAGTCTAAATTTATTGGGGACTTATGATTACTTGAGGGAGTAAAAAAAAAAAGCCCAGCAGGTAAGTAAATGAACTTACATGAACAGTACCACTGGACAAAAAATACAGAATTTCTCTTTAAAACACTGAGGGAATCCTTTAAGCTAGGCAATGGGATAGTATTAGTTTGATGAGCTAATGGAAAACCTTGGTTTGGAAAAAACAAAACACTTGGATTCTATTAACATGATTGTAAATGAGTTTCAATTTTTTGCCCATGGATTCAGAAAGATTCTGAAACCTTGATACATCATAGGTACACAGTGATTAAGCTAGGCCTTATATCCTTGAACAGAAGCAATGTTTTTATTTCACAGATGGCAACAGGCCTACATGAACAAACAAGGGAAACAAAAGAAATAAAAATAAGGTAATGAGCAAGAGAAAAATAAAAATCACAGCATTACATTCAGCAGTGAAAACTGGTAATTAATTGCCACATTTAAGCTGAAATACTTGAAGGAACATTTATTTAGATGAAAATTCACAAAATCTGGATATATGAAGCAATATACATTTATATAAATTATATCTATCCATCATTACAGGTCTCTGGAAAAGTAACAGTTGTTGTAATTCAATCATACCTTGAATTCTACACAGATCCTGTATGCGCAGACAACCACATATAACGACTTACAAACCTCAGGGTAAGACTGTGAAATTTGCCAGAACTGATCTTTGGATCATAACTTTGCCATCTAAAACTCCCTCACAGAGGGAATTTTGTGCCTCATGTGCCCACTTATGATTTTTAGTATCAATGAATGCCTTGCAGAGGGACAGAAAGTCCACTTCAGCCATTCTAATTGTTGCACTGAGGTGAAAAGAAAGTTTAGAAATTTCCTGGATGAAACAAATGGATTTTTTGGTGCTGAGCCTTCTTGGAAGGCTCATTTAAAATGCGTTGAAGAGATAAAAGTATTTTGAGAGCCAGTGGTCTGCAGTTCTCTTTCATAAAATGGTATCTTTTAGTCAGAAAGACTATCTTTTTGTCAGAAAGACAACAGAAATTGTCAGCGCAGAAGATCAGCTGGGCAAGGTTTGACATTAGGGAAAACCTCTACGGCAGTGCAGCTTTGTAAAGGCTCAGAGTAGCACTCAGTCAGACTGAGAATGACTGATCTGGAAGCAAATAAAACTACATTGATCTCCCTACAAAATTTTTAGGTTAAAGCAGACCTGAGGGGACACTCCAAAGCAGCAGTTACATCCCTTTTACAGCTCAAGAGAGAGGTATGATTGAATAGCAATAATGCATTCCTGCACACATCAAAATGGAGCAAGTGGCGTGTCGGTCACCTACAAGGCTTCCCGAAGAGACCAAGTCTTACTAGTAACACAATTCATGGCCAGACTGGACATGGGAGACCACTCTTGTACTGCAAAATGTGGCTTCCTCCTACCGGGAAAAGGGACCCAGGCTTTTCGTGGGATGAGATGGAGGAGGCAGAAGAGGAGCCATGCAGGAGAAAGAATGATCTCATCATCTGCTTGTGCCCAGAGGGAAAGAGCTCCCCAGGACAGCTGCAGTCACCACCTTTTGCACTACATCAGACACAACTGTGTGACCCAGAAGAATCTAAGCATGTGGTCCCAACTCCTGCTGATCTTTGTGGGACTTCAAAAATAATCCACAAGCGCAAGAGGAACCACACCTCCCTACAAGGGAGATTGTGTGTGACTGTCAATGAGGAAATGCTCACTGATGTTTTTTATCTGTTCTACTCAAACCCAAATTCATGACTGTTTTAACTGCTATGACATACAAAATGAGGTCTCTTTCTGCACAATAAAATTATAGTAAGTGATATAAAAATAACAATAAAAATCTAAATTAAAAACTTCAAGCCTGAGTGACTTCAATGTATGCATAAATACACCCACAAACCCATTTACTGAGATGAAGAATGGTGCAGAATGCTGCAGTTACAGTGGTGTTCTAAAAAGAATGAGTGGGGAATATCAGCCTGTTCCCAGTCTGCATGCCTGTAAACACCTACTGTCAGTGCCATGTTTCACTGAGTGTGGATGCAAGCCACATGGCGGGCAACTGCTGGTTGTAGGGTCAGGGTCTGTGATGTTTCCCACAAGGTTTTGCATTATTGCAGTAAATAATTTCAAGAATGTTCAATATTTAAACACCAAAATGCAACTTGCACCTAAGAACATTAAATAATGAGGATGAAATAAGTAAAAGCCAAAGTCAACATCTCTCTGTGCAATTCTTCTTACTACAAAACCAGTAGTGAATAAACAAGAGACCATATCCCATTCCTTCAAAATCACCATGGCTTGAAATTCTATAGAAAAAACTCACAAATTATAGTTTTTATCTGTTTTGTCATTGTTGTTCTAATGAAATTACAGGACAAGAATTTTATTTCCATAAGGCTTTTGAAAAGGATAGGTCTCTCTAAAGTGGCAGTGTGCCCTTTAGAAAAACAAAAATAGAGGCACAATTTACTTGTGACTTGATAGAAATAAAGATCCCACGTTCTGGTAAACACCGCTGGCAAATATATGTCTGCTGAATTTATAAAAAAATACACATAGGTAAATGAAGCAGTATGTAAATGTGTAAAATTATAACTTGGAGCAGCTCTTAAACTAAATAACCAAACACAATATAGACATTCTTATTTTTAATGGCATGAAGCTGAGTTGGGAGTGGTTTAGGTTGGATATCAGGAAGAAGTTTTTCACCCAAAGGGTGGATGGGCACTGGAATGGGCTCCCCAGGGAAGTGGTCACAGCACCAAGCCTGTCAGAGTTCAAGAAGCATTTGGACAGTGCTCTCAGCATGTGGTGTGACTCTTGGGGATGGTCCTGTGCAGGGTCAGGAGCTGGACTGGATGATCCTTATGGGTCCCTTCCAACTCACCACATTCTGTGATTCTGTGTTTCTGTGATTTAACTCTGATCAGTGCCCTACATTTAAGTATTTTTTTCATGCCTTCAGAGGTTACTAAACAGTTCATGTCTGGTTTCATTCAACAAATATCCAACTGAAGGACATCTGATTTTGAGATTGCAGCCTACTCAGCTTTCCTGTTCTACCAAATCCATAACATAGCAAAGAACTCTATCATATGACTGGGCTGGGCTGCAAACAAATTAAAATATCATAATGCACCGTTATATGAGTCTTACATGCTAATAATTTCTTGTGCACAAGGCTAGACACATTTTTGCTCTCAGGTAAACACAAAAAAAAAGTGGAAATAGCAAAATAACTGGCATCAACAACACATTAAAGGGTCATCAGAGAGATGGAGCTGAGCTCTACACAGCCTAGTTCTATGTCTTCTTGCCTTACTGTGGTACTCAGATTTCTACAGTTGATACTAGAATGACTGATGAACCATAAAAAAAGATGCATGATATGTGTATATGAAAAAGAAATTATGACTAATCTTAGAATGCACTGGTAAACTTTCACATTCACATTGTTAAATATATTGAGCTCTGCAGTATCAGGGAGTTGAAACCTTTGAGGTCAAGACAGATTCTTTTCGGCACATATTTATCTGATTTGATATTTTTCTAAGAATGCTCAAAGTATCATGAGCTAGCTATGCTTCTAACACACAGAAGTTCAAAATATAAATTCTTTGAAGATTGGAAGGTAGAAAGCACTTTTTGAAAAACCCCCAAGCCTTCTATCAAGTCACAATCACAAAATCAGGCATAAAACAAACAGGCTATGGGAATGCCTTCATTCTGGTCAAGGATATAAGGGTTAAATCCACATATTTGTAAGAGGATTGAGAAAACCTACTGGAAGCATGATCAACCCAAGGCCGCCACCACAGCTTTTTTTTGCCCTTGGCTTTCTCTTTGTCTGCATCTCCTAAAATAAAATATGTTCAAATATTAATTTTACAAAATGAGAAACATATTTCTTACACTGATTAATAATTTTTAATTTCTCTCAAAAGAGCTAAAATTTCATGAGCACATCAGATGTCAGGTCTACTGAGTACATTTAATATTAAAATAATTCAAAACCATGACCACTAAGCAGCAGTACTCTGATTTATGCAGTAGTTAAAACAGCACTCCACTCTAAAACAGCTAAAAAGTTGGGTTTTGTGTTTTAAAACATACTGTCACAGTTGACTGTAATTTAGAGAGGAAAAATATTTCCCTCCTCTCAAATCCCCTTACATTTCAGGCTCCAAAAATTTTTAAATCCAGTTAGCGCTGATCCCAGATCAATGCCGGAAATGTGGCACTAGATAAGTATGACTTTATCTGTGCCCATGATTTTAAATAACATTTAAAAGCACAGAAACATTTCTGTCACTAAAAAAATCTAGAACAGCATCCAGAAAACATTGCTGGAAAAATATTGGTGCTACCTATTTGTAAAACCTTGTGTTTTATAGATAATGACTTTTACCAAAACAAACCTCTGACTCTTTTCAGCTCTTTGCCAACAGCCTGAAGTTAACCAAAAGTATCCACAAAGCAAACCATTTTCTCCAAACCTAGTTACAGCACCTACCACTGATTTTTTTTTTTTTGGTTGAGCCTGAAACTGATACTCAGTTAACAATGTTGCTACATGCTGGCAGTTTTCAAAAACAATTTATCACTTGTCCAACTAGCAGGTCTATCAGATCCTTAGCGTTCAACTGCAAATATGGTACAGGAGTAGCTAATGGTACCTTCATCATCCTCTTCAGAAACCTTCCGAATCTCTGGCCCCTCTGAGGACTCCTGGTTCATGCTTAGCATCCTCTCTTTACCCTTCTTGTATTTTTGCTGCCTTGCTTTGATGCGATCCATTCTAGCAAAAGAAAGATTCTTATTACTTTTGCACCTTCACCCACCCTGGAAAACAAGCGTTAAACACACGCATACACACACACACACACACACACACACACACACATATATATATATACTCTGCAACACTTCTAAGGGAAACATTCCACACTGTCGTTAGTCCTGCCCTTAAACAGAAGGAGTTACATTGCCCTGAAGGGGCTGGTTGGAAGGACCAAGCATAGATGTTCACTCTGTGGTCAGTGAGAGCTGGGTTTCCTGCTATCATGACTGCTTTACTTTCTCTCACTCAACTATTTTATTATCATTTAAAATTGAAAGAATCATTGTCAGGAGTTACAACATACCATATGAAGCACTTCTACCTAATGCAGTGCTTTTCCTGAAACCACTCTGAAAGCCACTCTGAACCAGGGATTTGGCTGTTCCTGCACTGTTTGTACTACATCTTCACCCTTTAAGATCATTTGTCTCAATGGACATCAGTGACAAATGGTCTCCCTTGGGGGTCCAGTGCTGTTTATAATGTCTGGGGATGAAGTGGGATCAAGTGTGCCTTCAGCAAGCTTGCAGATGACACCCAGCTGTGTGGTGCTGTTGGCACAGCTGAAGGATGGGATGCGTTTCAGAGGGATCTGAACAAGCTCAGGAAGCTGGTGTACAGGAACCTCATGAAGCTGAGTAAGACCAAATTCAAGGTGTTGCACCTGGGTCAGGGCAACTCCTGCTATCAACACAGGCTAGGGGATGAACTGGTTGAGAGCAGCCCTGCCGAGGGTGATTTGGGGGTGCTGACGGATGAGAGGCTGAACATGAGCCTCAATGGGCACTCCCATCCCTGGGAATTGAACTGTGTCCCAGGCTGCATCCAAACCAGCGTAGGGAGGAGGATGAGGGAGGGGATTCTGCCCCTCTGCTCTCATGAGACCCCATCCACAGAGCTGCATCCAGGTCTGGGGTGCCCAGTACAGGAAGGACATGGACCTGTTGGAGAGAGTCCAGAGGAGGGCCAGAAAGGCGATTAGAGGATGAAGCACCTCTCCTATAAGGAGAGGTTTTGACAATTATGGCTGTTCAGCCTGAAGAACAGGCTCTGGAAAGATCTTACTGCAGCCATTCAGTACTTGGAGAGAGCTTATAGGAGAGATGGGGCCACACTTTTTTGCAGGGTCTGTTGTGAAGACAAGGGGCAATGGTTTTAAACTGAAGGAGAATTGCTTTAGATTGGCTATAAGGAAAATGCTTTTACAATGAGGGTGGTAAAAACTGGAGCAGGTTTCCCAGAGAAGTGGTGGATATTCCATCCCCAGATGCATTCAAGGTCAGGCTGGATGGGGCTCTGAGCAAATTGACCTCTTTGAAGATGTCCCTGTTCATTACAGGGGGGGTTGAACTATGTGACCTTTAGATTTTCCCTTCCAACTCAAACAATTCTTTGATTATGTGATTCTATATAGGTAGAAAATACAGTCCCCACAATCTTCTGATGATTCTTCTGTTCGGCAGGGTGGAAGAAGCTGTCACGAGTGGGCTTTGACACTTGGTTAGGAAGCAGTTAGGGCTTTCCATGCATCATAGTGGAGGAGCTTTGTACGCTTCTGCAGTTAGCAAAGAAGCATGTTGGCTGCATGAATGAGAAATCAAAGTGACTTATGGGCTGTATAAAGAGAAAGGATCTCCAGGCCATTTAAACTGAATGCAAATATTTTCAGTGAAGGTAAACATATATTTTGCACTTAAACACTACAAGAGGAACCACAAATGAAGCAGCAAGAGCAGTCATGCAACAAATTTTTCCAGGAATACAGATAACAGATATACAGAACAAAATTCTAATAATGGTAAAGCATTTTTATAAAAGAAAGTGATAAATACCAGCAATCAGTTAAATATGTTCATACATATGCATAAAATATGCATATATACATATATATATATAAATGCGTTAAATACATACTGTCTTTTCAGCTGATCCATTGATTTTTTCTCCTCCTCAATTCTTGCCTTTACAGCCTTGACAATTGTAGCCTGAAAAAGCTCAGCACCCCTACATCAGAAATGGGGCAGGGGAAAGAAAAAGGAGAGGACATGTTAAATGTTTCTAAGTTTTCCTTATGGCAATTAATCACAGAGTTCCCACTATACATGACCTTATCTGCATCAACCAAAACTAATCCAGGGCCTGAAAGAAACAATCAATTGCTCTAAAATTGTAACATCTTTACAGACAAACATTTCAAGATCTGGGGCCAAATGTTGTGAACCCTGTATGTTCTTCTAGCAGCTGCTCAAGAGATTCAGTTTCCAGTCCTCAAAATACAGAACACAAATAGGCTCAAGGCTGAGGAATGATTTCTTGCACATCCTCAGGATTTCTTTATAGTCATTTCAGTATTATAATCACCTCAATCCCCTGCCTCAGTCCTCCTGGAAGTTGTGAGAAAGGTCCAGCTTTATCCAGTGCCATGGTGAGCATAGATTCAGCTTCACTTTTACCCTCTGAAAACTATGGTGCTTTCAATCTGACAATACAAACCCTTGGGCAAGCTTCTGGTGTGCCAAAAGAATATGGCTTGCCACCCCACTACATTAGAAATGTAATCAGTTCATTGATTTGAATGTTATGACCATTCTTTCTAATTCACATATGAACTCTTAAGGCTCTTAAAAGTCTTAAAGTCTCTCTCAATGAAGTAGCCTAGATCTAAAGCCTTTATTTTGTTGGGAATTCAGTAAGAAAAGCTACGATTTTAGAAGTCCGCTCTTTCACTCTGAATGCACATTTCCCTTTTTAGGACATATTTTGATACTCATAATTTTGCTTTATGTTTCACTGTGAACCCAGCACACCAAGAGAGACACAAAAAGGCCATATCCAGCATAATTGGGCATCAGCACTGAAATTCACTCCATCACAAAAGCCTAATGCAATGTGGGGTAGAGGTGCAGGTCTTTTGGTAGCCCTCTTTACAGTGCTGAATTTTGTTTATTATAGGGAGCTAAACATGTCCCCTTCTTAAAATGATTCCTGGAAGAGGAAGATAAAAACGACTTCATTTCATTACATGGAAGCCAAATTTTGCCCCGAAACACAGTCAGAAATCAATGTCCGTATGTCTTTTGAGGAAAACAAAAAAGCCACAATACATTTATTCCAATATTAACGAAAGTAATTTCTTGGAAACCTTATGGAAATTAAAACCAGTATTTCATTCCTCATCTACCTTCATATTATAAACCAGAAGAATGTTTGTGCTAGGGATGGCTATGAGTGAATGCTTGTGGTGTAACAAGCCCAACGAGGTTAACACTTCTTGCCAAACTTAGTCAGTGTTTGGTGATGTGACACTTCCCAAAAGTGTTGCCTTTTCTTCCCAAGCCAGACGTAAGACCTTTCCCATCTTCCTCCTCCTGAGACATTTCTTGGGACAGGATTTCTAAGGACAATTGTCTCAAACAGGCTCTGACAGCAGAATATTTTCTTTCCAAGACTTAGAATGCCAGAACTCTGGCATTCTCTCTCATGCAATCAATGTTGAGAGAATGCTGCAACACACTTTCAGAGCTTTTAAGATGGTATTTGGTAGAAAGAATGGTTTAATTTCTATTAGATTCTCAATTAATTAGTTTTCTTGTGTCAAAGTGGGTTTGCAATTATGAATTTATGGATTGTTTAATTCAGTGTTAAAGGACTGTTTTGGTAATACCTATTGTAAACAGTAAGTAAGTACCGCCACCATGAGAGATTTGAGCTGTTTCATTTAATTTTTTTAAAATTTTCTGTTACCTTGATGCTAATATCTGAGAAGCTTTTATATCTGCAACCACATGAAGGAAGTAGTAACTCATGAAGACTCTTCTTTGCAGCAACAGGAAAGCAAAACATATACTGTCCCAAATGATTCCTGCTTCTCCACTGGGCAGTTTACAATCTAGATTGCTCGTTGCTGGAAAAAGACACCATCAGTGTAAAAAATTCCTTCATAGTCTTTAAGCAATTAAATAATCCTAGCCTTTAAAATTATCTAATTATTTTAGATTTTCCTAAAGAAAATTGCCATGCATTTCCATTTGAGGTATACCATAATTTCTTTTACAACAAACAGAAAAGCTTCCAACAATGTGATGTCCCATGTGCCACCATTCCACAAGTGAGAATTCATCAAAAGTGAACTATTTGCATATAAATTCACCCTACTTTAGTAAGTACTTAAAAACAAAGAATGGAAAAGGAATATTTTTGTTACACTGAATTACTTTATTTCAGTGTTTCCTAAAATGGCATGTATCAATTTTTTGCTCTCTCCTCTTCAAAGTAACTTTTTCTCTCATTTTTTAATCAAGAACACTATCAACAGGAGAAATAAGTGGTTTATTTTTGTCAAAATGACTTTTTGACTGCCAGCATCTAATATTTTTATTATTCCTCTCCACAACTCAGTTCAATGCTCCTTTCCATTGCATAAGAGAAGAAATATTTGAAACCACAAAACTGCTTCCTTTGGGGTAGAAGGAGACAGGCAGAGAGGAAATCCCATTCCTCCTACCCCTAGATTTTGGCTTGGGCTATTTCTTTCTTTCTTTATTCTCTATAAGACAGTTCTCTTGGGGATGTTAAAAAACTAAAACTGGGTTTTGTGGATCTGGACTATAAACTACATGGCCTATGCTGCCCTATAGAAGGCAGTAGAAGGACTCCAGTGACAGGCTCTGGCTTGAAGCTGGCTTTTCAATCAAGCAAGCCAATCTAATAGCTCTGGAAGGTCAAACTCCAAGAGTTTCAAAGCCTGCTGTGTCCAAAGCCTGGGGTGTGGGGGGGAGATATTTGGAAATCTGTCTAAGTTTCTGTTGCTGCCCAAAATATTTTGGATAACACAAGAATTCCTGGGCATCTTTCATCCTGTGAATTTGCATCTCCATATTGACTTTCTTTTCCCCTATTCCATACTTACTTAATAGGATCAATCATAATGACAGGAATTCAGAATTTTGCTGCAGACTCACTAGGCTGAAACAGATCTTTAGATTCAGAAAAAAACCAAATCAAACCCAAAACCCACAAAAAAACCTGCAGGTGTTTTCAAACTGTTAATCCAGGGTGTCAGGACAACATGGAGACAAATTAATAGCTCACTGAGACGTGAAGGGTTTTATTCTCCATACTTCACTCATCCCTTCACTCACCTCCATCCACAGACATTATCCACTCCATTCCTTTTATCACCACATGAGAATAACCAGAAGGAAAAAAATTGCCTAAACTCTCTATGCATTCAGAAACATTACCACTTTCATGCCATTTCAGTGAGCTGAGCTGGTTTAACCCTTGAACCACCAAACCCTGGCACACAGGGAGGAGAGGGAGTCCACACTGCACAAGGGGAGTGCAGCTGGGAAAAGGTGCCCTGTCCATGCAGTCATGGTGAGCTGACCTTTTAGCTCAAGATGCACAGTAAACCAGAGTATCACATCACCTGCATATATGGGAAAATGTGTTAAGTGCCAATATCAGTGAATTGTTCATTTGCAACAAGTGCTGGCTGTAGGTGGATGTATGGGGATGGTGGTAGTTTTCTCTGTATACTTGTTTCTGTGAAATATTTTCAATATTCTGTGTTGCTAATCAATATAGGTTCAAGATTTTTCAAAAGGTAATATGTCAAGGGAAGGCACAACTTAAATATGGCAGAATATTTTAAAGTGATTATTTATATAAAATTATGGAGAAAAATAAGATGTACTTACGAATATGGTAGCCTTTAACTGTACAAGCCAGGCTAAATGCCTGAATCACCCAGCAGCTATTCTCAATTAATGATTCAATGTAGCCACATGCTCCTATCTGCAAAGTAAAAGGGCAATTTCATATAACAAGACATAGCAGTAATAAAGATAAGAAAAATTGCATCTTTTTACATTACATGAGAAATAATACAGCCAACGGCAGTCAAATTATTCTCATTACTAGAAGACCTTGGAAGAAAGAGTGGCTTTACCAGTGACACACAAACTAGTCTTAGAAAAAATTTGATTTTCTGATTATTAGAGGGATAGGAGGTATGTGGGGTTTGAATTTTTGCACAGAAAGGGATACATCTGGCATACGATGCGATGTGACAACTGCACAACTTTCATAAATCACTGACTTAATCTTGCAAACATACATGGACAAGTTTAAGGCATGTGTAGCTCCATTGAATTCCCAAGCATAAAATAAAGCACATATGTAAGCATTTAGAACATTTTCAAATTCAAACCACCCATAAATCAATTTTATTTCAGCATAGTGACTTAAATAAATGTTAAAAGAAAAATGTCTGTTCTTTGCCGTTCCAGCACTAAAAATGTTCAAAGCTAAAAAGCAACTGCCAGGAATAAATCTAAATTTATCTTTCAAAAAGATTGAAATTACTGGGTTGTCTGAATCACCTGTTAGTGCCACTGCAAGAATACACAGAAAAGAGTTAATTAATGCAAAAAAATCTTTACTATTTTGCAGAAGAATTTGACATTTAATTATCAAATACATCTGTTTCCACCTGAATTTCACACTAGTTCTAAAGAAAACAGGAATGGAGTTTATAACTTTGTAGTCAACTTCACTAATTACATTACATCACACGACTGCATCTTGTACTAGGTTTGAAAATTCTTTATTTAAACAAATTGTCTAATTAAATGTGCACTACTTATCAACAGTATGACTAATTTTGCTCTTCTTACTCATTTTTCACTCCACTTTTCATGAGTCTTCTAAGGAGAGACTTCATTAGGCAAAGAAACCAGACCCTGGCCCTTTGAAAGTAGCTTGTGAGCTTTCACAGAGCCTGACTGAGCACATGGGCACACATTTTCCTATGATGGATATGCACTGCCATTCCCTAGCAATGCTGAATTGAAATGGAGACTGCTTTGTGCTTGCAGAAGGCTGTGGTCCCGAAAAAGGATTTTTAATGACCACTCAATGCACTGTGCACACACTTCCAATGAAACAGAAGTACTGAGGGCAGAGGAAAGGCAGCAGCTCCCTACCGACAGGATGTTCTTCATGGTGATCACGAAGACGTTGTAGGCAATCAGCCAGTCCCAGTAACGCAGAATGCTCCTAATGGGCTTCAGCAACAGGTCTCCACCAAAGAGAAGGAAATAGAAGCAGGCCACCAAGTAGCCCATACAGAATATGCTGATCCTTGTGGTTCCCGTGATGAAGATTATGGTAAGCACAAACCAGAAGAGGTAACTAAATATTATCACCTTATACATGTCTAAGTAGGACCTAGAAGTAAAATAAGGAGAAAAAGTTACCATTTTTTTCTGAGGGCAAGGTTATCTTTCCTCTCTCTGCACTACTACCTGACTCTTGTGCCCAAAGTCTTGTGGGCATTCTCACACTTCAGTATTTGCGCAGGCACTCACCACTAACACCACAGTCAGGGGGTTTGGTTCATGCATGGCTCTGCCCAGCTTGTACATTTCACTCCAGCTCCTTCACGTGCATAAGCACCTTGCTACATCTGGTCAGGGTGCCGTGCTTGCTGCAGGACCAAGCCTTGTATCATGGAAGGGGGGAAAACCCATTCTCATCAAAATTCTTGGTAGAGAGACATTATCCGCAGTGCCATATATGAGATCTAAAGGTTCTCTGAGATCATCTTTCAAGAAGTCTGAGAAATAGTATAGCAAATTCTATTTTGAAAAGCCAGCTACAGTACATTACTGCAAACAATTCCATATTTATTGATGGCTTCTAGGTAATTCAGCTGGTCAAAAGACTAGTTTTCATAAACAGCTGCTAAAAGTATCTTTCTGTAGTGGAGATCCAGTGCAAAAGTTTTGAGGGGCAAAAGGTTTTTACAGAACAGAAATGTGATAGAATTTACTGAAATGTTTTCCAGGGAGCTCTGAGACAGAGCAATCCGAAATCAGCCTGGCCCACAGTGGGAAAGAGAGAGAAACAATTTGGTGTTTTCAGATTCCTTAAAATGTTGACTTAATATTGACTCAGTGAGCTTTCAAACAAGAATGTCTGCCAAAGGCAATACCAAATACTACATATAGCTAAACACTGCAAAACCAACTAGTTCTTAGTTTCCTCCCATTTATAATGTTTTGATTCCAAATCTAACTGTGTTTTCAGAGTCTGTTCACCCAGGCTGTGTAACTACACTTGTCAGGAAACCAGGCAGGGAGACAGAGCTACAGGGGTGCACATATACCTAAGCCAAACCATGTAAGGAGCAAATGAACTAAATGCACTGTATGAAGCCACATAAAAAGGCCCCTGCTGCTTGATGTTCTCAGGCTCAGAACTTTCTAGGAGTATGTATTTATAGTCTTACATTTATAGGCCTGTATTACACATTATACCAGAGAGGCATTTAATGAAAGGTAAAAAGAAAGCTCCTTTATGTTTATTTCCTGCAAATATTTAAGAAATTGGTGATCTACTGCCTGTGAAATCTAAAAACTATCATGACTTTGGAGATGTTACTGGGTTCTGGGTGATAAAACATTAACAAAGAATCAATATGTGCCAGGAAAATAAAGAAGACATCAGTCGAAGAGGTCTTCATTAACTTGATGTGCACTAGAAATGGTGCTCTCATTGTTTCTCCAGAAAATATTATTGTTTGATATTCCTTTAATAAAAACTATTGGTGTGTGAGATGGATAGGAAGAGATAACTTTCCTGACACTGCTCTATTTCAAAAAGCTTGTCCTTTGCTACCAATAAAATGCATCAGCATCTTTTGAGAAAAGCCCAAAATAGAACCAAATTGATCCAAAAACCAGCAATGTCTTAATACTCTTCAATAAAAATGAACTCTGACTCCTAGAGACAGCTGGGACTGTCTCAATCCAAACTTCCCAACATATACATGTGGTGTTTGCTTGAGTCATAATCAGCAGCAGGTATCACTTAGATTGAAACTTCTGGAAATTAGAGAGAATATGAAATGGAAGACAATAATCTAACTATTTTTTCACTATAATGGTACCTATTTGCTACATTTTAGCAGCCATATAAAATATTAAATACACCAGTTCTTCTTATATCCAAAATATACCTTAAATATAATAGCCTTAGGCGACCAAACTACAAAACCGGATATAATGGAAAAATTC
Organism: Irena cyanogastra; assembly: GCA_013397155.1. Taxonomy (NCBI): domain Eukaryota; kingdom Metazoa; phylum Chordata; class Aves; order Passeriformes; family Irenidae; genus Irena; species Irena cyanogastra. Next base: position 644,651 of record VWZV01014479.1, on the reverse strand, counting down.
TCAGAAGGGAGGAGGGACTTCAACTGTGTCAAGTGACAAATGTAGTCCTTGAAGATGGAAAGAATTCTGACTTTTATAACTGTGCAGTTACAAGCAAATCCAACAATAAAAAGGGCTCCCAAGTATTCATCTTGGAGTGGACATCTCACAAAATGGTGTTTGAACAAGTCACCCAAAGCACAACACAACAAAGACCACCAACCATCCAAGGTACTTCTGTACTATCCCAAGAAGGTTGCCACGTTGAACACAACGGATAGAACCACTCAAGCTGTTTCAGGTAGATCAAAATTTTCCTGAAATCATGTTTCTTTCAGTTACAATATGCAAGATCTTGTCTGTTACAGCATGGAATCATGCATGCCCCTAATTTCCATTAATTGTTTATATTGATATGGATAGGTCAAGCGCTGTAAGAGCAGGAACAAAGACATCTTGGTGGGGAGTTCTCTATATATTACCTCTCAAATCATTTGACATGTTCTTATGCGTAAATCTTTAAATTTTGCCTCAAAGCCCAGAACGTTAGGAAGCGAGGAGTTTCAGTTCCTTGCTCTGGTATCATAATGCAACAGTGGGAGGGTGAAGGACAAAGACAACCCAACAGTTAAAAAGACCCTACACAAACCCATGAAGACAGTTGAGCTGCTTACCTTCTGTTTAAAAGCTTCTACACAGACAGGAGAAAATGCTTAATCTTGGATCGCACATACTGTGATTTTATGCTTTCACTGCAGACCGCACAGATCATTAGTTTAAAGTCATGTAAATCTTCCAAACTCTCATTTTCTAAGTGTTCTTTAAATCTCCCTTCATTCACCAAGAGCAAAAGGCCACTCTCAGGATGTGATATTTAACAATACACCTTAGAAATCTGCACAGCTGGTTCCCAAGGGGACAGTCCCATCCCTTATCATCCTTCAGCTCTGCATTTCAGCCTCTTTTTTGGCTTTGGCTCTTTGAAATGGTTTCAAGAAGAAAATTTGTAAAAGCCTATTTACTTTGAGGGAGGACAGAAGGAAGGGATACTTTTCTGCCCAGTTAGCCTCCAAACCATCTCGGTGCTGGTGTGATGAATGCAGAAAGGTGGGAGGGTGCAGGGGGAGACTAGGAACACAGTCACACATCCGAGTGAGAATAGCCGCTTCACTAGTGCACCAAAAGCATCAGACTACAGCATGACAGCCTCTGAATATGAAATTACACAGAAGAAACTTGAAAGATTAATGAGAAATAAAACTCACTGATTTTCCAACCATGTCATTAGTAGAACCCACTAATACTCTGGATAACATTTTGGAAAAAATTATTGTATCAGTTTGCTCAAAACCAAGGAAGACAAAGTCTGAAGTTCATTCCACACATCCATCAAAGCTATTTTAACTTCGGATGGCTCTCTGTATCAAATTACCTGCTTTTCTTCTCTAAAGTTTTATCGGTCTTACCATGATTGTTTCAATATTTTATTCCTCCAGAAATTAATTTTTAACTGTAATACAAGCCAGCCTGTTGCAGAGAGAATGCTCTAGGTGTAGTTGTTTTCCTGGCATGCTACATGATGTGTTTGGCTATGACCAGTCTAGCATCTGGACCTCTGCCTGCAGGCACCAAGAGGTGCTGATGCTGCAGCCAATAACCTCTTTCAGGAAAGGTACTTGACCTCAGCCAGTGCTTTCAAGTTTAGGGGAAGAACACACTTCTGCTTACACACTGGTGAGAGCCTTTTGTGGTGAAGGATGCAGGTCAAGGCTTCTTCATGCTGGAAGAGCTGCTGTTATGTAGCTTCACTGTTTTCCCTTAGCAGCCCTCTGCTTTGAGTGTGATACCCATCTTCATATAACGCCAAGCCTCGTTCCTCCTGTAGCCTTCCTCCGATGACATATTGTCCCTATACATATGTGTTCTGTAAGCTTCACCCACTCCCAAATTTCTTCTTTCTTTCTTCCATTTCTCCCATTCCTTACACTCTTAGCAGCCTGTGTGACCTTGTATCAGAGTTTGTTTCCCCTTCTAATCTCAACATTGCTAATGTTTCCAACTCAGCTTCCATCCTCAAACACTTTCCCTCGAGCTCTATTTCAAATTTCAGAAGGGAGTTTTGTTGATTTTCGCTCTGCCAATAGCAACATCCAGTCTTCTGAGAACTAGCTCACTTATTTCAGTGGACTTCTTCAAATCTAGTGTTGTGGATCCCATAGGTCTCAGTTCCTACTATTTTTGTTAAACTCTCTCAAGGACCTGATACTCTTTTATTATTATTCTCTTACCAGTGAAGTCCTTCCTTCATCCACCTTAAAACAGAATGTTTATCTGCTTTAAATATGACAAGAAGCCTGTAATGTTCATTTGCAGATCCTATCTCACTAACCTAAGTTGGAACACAGTTCCAAAACTGGCATTACAGCTACCTTTCGGATACCTTACCTGACTCCTGTCATGACGGTTCCCAGAGTATACATATTAAAGGAGACAGTTCAATGACTGTTTCTGCTCCTAAGTGGAAAAAATCAGATTACAATCCCAAGCTTCTTTTTCCCCCTGACAATGTCTAAGAGAATGTCTGAAAACTTCTTGGGAACTGAAATGAGAATTTTCCAGCATTAGAGACTGTGGGAAAGGATTATCCTCAGCGAGTTTGCTTTAAATCCTGTATCATTCTAAAAGCTCCTATTTCTATACTTTGTTCTTATTTCTGTTTCAAAGTCCTTTGGATGTGCACTCCTTTGGGGTCAAGCACATATCCCCTGAGAAATCTGGGGGTGGAAAGACAAGAAAATTTCAGGAAATCTCTTACTTAGACTGTATTTGTCAATGTTGAACTCAAGTATTTCTCCAGAGAGAAGAAAACTAAGCATTTTGGAAATATGTTCTTCTTCTGCCACTGTTTATGTTGCAGTTAAAAGCTTTTTATCCATGTCTACTAGAAGAGTGACCAAGTAGTATCTTCTCAAGTGAAGTGACACTTCAGAACGGGCACTTCAATCTGCAGCTGCCATTCTTTTAAATAGCAGTAAAGACACATCAGGCCTCTCAGAAAACACAAGAATATCAAGCAGAACTTTAATTTTTTTTTTATTCTGCTTAGTAATTTATTCATAACCAGGTTGTCTTCTCTTACTGTTTGTCTCCTTCTGACTGACTTTTGGAGAAATGCCATTATTAATTTCAGTTGCTTGGATAAGGTTTGAACCAAGTTCTTGTCCATGTTACTAAATATTTAGACTGTTCTGAAACTTCTCTTGAAAAGCACAAGGAACGTTTTTAGACAAAGCCCTTTCAGTTCCAAATCGTCTTGGATGGAGGCCAGATACATACATTTTCTTCTGAGATAGATCTTCATTGGATTACTCAGAGCTTGAGTGTCCTTCTTTTAAAGATTTATAACTCCTAATAAAATATTCAATCACCTTAAGGTACTGTCATCTATTGGTCTATCTACTGGTGCTTCTTTGAAACAAATTAGACATTTAGGATTGCATATGTGCAGTGTTACCTCTCAAAAATAATATAATCTAAACCCTGGGGTAATCTATATTTAAGTGAAAGCATTGAAAGAGACACTTAAGAGCTCAAAGAAAGGTAAGATACCTTAAAGAACAAAAGAACTATTATGCAATTCATGTTAAAGGAAAGTCTATTTATACTTAGAGACACCATCCTACATGTTCCTATTACACACTCATGCAGCTAACACCACAAAAAAAAACCCCCAAACAAACAAAAAAAAGAGAAGTTATAGCTTAAAAGGGGATGGAAGGAAGACCTGTAAAACTAGAGATGAGTGAGGCTTCCCTCTGTGTTTGGGAAGATCATGGTGCAGGTTTTCATGAAAGCAGTGTAAAGCACATGCAAGACTAGAAGGTGATCCTAGGATGGCTTCACTAAAGGAAAATTATGCCTGCCCACTCTGGCAGCTTTTCATGATGGAATGACTGCAATGCTCTATAAAATCAACATATAGACAGATGTCATCTACCTGGACTTTTGTAAAATTTTCAAGATGGTCTTACATGACATCCTTATCTTTCTAGACTGGAGTGACATAAATTTGACAAATTGGCTGAGTGGATGCAGTCAGAGAGTTGGGGACAATGGCCCTATGTTCAGGTGGAGGCAAGCAGCAAGTGGTCTCTCAGGGCTCTGTCCTGGGACAGGTGTTCCTCAGTATCTTCATCAGTGACACAGGCAGTGGGATTGAGTGCACCCTCAGCAAGTTTGCAGATGGCACCAAGCTGACTGATGCAGTTGGCACAAAAGAAGATTGGAATGCCATCCACAGGGATCTGGACAAGCTTGAGAAGTGGGCCCACATGAACCTCATAAAATTGAACAAGTCCAAGTGCAATGTCCTGCATCTGAGTCAGGGAAATCCGAGACATGAGCACAGACTGGGAGAGGAATTCATTGACAGCCACCCTGATGAGAAGGACTTGGGGGTTCTCATGGATGAAAAGCTAGACATGAGCTGACAATGTGCACTCACATTCCAGAAAGCCAACTGCATCCTGGACTGCTTCAAAAGAGGTCAAGGGAGGTGATTCCCCCCTCTGCTTTGCCCTCATGAGATACCACCTGGAGTACTACATTCAGGTCTGGGGTCCTCAGTCTGAGAAAGACAGGGACCTGCTAAAGAGAGTGCAGAGGAGGTCCAAGAACATGGTCAGAGGGATGGAGCACCTCTCCTATAAGGAAAGGCTGAGAGAGTCAGGGTTGTTCAGCCTGGAGAAGACAAAACTCCTGTATGCAGGGATAAGACAAGAGGAAGGGTTTTCAACTAGAAGAGGAGAGATTTAGATTAGATATTATGAAGAAATTCTTTACTCAAAGTGTAATGAGGCACTGGAACAGGTCACCTGGAGTTGTGGATGCCCCATCCCTGCAAGTGTTCCAGGCCAGGTTGGATGAGGCTTTGAGCAATCTGGTCTAGTGGAAGGCGTCACTACCCTTGCTAGGGAGGCTGGAATTAGATGATGTTCCTTTGAAATGGAAGGTCCTTTCCATTTCAATGGAAACCAGTCTATGATTCCATGATTCCCTGCCCAAATATTTACAAGAAAAGATATAATAAACGGGAATTTCCTTTGTTCCTGAATGTGTTAATTAATGGGTTTTCTAATAATTCATGATTCATTTTTCAAACAAAAATGTCCCTGTTCTTTTTTCCTTCTCTGCCTTGTTTTCATTCTTTTCCTTATTCATACAACATAAAACTGTCACATGAAATGGTTACACAGATTTTTTGGCATTTAGGTGGAACAAATATAAAGTGATCACAGTTTATTTATTCAGCTCACCTCCACTAATGGGTTCTTTGATTTTCTGGGGCTTTTTGTACTCTCAACCAGTAATATTACCTACTGCCTAATACATGCAGCAAACTCCCAATTAAATGGTTGCATATTGCTAATCACCTCTCCACAGGTCTCCTTGGTCAGCACACACCCAGGATTGTGTCTGAGTGGATGTCTTGTCACCAATGGCTTCAAGTTAATGCATACCATGCACATGGAACAAACCACAGAAATTAACCCAAAGGATTGTAGAGGCGCAGCAGGCCAGTTCAGCCTGAACTTTGCTTTCCTCTATAAACCTGACTCTGATTACCACCCAAAATCTTCAAATATCCTCTGTGTTTCAAAGTTTCATGCTTGTCCATTTGGGAATGTCTTATACAGATGACCAGAATTACCTATCAGATTCCAGAGAACACTGAAAAGGTGTCAAAAGAGGTTGTTTAAAAAGCAGTGATTTTCTTGCCTTTTTCTCTTCCAAAGACAGCTTTAAAGCACATTCTCATCATTAATGAGTTTTTTCAGAATGATTTTTTTTTCTGGACTTGGGGAGAAAAAACTGATCTTTCTGTCAGAAACCAGTGATGGTATTTACCAGTGACTAAATACAACAATGTGCCCAATGCAACTGCTGCATCAGCCTTTGCTAAGATGGACACAACTTCAGTGGCAAGAGAAAAACTCAGGCAATCTCCACTACATTTCCTCTCAACCAAGTCCTATTTGTCAGATATGTTTTAGAATGCATTCTCACTTGATGGAGCATTTTGAAGAAAGATTAACACTTCTCTCTTCCTGCTTATGCTACTGAATCTAGAGCACTGGGTTCACTGTGTAGACTGGAAATTCTCCAGGGGGAGAACTGTTCAACCTTTGCCCGGTAGCAACTATAAATCTCTGGACAAATGAGTCAATTGAATGTTTCAAAAGTCTCCTCTCCAAAGCTATTTCAAGATAGATTTGGCAACCAATTGTAACAGAAATAGCAGGATCATCCTAAAGATCTTGAGAAGGACTTCTAGTGACACCACTTGTTTGATAAAAGAAATAAGTCTGTCATCAAAAGGAAGATTTTTATGGACATTAGTTCTAGACATTTTTGTATTCCTGTCATACTCAGACATCTGTTGGTAACATGCATTCATAGATCAACTCTGACAGAACACCACAGCTAAGAAATCTTACTCTTCTCATTTACTCTTGTGATACTGCACACACTTTCAGAGACAACTTCAAATAAGAGCATGTCCAGCAAAATTTAGAAGAGCTGAGCTAATCTGTGTTTTCTGGAATGATCACACAATGGAACCGTTCCATTGTCTGAAGGCTGTTCAGAACAGACTGCCTGAAGCTCTGCCCCTTTATATATTATTCACCTTCTTAAACAACCTTGTATGCAATGCTCAGGAACAGGAAGACATGTTCAGTTGTCCTTCCAAGACACTTTTATGGTTCTTATGCCTAGATGAAATAGCACAAAGGACAGCCTCTAAGAATATTATTTTGACTGTGCTTAGATAACAACTTGGCAAGACACAACTGTTGACTTTTTGGGATTAAACATATACATGAGAAACTGCAGACTACAATGGATTCTTGCTAACTGTCTGTGTTTGGGGCAAACCACCAGAGCACTTAAGTCCACCATAAATGCTGCCGCATCAGGCATTCATGGAGGGAAATTCATATTTGAGTACCAAGATTTTTTCTGGAATTGGAAATATAGAAGGTTAGATTAATTTAAAAGCCAAACCACTCTTTTTTCTCAAACTTTCTAAATCCACATGTGCACAGCTAGCATGCAAGAACTTTTGACCTAAAGGTGAATATTTTGAAATGTATTGGTTGTCTAAGACAGTGATGGGACATGATGATCTTAAAGGTCTTTTCCAAACTAAACAAGTCTATGATTCTGTGAATGCAGGCTTTCAGGCAAACTTATCTCTGAACTTCTCTGGAGAGCACTTAAAACAATCATCAGTTTTAGGAAGACGTGTTTGCATCCACCCTGTTCTAAACCAGATGCTGAATACCCAGAAATTAACTTTCTGCTCTCTCGCACAGCAGTGTGTTAGATGGGAAGATACACGAATACAAGTTCCAAGTAAAATTGGAAGCTGCGAGAATGACTTTTACCCTAGTGAACTGTATGAAAATGAAGCACTGTATTTCCCAAGTGTTTAAGATTCAGTTTTTACCGGCAGTGGATGAAGTCAGGAACAGGATTATGCTGGCTAAAAGATGCTGCATCAAGGTTCATGCAAATTTCCACATTGTCTCCAGCCATGATTCGTACTGCAGCTTTATTTTCATCCTCAAATGTCTGCCTTTGCAAGGATGCACACAGAAGCAGCATGAAGTCATCTAGGAGAAAGTAGTGATTGCAAGGAAAAATTCAGTCATCAACATAGGTGTAAGGAGAGCTGTAATGCATTATAATGTAGTTACCAGACTGTTTTCCCACACTTTGAACCTCCAAGACTGAGTGGTTTTCAATGCATTTAATTCTGAATTGAAATTTAATAATGATTTTGGGTTTTTTACCTGTCATTGTTTATGACTTTCATGGAGAAATAAATGAGAAAAAGGGAAATATTAATACATTTTGATGTCTAATTATTAAAAAAGGCGTACAAGAAAAGCAAAAATTACTAACTCTGTGAATTTTTCTATTACATTCAAAGACATGCTTAGTATTCAATCACCCAAAAAAAATCTGTCATCTGCTGCTGAAGTGTGAAAGAAAGGCTGGCTTCAAATTCTACTTTACAGATGATTTAAGCAAAGGACATATGAACACTGTATAATAATGTGCTAAAATACTTACACACAAGGAAGACAGGGTTTGGTCTCACAATGAAGTCTGGAAAGTATAACCACTTTATGATGTTGGAGTTGAAGTTGGCATTGCCACTTCTCCATGGATAGTCTGTGTGGCAGGAACATGCAAAAATTCAATCAGTACTTCATAACAATAACTTAATCCTTCTCTTCAGAATACTTACCAATTTTCCAGCATTTTTCTATAAAAGCAACTGGCAGTAATTTTGTACAAAGGGTGTCCTTACCTTTACAAGGAGCAGGTGGGATGCCAATGCAAAGGAAGTACTGGAATGTAATGATGCATGTTAGAAAACAGCAATATTTTGGCCAGATCTCTGCAATAGCTTTTCTCCTCCGACGATACAATACAGCAATCAGCCAGAAGGCATGAATCATTGCATAAAAATCCATCCTTTGACCAATTACATTCACTGATAGAAGAAAACAGGTCTGGAAACAAAGTAAAGAAACATAAACAACTTTTACAACCTCACGACTAGTCAGTACAGCAATAATAAATTATTGGGGATCCTGACAGGATGCTTGGACGTGCCTGCGTCTGACTGCAGGAACCCTGTGCAAACCAACACTCTCCAACAGCAACTTCCACCACTCCACCCAAACACCCAAATTTTTGATACTCTTCTGTCTAGAGCAGTTTTCTATTATGTGATATCTAAAGATACCAGAAAGAAAGAGCCTTGTCACTATAGCTAGTATGTGAAATGTTTAATTGTTGCCAAGCAAAGAATGTATTGCACAGCCACATATTTTGATAGGACATACAGATGTGGAAAAGAAGAGGGACTCTTAAGATTGGTAACAACTGAAATGTCTCCTTGTGTAGGAAATGGACAAGGCATTTAGACCATATGGCTTCTATCAGTGATAGACAAATCTAGTAAATTCCTGCAAGACAGCTTTAGCTTTCCATTATTCTAAAGGCTCTGCATTTCAGCATTTCTGTTCTCTGGCTTCACTGAAAGCAGTCCCTTCACTCAACTCCATAAAACTTGTTTTGAAACCTTGTGAAAACTTCATTTATTTAGCGCACTATGCTATTTTGGTTTTCTCTCTCCCCAGATTAGAATGATCTAAAATTATTTCCCAAAGGAAATGACTTGCTGGACTTTTAAAACAATTTTGATTCATTCTTAATCCTCAAATGGCTGTGAATAGTTTAGTCCATTGATCATAGTGGTGGTAATGTTTAACAGATAGGTCAAGAGCATCATTATGATTAAATTTAGGATACATTACTCTGGGAGTTGCCTCCTACAGATAGGCATAGAAAAATGTGAAAAACCACTATTTATGGAAAGATTTTTTGAAAGTACATTTCATGTGCACATGAACAAACAGACAAGGTAAGGGAACAGAGATGACTAACATGAATGATGACTAATAAGCCTCTAGATGTCAAACACAACCCAAGCTACTATTCAAGAATAACACATTCAAAAGGTTTGGAATGATAATCTAAAGAAAAGTAAAACATATTTACCTCCAAACCAAACTTGTAGAAGAAGTAGTTTATGAAGTACTTGACACAGTTTACAAGTCCATCATCCAGATGTGCTCTTGTAATATCATGGAAAATGGTTTTAGTCACAGGTGCGGTGAGGTTATTTCGACATCTGTAGTATTCTTGGTGACGGTAGATTGTAACTTCAAAAGCCAGAATAGCCAGCATCAGTAAGTTATTCTATGGGGGACACAACCAGGAGAATTTAAAATAAAAGTCAAAACCACAGGAAGCTATAAAATTTTTTGATCAGCATAAACCCACTAATGCTCAAATTGATACTATCACTGAGGACTTCCACACTCCAAAATGCACTGGCACCTATTCCCAGTTACTATGATTGAAACAAGTTAAGGTTCACACCAATTCCTGGATTTTGATGAATCATACAGACATCCAGAATATACATATAAAGACAGAAATTAAAAATACTATAATAAAAACTAGTGGAAATGAAGGGAAGGAAAAAGGCATTGACACATCCACGTGCCCTCTCATATTTCATAGCTTCTCTTAAGGTATCATTTGTTTTGTTTTGCAGGAGATAGAAGATACAAACATACACAAAAGTCATCTGCAGAGGTTTAGCTGTCAAGCACTAACTTGCAAAAACGAGGATGTTGGGTAGAGCAAATTTAACCTAGGCACTCTTTCACATGAACAGTCTGTCAGTCTCCCCTCAGGCACAGCTCCTTCTGCCCCAAAGGCAGATCGACTAGGATGCAGTCAAGGGTGGCTATGCATTGTTTTTTTATTTATCCCAAGAAGGAGATCTGCCCTATGCTCAATGTAAGAGAGGTACTAACTAACTCCAAAAGCTGGTTAAAAAGGCCAGCTCAGAGAAAGTCCCTCAAGGAAGTCATAACTGAAGCAGAAGTGGCAAACTCTACATCTCTGTTCTCTGAGAAATATTTGGGACAAGAATCTCCTGAAACAGGTGCCACTAGGATTTTTATATTTTCTGTCAACCTCAAACTGTGTATATAGAATATTGGAGATTCTTTAAATTAATAAGAGGTATGGCTTTCCCCAGGACTTGGCACATTTTCACTGTAAGTAAAGTTTTTTAATCAAGACAGGAATAATAAAACATTACTCACAGGCATCAACCAAAACCAAGAAGAAAAACAAAAGACATCCATTTACTAATGTTTGAATTAATGATTCTCTTAACTCATTATATTTTCTAAACTGTGGCTAAGGAATAAGCACTTAGAAAAATTAACTTCTAGCACAAACTGTCAATCAGGGCAATTACTCCAATTAGACCCATCAGTCCTTTGGTACCTGAAAGCCATGTAACTTTTAATTACTCAGAGTTCTTAAATATCACATTTCTTAAAGAGCTTTTAACAGATGGTAGAGCCCAAAAGTGATAATTCTACATGAAAGAATAACTTAATTGGTACTGAATCCCTTCTGGAAATGTTCTGTGTAACAGATGTGGTTCTCTGTTGCCTCTTTTGCTCTGCACAGAGTATTATCAGTAGTTTACACTACATCTTTCTGTGTGTGTGACAGATTATTTATTTCAGACAATGCTACTTTCATCACAAATAAGAAAATATCTGAATACAGATAAAAAAGAACTTACCCTTAAGTACACAAGAAGGGGACTAGACTTTCTCAATCCAACCCACTCTGAAGGATCAACTGGCCCACTGTAGAGCACTGAGGTCTTCAGTTCTTCTAAATTGACCTTAGTTTCATTCTCTCCTGGCTAAAAAGAAAATGTAACAGTTATAAAACGTGACTTTAAGACTGCTTGGGAATCTTAATCAACAATAATTCATCAGTGAAATGTTATTTTTTTACTTGATATGCTTCCTTTTGCTCTCCTTCACTGAAGAAAACAGCAGTAAAACCTTTTTAATACGCATTTGTACTCACCAATGTACAGTTTCTGGAAAAATCCTTGGGATCAATAGATGTGAGCTGATACAACATTTTGCAGACAATAATCACACATGTCCAAACAGTGCAGATACTTGATGCCAGTGGGCGAAACTGAGCATATGGCAAAGCAAGAGCCCAGGCAATTAAAAACACAAAGTTAAGCAGAGACACCTGAAAACACAAAAACAGTACAGAAATTACATGGAGTAACAAAAGAACTAAGAAAGTTTGATCTTTTCCACAGCAGGTAAAGAAAAGAATAATTCGAAAGAAAGGGACATGCAGAAATTTTGAGGAAAATACTGAAAAAAAAATTACAACAATACCCACAATAACACAGACACAAAGCAGTAAGTGAAGAAAGAAAGGACTTTACAGTTGGTTTAGGAAGAAATTTACCATCTGCATAATATTAATATTAGATCCACAAAACTCCCTATCTTCCTCACCAACAGATGTGAAATACAAAGACCACATGCAGCTTCTGCTGCTTCAGTGCACATGAAACAAAGAAGACATGGCACAGATCCATTTGTCTGTGCAAGTGACCTTCATCCTCTTGACTTCTGCCCCACAAAAAAAAAAAAAGTGAGAAAAGGGATATCTTTTTGTTTTTAGTGAATCCCATCTTCCTAACCCTGTTCGAGAAATGGTTATGTCACATAGAGAACTCACAGTGCCAACACCAAAAGCACAGCTAAAAGTGTTGCTCCCTTTTTCTTGAGGCATAGTTTCACATTCTTGTTTCTTAAGCACCAGACCAAGTTTAAGCAATTTTCCTACATTTACCTTCCCAGTCCTTTTTTACACCTTCCATCCTTGGATGGTGCCCACAGACAGTTTGAGCAGGAGTGGGATTATGTCTCTTAATTCCAAAGAATTGTACCAATAAAATTACAATACCTGGAGAAAAGGTGGGGGCTGAGACTCTCGAAACAGAGAGAATGTGGAAGATGTCAAGACAGGTTCCCAGCAGCTGAACAAACCCAGCTGGATCCCATAATTTCAGTGAAGTCTGACAGGAGGAAGCCCTCTCCCTACACCTGGGTGTGTAACCACATAGCAGATGCTGACAGGCCTCCACGATGTGTTAGAGTTTGACAGCGGGTGTTTACTTGCCTCTTTCACTGTGACCCAGATGATGTAAGAGGAAACAATTTTGATGATGTGCAGCTCCAACAGCCACCACACAAAGACTTGCATCTTGTGAAAATACTCCAGGAATTTTAAAAACAGCACTGTAAGGCGGTCTATCACCAGATGCCACTTGTTCCTTAAGTCTGCAGGGACGTTCAAGCAGAACCATTGTAAAGACAAAAACAGAAGGTCTCTGTGAAGTGGAATACAACAACAATCTTTCTGCTTCTCTTCTAAGCCTTAGAGTAAGATAAGATGGAGGATAAAGGCACAGCTCAGTGGTTAACTAACTAAAAATGGGGTTGAAGCCCACTTAGCTGGGTGCTTTCCCTTCTGACCCACATTTCCTGGAAGGATTCTGCACTTCAAAAGTGGCAGTGGTGGCCTCCCTTGCCAATTTTGCTTTTATTTCTCTCATCAGAGCTCTTTTTGGACTCTTGTCCTCCAGTATTTTTGGACCTAAGCTTAGAGATCTCACTCAGGAACTAATTCCAGCCCTGGTCCTTTTCCAGCTCAGAAAAATAAAAAATTTTTTGATGCTTGGAAGCTATGGATGCAGCCTATTTTCAGAAAGCACACACTACTACTACTACTACTACTCAGAAAGCTTTTCAGCCAGATTGGAAGAAATCCATGCACACCAGGACTTGGATTCCTGTCACAAAGGTTTAGACAATTGTACTATAGACATCTCCAGATGTCAGAATTATCTAAACTGCTGGAAAACAGCACAGCCTCTTAGGGTGCGACCTGTGCCTTCACAGGACATCTAAATCAAGAAAGGCAAACTGTAGCCCAGTCAAATATTTCCCTCAATTGAAAAAGCTTTATCAAGCAGAGATCATGAAGTTGCATGAAAGTACCCCTTCACAGGGGTGTTTGGCTAAAAAAGCCATCCTCCCAAATAGTACTCCAGTGGGCAAGCTTGTGGCATCGCCTGTGACACGTGAGTGTACATGACAATACATTTGATGAACAGTGCTCTCTACGTGATGTGGCTTTGCTTGTGGGCTGGCTGTTAAACTGTTTCATCTGGCTGGTACATATTAGTATAGAGTCTTCACACTGTATTCAGGGTTTCAGAAGCATTTTGGACATTAGGAGGGATTATGCATGCTGTGAGAACATACTTTAGATCAGAGATGGAAACATTTGCAAGTGATACCAAAGCACATTACTGTCTAAGCCGGTAAAAATGCAAAGGAGTTACCACCTTCTTTATGAAATTATTTCAAATTATCACTTTATTTTATGTGTAAAGCACACCAAGATGGTTAATCCATGCATAGCTGTGTGAAGAACACATGCACATTTGTGTGAAAAAGCAGACTTCTGGAACATTTCACACCTAAATTCCATTTTTTTCCTTTGCATTTTTTCTCCAAACACAACTTAGAAAATCCTAATAAAATGCTGAGTGATGTAAATTCTGTAAGGACGTAATTAAACTTGAGAAATTAATTAGGCTCCAGAACTCTAATCCTACACATGTTTTTATAAGCAAAATGAGAGTATTTAAGAGAAGTCTTGACAGAGTTAGATGTTCTCACTATTCTTTCATTGCAAGATGTATCTAGACAGTGCCAGTTAAGTGGACCAGGTAAAGTGCTCTGTCTAGCATGGCCAGGCAATACATACACAAGGAATAAAATACAGGCCTGACTGCATCCACTGAAAGGTTGTACAACACTCTGTAGTGAAGTCTGCACACATTAATGTGTTTAATGTCAAAGCTCTGGCCACATGGCTGTGTAAAAACGGTATAACTCCAGCAGAAATAAATGCCATGTGCAGTTTAAAGATGGATCCCCTTGTACTATTTCCAAGCAACACCAGCTGCAGCTCCCTGTGGTCCCCACAATCTTGGTCAGAGAGTGAGAAAACCAACTTTCTCAGAATCTGCTTGTGAGACTCTGAATGTCCTAGTCCAAACAATGGTAACTTTCAGTCTAAACAAACCTGCAGGTGCTGTTCTCTCTTTTTTCTATCTTTTTGTGCTAAGACTTTAAGCTAGCCAGCCAACCAAGCAGCATGTATTGATTAAGCGACCAATCTGACCCATTTGGATCAGAATAGGGTATAAAAGAAGTAGTACTTGTAGCAGAGATTCTGCAAAACCAGCCTTTGGGTCAGTCTTTTGTTATTATAACGACGACAGCTCCCCACTTCCCTGCTTGCATGTGTCACTGCACAGAGTAATGTCCACCAGCTGCCCTCTTTCCCAAAGCCCTTCCAACAAGCTGGGATGGCTGGAGTGCACCAGACCCTTCACCCCTCACAGACTGTATGAAAGCTGGCCAATAAAGGTTTCCACAGCCCATGACCACCTCTGTGATGATAGCTGTTCCAGCCAGGAACAGTAAGTTGTTTCAGCTGAGGTTCCAGCACTGGAACAGGCTGTCCAGGGAAGTGGTGGAGTCACCATCCCTGGAAGTATTTAAAAGATGTATGGGTGTGGCATTTACACACATGGTTTACTGGTGGATACGGCAGTGATGAGTTAATGATTGGACTCAATGATCTTAAGTCTTTTCCAGCCTAAATGATTCCCTGATTCCCTAGGGCTGCTAACCCTAATGTGCTGCCATTTTGCCTTCACAAAGATCCTCTCCCTATTTAGGTGTCACAGTCCTGTGATTACTATCATGAGTAACTAAATTTGTATTAAGGCCCTTTCCAAAGAATACTGCTTCCCTGGGTGTTAAATGCTCTTTCCTAGTTTCACTTTTGGCTCATGTTACAAATTGAGTTGTGGCAATAATTCATTTTAGAAGTTCATATTAACAATATCAAGGATGACATTATAAGGCCCTTAAGCTTTTTTATGTTCATCTGGCATCAATTACATATTCCATATTCAGAAGTGAAAAATATGACACTAATGTGCACATAAATAATGAAGCAAAGCCATTGGGAGGGTGCCTTGAAAGCATTCAGTATCAGATATTAAATATGTATGTGTATTGTTTTCTTTGTTGTAAGGAGATTTCAATTTAAAGAAGTACTTAGGATTTGGGGTAGCCTTCAAATAACCTAATCCAGACCACCTAGAAGAAATGGGCACTGGGTTTCTATTGGTTCCTTCCTCTCAGCATCCTGCAGTACAATTTTTCCCAAGAACAGCCTGTAGCCTGCTGAATAATTGAGAAGTAGCCACATGCTCCGTTCAGGCTCTTTGACACAGACTGCATATGAAACTAGAAGAAAAACCTGGTGATTGAAGTTAACAGGGATGACCAGTAACAAACCACCTGTTGACACTATTAATTAAGACAGAGGAAGGAAAAATTTGCATTCTGCAGAGCTTACCTGTAGTTTCTTCTTCCTCTGATTCATTGTCTTCATTGTCATCATCATCATCATCATCTTCTTTATCCTCATCCTCCTCTTCTTCTTTTCCTTTTTTGACCCTCCCTTTCCCTCCCTCCCCCTCTGGCTCTTCCAGTCTTTTCTCACCAGCCTCTTCTAGCATTTTATCCTCTTCTTTTTCTCTGCTGGCTGTTAGATTCATCATAGTTATGTCAGGCAGGCTTCCATCTTGGTGCACCAGTCTGTAGGTAAAGAGTGGCATGTCAGCAAACTGAGGAGTAATGACATCGCAGTCTTTTTCTTTTTCAAACTGTATAATTAGAAAAAAATTAACTGTTCATGGAAAATGCCTTAGAATTAGAAAAGTTAATGATTCTGGTACTCTCTCCAAACACACTGAAAATTGAGTCATTGGAATGTATTAGTAACTACTTCTCACTCAGATACTAATGGTTAGTTAGTAATGAGTGGTATTGACACTTAAACTTGACATTTTCCCCACTGGAGAAAATGGTCAGAGTTTAAGATGTAGAAGCATGAAATGACGTTATTTAAGAAGAAACATTTCATGACTTCACAGGGGACTTACTCATTTTGGTGGTTTGGTATTTTTTTCTTGAGGCTGCTCAAAGTAATTAGAACAGAAAGAAAAAGGGAGATGAGAACAGAGGGGTTACAGAAGACGGTCACCGACAAATACGTCATGCTACATCACAAGTCATAAAGCATTCTCCTACTCCATCTGCAGAAGCCTTCTGATGCCAAGAGCATGCCATCATGACATTCACGGGGTGCTTCTACAAAGAAACATGGATTTGCAGCACAAATGGCAAGAGGGCAACCTATTTACACCAGTGCTAAACGTGGTCAATGCTGTACCACGCTCTGAGAAATGCAGCTGAACCATCACAAGTATCTGGCCTATCACTGCAAATGCATTTCCACCTTCCTCCAATTAAAAGACGCACCTGGAAAGCCAAGGAATTTGCATTTTTTCTTCCAGCTACCGGTTTGGGAACAAACAAAAGTAAGAATTCCATGGCTGCACCAGAATATTTTTATAATATCTGTCTTTGATAGTGCCATTCATTCTCTCTCTCTTTGCCACATCTCACAGAGAATTTTTCTTTATAATTGTCTCCATCTAAATCTATCAGTAAGTTTCACACTACCAAAACTGGGATACGACTGATTTAACACAGAAATGATAGTTCTCTAGTGCCATAGTGCCTTTCTTTTTTTCTGAGATTATTCAGTATATATATTTTCTTTACTAGAGAAAATATTTTCTTATGGTTTTCTTTTTTCTCCAACAGCTGTGCTGTTGGGACCCACCTCTCAGAGTTACAGAAAACCCAGTTTCCCTTTGAATATGACTCCTTGCAATGAAGTCTCCCTTTGGCACGTGTATGATTAGGTCATTAAATGTTTGGTTATGCTATTGAAATTACTATACTCAGCATACTTTCAAACACCTGTAAGGCTGTTCTAAAATGCTATAGTACCATCTCAGGTATTTTTTTTTTCATGTGAAATTCTGGCCTATAACCATTTAGACAAGAAATTATGCCAATTTTAGGATTTTTACAGTTCAAGAAACTAAAAATATATTTTTCTGATCATTAAAAATTAAGAGAATAGGCTAGGCAGTTAATGAGAAATGCAAACAAGCAGAATTATTTTTCAATCATTTGGGAGTTGCAGTTCCTTCAAGACGGAAACTTTGGGATCTCAAATGAAGGAAAAACTATAGAAATCTGACTAAACAATCCTGAAGTAGAAACACCATGCCAGTTGTCAAAAAGCAGAAAAGGTGGTTTAAAATTAGAAGTTTAACAAGACATTCAAAGACCAAAAAATATCAAGTAATAAAGTTTAATCACATTTTAGCAAAATTCATGACTAAAATTCCTTATCATGGGTTGGGCAATGAACCTGAGTATCTAACAACCTGAAAAAAATCTTATACTCAAGAATTTATTCAGTAGTTTTGGCTACTGAAAACAGAATCATAAAACAGTTTAGGTTGGAAGGGACCTTAAAGTATCCACCCCCGCTGCCATGGGCGGTGATACCTCCCAGGTAGACCAGGCTGATCAGAGCCCCACCCAAGACCAGAGCCCCTGGCCTTGAACACTGCCAGGACTGGGGTATCCACAAACTCCCTGGACAACCTGTTACAGTGTCTCACCACTCAACAGTAAAGAATTTCTTTCTAATATCTAACTTAAATTTCCCCTCTTTCAATTTGTACCCATTACTCCTTCTCCCGTCACTACAATTCCTGATGAAAAGTCTCTCTCCAGATACTCTGCAGGCCCCCTTCACATACTGGAAAGCTGCTGTGAGGTCTCCAAGCAATTTCCTCTTCACCAGGCTAACAGCCCCAATGCTCTCAGCCTGTCTTCATAAGGGAGGTGCTCCAGTCCTCTTATCCACTTTGTGCCTCCACTCTGGACTTGCTCCAACAGTTCCAGGCCTTCTTATGTTGCAGACCCCAGAGCTGGATGCAGCACTCCAGGTGAGGTCTCACCAGAGCAGAGTAGAGAGGCAGAATCACTTCCTTTGACCTGCTCACCACGCTCCTCTGGATGCAGCCCAGGAATCCATTGACTCTCTGGGCTGTGAGTGCATGTTACCAGCTCAGGATGAACTGTTCATCAACCATCACAGCCAAGTCCTTCACCTCAGGGCTACTTTCCATCACTTCTCTGCTCAACCCATAGGCGTGTCTGGGATTGTCATGACCCAGGTGTAGGACCCTGCACTTTGCTTTGCTGAACCTCATGAGGTTTACATTGCTCCTGGGTGTGTCAAGGTCCCTCTGGATGCCATTCCTTCCCTCCAGTGTGTTAATAGCACCACACAGCCTGGTGTCCTCTGCAAACTTGCTGGTGGTGCCCTCGGTCCCACTGTCCATGTCACCAACAAAAATGTTAAATGGTCTCAGTCCCAGTACTGGTGTTGAGACTACTTGTCACTGGTCTCAAGATCAATGAGCCATTGACCAGCTCTGCATGTGGCCATCCAGCCAGTTCTTTATCCACTAAGTGGCCTATCCATGAAAACCACATCTCTCCAATTTGAGACAAGGATATCATATGGGATAGTGTCAAACACTTTGCATAAGTCCAGGTAGACAATGTCAGTAGCTCTGCCCCTATTTACCAACGCTGTACCCTTATCATAGAAGGTCATCAAATTTGTCAGGCATGATTTGACCCTAGTAAAGCCATGTCGGCTGTTACCAGTCATCTCTTTTGGGACTCTTCGATTATTTTCATATCTAAGTCATGGATCAGCTAGCATATACACTAAAAGGATATTCAAATCTCTATAAAGTTACTAAACATTTTTGTTCCCTAAAATTACCTATCTAACTTACATTTACCTAAAACTCTAATAAAGTACCAATAGAAGGGTCATGTATAAAGAAAAATGAATTTTCAGTTCAGTTCAAATGTTGTAGAGATTCTTGGTTACTATAAACTATCAGTGCTCATTTAAAAAGCAATGCACCATGAAATGAAAGTAACCATATAATCACACAGGTTTTGTATGTATGCAATTGCATTGATTTTTATGAGGTATCTTCCCAAGTGACTTTTATAATGAAAAAAATCTATTCACACTGGTGTAAATCAAGGACTTAATGACTCACCTCAGTATAAATTGGACAGAAACACAGTAAATCTATAGGATTTGGTATGAGTGGACTCATCTTTCTCTTATTCATCTAATTCCCATTCATGTTTTGGAGATCCAGGAGGGAAATGGGGTTATAAAGATTGGTACAAGTAATATATATACCTGATAATGCCTCAGTATGAGTTTAGCTTTCAGTAGGCTTAGTTTTATTGGTATCAGTAGGCTTGAGCATTGGATCATGTGCTTAAGAGATCCAAGGATAGATAAAGTGCCCTGCCCACTGCTTGGAAAGTTAATCTATTTGGAATCTTTCTTCCAAAACTTCCTTATGTATTGCTAGGGTTGTTTTTTCAATGTTTTTTTTCCACTAAGACATCACATTATATTGTAACTGACAACACTGAGGCATTAAGATATAAAAACTTCACTAAAAAGTCTAATAGTTCAGAATTTTTAAGACAAGCTACCCATACATCTTCACAGCTAGTGAGATATGACTTCATGGCTGGAAGTGGGAAATTGCCCCAAATAACATAAAGGCATTGTGTCTGATACTAAGGGAGAGAAATAACTAAATAATAATGCAGGCAACAAGCCTTGAAGGTACAGCCACTACTGCTTTTAGCTGAGAGCATTTGTTACTGTCAGGTTCATTGAATAGGGTATCAATAATGAGAAGGATACCAATAGATCTAGTTTTTTGGCAACAAAGCAATTTCAGTGGCACTAAAATCAGGCATGTGCCACAGGTCCTTGCTGGATTCCTAGTACTTTCATCTATTTGTAATTTACTAGAGCAGAAGATGAATTAATTGAAGGCATTATTAAGCATCTTTTGTCTTTGATAATTTTTTGCCGTTTATGAATTGCTTGAAACTTTCTGGCTAAAAGAAGTTCTCAAGTATCTTTCCCGCAAAGCCTTAAGAACACAAAGCTTTCTGCTCTGCAGAACATTAGTGACCCATCTCCTGAATATTTGGTCTCCAAGACTCAAACTGAGCACACAGTGCCATACCTCCACTGGCAGGACCTTGAGCGGCTTTACAGGGCTTTAAGGGGATATGCTGCTTGAATCCAAGCCCTGATGGGATATTTGGACAGGCTGGGAAGCCTTGGTGCAGAGGGTCCCTCTCCTTTCATTGGGTGATTCTTCCATGCTGAGGCTTCCACTGCTGTGTTGTGGCTGCATCACAGCTGGGTCTGTGCCTGTTCCCATGCCTGCCTGACCCTAAGCCTGGCATGCAGACTGACACCCTGCCTTCACTGCAAACCTGGCTTATCTCCATGGACTCGCTGAGGCCTCACCAGGCTGTGGCTGTCCTCTAACTGATTCCAGATCTGATCCTCACCCTCAGTTGCTGGGCCATGCTCCTGACTGCCCATGGGTGAGAGCCCAGCCTCGCCTCCTGGCCACGGCCCTTGGCAAGCAGCTTGTCTGCCTTAGCCAAAGTGCTTGCCTTCACCACTCCCTTAAACACAGGCTTTCTGTAGATCAGAATTCCAGCTCTGGTGAACTTTTAAGAATGGTGACATTTGAAGAAGGAGCACGAACATGACTCATAAATTGACTTCTTGTTAGAGCAGGTAGTCACAAATACCTAAACAATGTATCTTCTTGTTTTTTCTGTTTATACTCAGTAATGACAACAACACAGAAGTCCTTCTATTCTCAGAGATGATTGAAAAATAGCTCACATTTATTCCAGTCAACTATTTTGAAAGGAATGTAATTTATGGAACAGTTTTCAAGATGCCATTTATAAAGGGATGATCATGATGGCAGTTTTTCTAGTTTGGATCCTGCAGCACCCAACTCAGCCCGCGATTAACAGCCTTAGCATGCAGTGGGTTCAGTGCTCCCTTTCCAATTCTGAAGTTTCAGTCTGTAGAAACTCGTGTGTGAATACCTCATATTTAACTGAACAGGCACTCAAATTCCTCTTCTTACATGCTTGGAGAAAGACAGGGATTTGTGTCTCTGCATTTGTGTGTCTGTGTGTACACAGGCGCATGCAGGCATGCATCTTTCCATGCACAAACAAAGGGTAGATAAACGAGCCTCCTCAACCAAATCTACTGTCTGCAGCCAATTACAAATAGCACCAATTACTCCTGCATTGAGGCATGGGCAAAGTTTAGGAGAATTCTCAGCTGGGAGAAGAAACTCACAATGTATAAATATGCAGAATTTAACTGCTCCATCAGCTTTAGGAAACTGCAATACCTGAACAATGTTATCTCCCTGCTTACTTCACAGTACTGCGCAGCAAGAACACACTTTGCTTTAAGGCAACTAAGAAGTAACAAAAAAATAAGGTATATTGGTTTTAAAGGAAAGGAAGAATTGAAGTACCCACCTATTAATTATTAGATATACACGGCCATTGACTTTGGCATGGCTATGAGGTGGGAGATGAAAGCACAAGATGAAAATGGGAAATGAATTAGAGAGAGAAAAGAAAACCGTTAAATCGGAATGAACTCACTTTCCTGTTTACCAATGTGCTATGACACATTGTCATAACAATGCACACCCTGAAATTTTAACATACACCATGCAGTGAAAAGTCTAGGAAGCTTATAAATGCAACTCTTAGACATTTAGATGTATGCCACTATGCAACTTCAGTCAGAACTACAGATAATTTTCATAGTCCTCAAAATGTGAGAACAGCCTTTTCTGCTTTAAGTAAGCCTTAGAATACCACCATTTTAGAAATATTTTTTTCCTTTCTTAAAAAAAAATATGTAAAGGTAATTATGGCAGAGCATCATATCAGAGAAATTATCGACCTCACCACCTTTATCTCTGCTGTCCCATAATTCATGGTAGAGCAAGGAAATGGGTTTGGAAAGCTGTAATCTGAGAATTTTTCTTTCTCTTGCAGATGTAAAACTGAGACACAGTTCTGACACCTTTATAAATGGTGAGAAGTGCCTCACTCTGCCAGTTCCAATGTGCCAGTATCCTCTCTTCGCAGCTGGCAGACCCTTACTCTTCAACTCTACAAATTTTGCTCATGAAAAGCTGCATTTCAATAAATGAACATTCTTAGCAATTTCAACAGGACTCTTCAGTCACACACAACAGTAGTACTGTAATCACACCTGGCATTTCAAAGGCAGATGGAGGAACTGGATGTGCCTTTTTTGTTGCTTTCATGACCAGCTCTCAGTTGCTGCAATTACTTTAAGAAGTTTACTATTAAAAGGACTGAGTTCTGTCTTGTTACTCAAAATGAAGATTCTTTCTTTATTTTGATTTTTTTTGTTGCGAAAGGTGCAGCATAAAAGCAGTTTAAAAAGGTAAAACATTGTTAAGTGAATGCTAGTGTCTTCAAAGCAGAAAGGAAAATTAAGTTTTAGTAGCTTTGAGAGAAAACTACACGTAGATATGAATCTTGAATCTATTTTAATTGCCACTGCAACTTATTGCTAGCACTACTGTTAAGCTGAAGTTGGATGTTTTGTTAGTTCTTAGCCAGCTTTAGGCATCACCAATACAAACGTCAGCTGAGCTCTTATCGTGAAGCTTTGAACTATAAAGCCAGCTGATGCTCAACAGTGATCTATTGCATCAAGGGAAGAAAAGAGCTGGGTTTTCATATGCCAAGCAGTTTTAGGAGGAGTACAAATCAAGAAAACTGTTCTGATTTAGGTATTGGTCATAATTGTTAAAGCTTCTCAGGAGGAACAAAGGAGATATGTTATATTTGTGATTTTGAAAATACTGCAAAATGGCAAATGTAGCACATATGACACATTTAACTGTTAAAAATAATTAGCTACTTATGTGACTGCTTAATACAACCTAGTACACATTTAGACTCAAAAAATTAGTGTTCTAATTCCAAGATTAAAAAGTTGATGATATCACATGATCCTCTTAATCTGTGACTTTAATAAAAAGCCTGGTATGACAATGAATGCCACTTTCAGCACGATATCTCAAGGCTATTTATTCCTGGTAAAAATGTTTGCTCACAATGCATTAAAACATTTTGTGTCTTCACCATCAGCAGTTTCATCCTTTAGAAGTAAAGTGACTTTAGTTACAGTGATCCTCTTCATGCCACCATTTGGAAAGCTGTATAACATTCTTGTATCTTTCACGTGCAATGGAAAGATTTTCAAGTAGCAGTTTCACATGTAAAGTGAACCCATCAAAATCCTACAAGTGCCTCTGGGTTTTTTTCTTTTTATTCTGTGTCTATTGGATCACACTAGAAGGATCACATCCTTTGTTACTCAGCACAAGTAAAAACTTTGGGCTGCAAGAGAGCTTGCGGAGTTACTGCAAACTGTAAAGCATTCCCCCAAATGCCTCAGCCCAGGAACAACCCCATTTCAGCTCAGACACATATCTGGGCTCTGTTTTCAGGACTTGGCCAATTCTGAGCTCTTAACATCTACCTACTGCTGTACAAGAGTCCACTATGGGCAAGGGAAGTTTGCTCACAGGCCATTACAAAAGCGTCCTTGAATCTACCACCACGTTTAGCAATTCAAGAAGAGCAACAGGAGCATTATTACACAGACATTTAAGTTTAATCCCCTCCACATCTTTATCAGGAAATTTTATCAAGTTTGATCTGTTCTGGTCTTAGCAATTATTTAAATACAGAAGCTGGAAGCATTCCATAAAACTGGAGCTTGTACAAGCACACACTTGTACCATGCACTGTGAAGTAGCCTCATATCGAATTGAATGTATGAAAAATATCTGAAACGCTTTTTAAATCTTGCAAAACCTAGAACATAATTCCCTGTTAAATAACTGGCATTATTCCATAACACCCTGTGGCCTATGGTGTTATGCAGCTAGTCCCTGTTCATAGAAGTGCAGCTGAGATACACTTATCACTAGATTGGTGAATATTCTAAAAGTGGGGTCTAAATTAGTTTCTTTCTTCAAAGAATAAATGTAATTATCATTGCATAATATAACACTATGTACTACAAAACCATTTCTCTCTCTTATACTCCTGGCTCAGGATCCTGGGCCAGATTGGTTTTTATGCAGGAAAATATGTAAGAATTGAACACTGGAAAAGTGATGTCCCAGAATCACGAAAAATGCTAATGAACGTCTGGATGAAATCACCAAATGTCTAGCATAGCCAAGGGTCAGCACTATGAAAAGTAACCACAAATTCAGATTTTTTCCATTTCTGAAGTTCAACTTTACAAAAAGGTCTAACTGTTCAATGCAAATGTGGTGTTTTCCACAAATATCCAAATCTTCATGTGGCCCCTCAAAATGTATGTTGAAAAAAAAGAAGTGACACAAAATAAAAGCTGTATTTCTTATTACTGACAGGAACACACATACAAAAGGGCACACAGTAATTAAGCACCTAACTCCCAGTAAAGGTCAAAGCCAATTAAATAAATATATAAATTCCATTAGTACCTTTAAAAATGCATCTTACAATGAAAAAGTTCAGTGTGTAGGGGAAAATGGGGAGAGACAGATACTTTGGTTGTAGCGGGGTGCTGGATACTGTGCACTTTCTTTTTAAGCTGGGTAGTCATAGCAAAGGCAAGTAACATCCATTGAAAAGTAAGCATTACATGATAGTCAGAAACAGCATTTACATACAGATAATCAATAGTTCCATTTACTTTGCTTCTTTACCTGTAAATAGTGTTGTCCTGTTTGCTGGTTACAGCTTTTAAGTCAGTGATCTGCAGAAACCGATCATGGAAATAGTGAAGGTGTAAGATACACACCAGTAGGAAGGAGGTGGGGATAAAGATGCGTGTGAATAGATCAGCCACAGAAAACTGTTTTAAGCCAAGGTCCTCTAGTCTGGGGAAAAAAAAAAAAAAGGTATTCCACTAAGGCATTTTTTCACACAAAATATTTTTTCCATGTCACATTTCTACAAATTATTTGCAGTAGAAAACAAGGGGATTGTTTCCGTGGTTTTGGTTTCTAAAATTCTCCCAAACTAGCAAGTTTGACAATGCAGGTATCTTGTGTTCGGACTCAGTAATGTAGAGAGGTACTGTAAAAGTACAGTCAAATGAACAAACCCTCCCACAGATCTCTTGAATCAGATGAATTTTCTCTGACTGAAAGTCCTGCACTGGAGATCCACTCATATTGCTTATATTTTTTAGTGTAAGTTCCTCTTGACAAATGCCCAACTTATCACAAGGATGAAGAAACCTAGTCCTCCTAATTAGCAGGAGACCAGGTTCACCTTCATCAGTTCCAAGCATCCTGCAGATCTACCCTTAATCTTTCCCTGGATCTGGTTTCTGTGGTCAAAGTGGTGAAGAGAAGTATGGGCACTGTATTGAGAACAGAAGCAATCTGAAGGTCTAAGCAGCCAATTGGAGAAAATACGACTCTGAGCTCCTCTCTCGGTCTTGCTCACTTCTATGGTTACATCAATAAATTTATGGCTTCTTAAATGAGTGCCTAAAATCAGCCATGGCTGAGAATGGCTGCATGACATTTTTCTCCCGTAAGAAGGAAGACTACTCTCAGATCCTTCCATCACACTGAACTCAGATAAAGGATGCAAATAAAAAATTAATCAAAACCACTTACTTCCTTTCATCCAGGCCTGTCATGTTCTTCCACAAGCCAGGGAATGACTCAAACTGGTACGTGTAGATGAAGATAAGTACCAGCATTGTGTAAACAACCACTGACATCCAGAAGTATTTTAAAATCTTTCTCCACCATTCATAGTGTACCTGAAAATCACACACTAAAGATGCTGACACAAGCTGAAGGCAGACAGTGATAGAAATAATGGCAGCATTGTACTGTTGAACGAGAATGAAGAATACTATTTTTCCTAGCTGGCCTGAATTAAGCAATGATTACCCAGTGGCAGGGAGAGATTTTTGAGATAGTTTTTACTCCTGATGCAAATGCATTCAAGTAAAGACTTTTGTGCAAAAATGTCTGATGAGACATGACCCACAGACACAAAGTCAGGGACAGCTTCAGCCACCATTAGGTGATGAAAGTCCAAGAAGAGAGGGACTCTCATGCTCATTGGGATGTGGAAGCTGTGTAGACCAGCTGTCACAAAAACTGGTGGCTATGTAGAATGTGCATAGACTTGGAATTTTCCACAAAGGTTCCAAAGCTTATGATGAAGTGGCATGGCAGAGCAGAGGTGTGCATTGTATCTAATTTATGTGCACTTCGCCTTTCACTACAACCAAAAAACAGAAGAAAATTAGTCTTAATCCCTTCAAATGGTCTTATTCTGTTGTGTCTAACTAAAGAACAAATTCACCGTTCATGAATTCTATTTGGAGCTACTTTATTACCAAACTAAAACTATGAACAGTTGTTCATGCTTTGTCGTTGCTCATACAGTTGTTCAGTTGTTTGATTTGAGGATCAAATTCAGTTAACACAGATCTCCCTTACCTGGTAGAGTGCCACGCAGAAGAGGAACAGTACCATGTAGATGATTTTGTACATGACAATTGTACCCTCAAAGCTGACAAAGAAGAACATGCCCCCACAGACGTAAATCCAGTATTTGATTAACATAGCCATCACCAGCTTCCCCAAGACTTTCATAATATCTTGTTCATCCTCCTCCTCTCCCTCCTCCTCCTCTTCCTTCTCCTCTTCCTGTTCTTCTGACACTTCTCCCTCTTGCGACTCCTCTTCTGCAAATACAGAGTCACATTTGGCCTGTCTCTTCTGGGGACTTTTAGTAAGAATTTAAATGAGTGGTAAGTAAAATTTCTGCACACAACACAGAAACTTAAAACTCAATAGTCATAAGAGACTGTAATTCCTAATCATGCATGCCTCCAGGGCAAGGAAAAGGGTTTTAACTTCATATGAGCTTAAACCTGCTGCTGGAGCCATAGGGCACATGGCTATGCATCCTTACCAGACACTCATCTTCACTTTGTCTGAAACGCCAGCAGCTGTAGCGGAAAATTAGAGCTTAAGGGTTGCATAATGGATAATAGCCAAAACACTTTCCATAAACTCCTATACTATCAACTAAGCAACCTTTTAAACTGGAAAACAAAGAAACCACTAGCACCACCAGAAGCCTCGCATCTTCAGTTTAAACTCTCATCTTGAGTTCGAACCTCTCATCTTGAGTTTCATCCTTTAGATAATATTGTGTTTATCCTTAAAAACCACAAGCAAGGGAAAACATTAACATAAACCCAAAGAAGCTTAAAAATATCAATGCTACACTAACACTGCCATTTTTCAAAAAACCTACCATTTATCCAGGTTTTTGTGCTGCACTTAGGCCAGAAAAGAAAAGCTGCTTTGGCCTTATGAAGAGGTCAAGATTCCCCAGTTATTAACCATATGAGGTTAATAACCTCATAAGTGGGGTTACCCCAGAGGGCAGGGTAAGTGAAGCTCAGCAGCAAGTACATGTGCAAGTATCTAGATAACAGGGCTTGCTAGAACCATAGTACAGATGTTTATCTTTCCATTGAGAGCAGTATTGAAACTTCACCATCAAAAGGCTTGCCCACTCCTTTTGTCGCACTCACAATCCCCCACCTCAGGCTCTTGCCTTGAAAATCCTTGTAGTACAGCTTTGACACGGATCAGATGTTTTACTGAAACAAGGATTGTAATTAACTAGAGACAGAACCACACCACTGCTTCCAGGGCTCACTTTCTACTATTTCAGCGCACTGAATCTTTTCAGTTTAACATCCAGAGAGAGAGAGAGAAAGAAATGTTTGGAGAAACGTATCCAGTAGCAAAAGAAAGAACAGGTCACTGAGTTATTAGGTAAGCTGAATCTATGAAAGTAAACTTTGCTCTCGGGTGTGCTTGAGCCCCTGCACTGAAAAAATATATACTTATTTTTTCCACTGAAATTTGTAGTTTAACTTCTGTGTCTGTATAAGAGTTTATGTACAACACAACTTTCAAGGAATTTAGCAACTTTTCCTAGGTAAACTCAAGTCTTGTGGTTAAACTTTAGGGTAATTAATCCCCTGGTCTGAGTTGGTAACACAGCAGTAAACTGATAATTTGAAAGTTCCATGACCTTTCTAAAATGAGTCATTTTATTACCTTCCAGTAAAGAACAATTCATATGAATTTCTAAAGTTCAAAAGTGTTTTACTTCTATATCTCAGAGATAGCTGCACATAGATTTTGTAATATCTTTCTTAGCTAGTAACAGATACCTTGCTAATTGCTTTCAGCATCAGAGAAACACAGTAACTGGAACTTATATCATGACTGAAGGACTAAATTGGATCTGGCTTTACCTTTTTCTTCATTTTCTTCACTTCCAACTTTGACCTCAGATAAAGTAGCTTCTTTTAGCCGAAGTGCTTTCTGTTCAGTGAGGTGTTGCCTAAGCAGTAGCCAGAAAGTAATTGTGAAAAGAATCTGCAAACAAAAATCAAAACAAAACCAACAGACTAATTGTATATCCTACGTCCTACTGATACAAGCATAGGTTTTCACAAATTTTGCATGCCTTTGTTTTCTCTGTCTCAGAAAATGGCAGCGATGGCACCGGTGTTAAAGCGCATCTTAGGGCAAGTTAGGTTATTTAGAAAACATCCTGCATTACAGACAACTTTGCTTCATTTGCACATTTTAATTTCTTAAAGGTATTCACTTATATGCATCTATTCCTACCCCATTTTATTCAGGTTTTAACTACTGTCTTGTAAGTTGAGGGAATCTTCTTATTATGCATTGATTGATATAATTCCCATTTGTTGGTTTTTTGTTCATTTTTTATATTTTTTTTCCAGGGAAGAAGCACATGCAAGATAGTATTGTCATTATCATGGTTTTGTATATCATAAATATTTTGATTTAGGAGGTTTGTTACTTCAGGTGCTTAAACACAGTTAATTTAAAAATCAATTTTTTGTACGTCTTGCAGTTACAGAAGACCCAATCAATGGAATTTGCCTTGCATTTGCAACAGTTGCAAGAGTTGAGATAGCTCTTAATTCTTTTAAGAGCTTCAAGAGATGATAATTCAGTAACAGCAGGATACCTTAGAAATAAACATATCTCTTTAATGAAGGGTGCATTTCTGTGTTTTGCAAAAAGCTAAATTCAACATCACCAGCTTGGTATTTTGTCAATACCAAGAGATTGACAAAATTTAGAAAACAACATGAGGCTTGCTGACACACACTTGATTTTATGCTTACTTTCTACAAAGTTTTCGCTAATTTCCTTTTGCAGAAGGAGACATTTCACTATATAGCTAGAAGAACAAAATTTCAAAGAGGAAGCATGTAAGAGACAAATACTTTGCACACAATAGAATGACAAGGCCAGTGGTACAATGCATTTTTTTTTCTAATGCACAAGACCTTAATCCCCATTAAGGTCTTGTGCATTAGAAAAAAAATGCATTGTAGGATTGCTCCCAGGAGATGGCTTTTTAAAGGCACTGCTGCTAACACTGAGCCAAGGCAGCAGATTGTCAGCCTGTGTGACTTATCACAGCTTCCCCAGATATCTCCTGGAGCTCTGGCTTTTGCAACACAAACCTTTCATATTGTAAAACACAGACTTTCTTCTGAAGAGATTAGCTCTGACTTCCCGCCACATTTACTCCCTTGCTCTACTTGGCATTTCCAGAGCCAGAGCTGCCTCTAAGAAAAGTCTTGAAGGGTTGCAGACCAAAGAAATGCTTTTAGCCACCTTTTACAGTATAGATTTTATCTCATTTTCAGACCAGGAAACACATATAGCATGCAGATACTTATGCAGAAAGAATTACAGTACGCTTCTATTCTTCTTTCTGCAGAATACAGTATCCAGCCTTCATTTAAATTCAACTATTATTCAAAGGATTTAAAATTAGGAATAATGGGGGTACAGAGTTAATAATAGAGAAACTACTAAAGAGAGACTGATGGACAAGGCTAACAAGCAAAGGGTGCCTGGGGTGATGAGAACAAAAGGAAATACATAATCAGCAAAACAGGGCTTATGCAGGGTCACTGCAAGCATTTGTATGTAAGCAAGGCAATTACTTCAACACAGCCTTACAGGGAAACCTGCCAGAATCTTTCTGGGAAAACAGCATGTCAGGTACCCCTCTGAAGTGCCTGTACACTTGAGCCCTGCAGCATGGGGAACAAACCCAAGCAATTAGTGATCTCTATGCAGGGCTGTGGTCTTGCTGGGATGAGAGAGACAGGGTGTGATGCCTTGAATATTTGCAATACAGAGCTACAGGCTCTTTAGGAAGCACAGGCCAGAAAGATGCAGAGCTGAAGTTGGGATTTGCACAGCAGCGCAGTTGGAATGCATAGACTCTGCCTGGGGATGGAGGATGGACTAGGTAATCTGGGAGGAATGCAGAGCTTGGACATGCATGCACAGACATGGTTAGAAAAATCAAGGCCTGAAACTGAGTCTGGCAAGGCACATCAAGAGCGACAAGATCTGCTTCTGTACATACCTCAGCAGAAAAAGGAAGGCTAGGGAAAGTCTAGGCCCACTGCTGACTGGGGCAAGGGCCCTGGTGATACAGGGCATGGAAGAGGCTGAGGTACCAAATGCCTTCTTCGCCTCATTCTTTGCTAGCAAGACTAGCCTTAAGGAAACACAGTTCCTAGAGACCATGGAAAAGTCTGAAGCAAGGAAAAGTCTTCCATTGGTGGAACAGGCTTGGATCAGGGAATATTTAAAGAAAATGGGCATACATAAGTGCATGGGTCCTGATGGGATGTTCCCAGGAGCTGGCTGGTGTCACTAGTAGAGGTTACTCTCAAAGACCCTTGATCAAATGTGCTGATAGGAGAATTGCTGAAGGAAAGCAAATGTCACTCTTATCTTCAAGAAGTTCAAGATGAAGGATCAAGCCTGGAAAACCTCACTTCAATCCCTGGGAGGATGACAGTGGTGAGATGTTGGAAAAGGCTTCCTAGAGAAGCTGTGGATGCTCCACCACTGGAAGTGTTTGAGGTCAGGCTGGATGGAGCTTTGAGCAACCTAATCTAGTGAAAGGCGTCCCTGCCTATGGCAGGGGGATTGGACTAGATGATCTTGAAAGGTCCCTGCTGACCCCAAACCATTCTGTGATTCTAATGTGATGGAGGAGCTAATCCTGAAAAACATTTCCAGGCAAATGAAGAATGAGAAAACCATCAGGAATAGTCAGAGTGTATCTGCCCAGGGGAAGTCATGCTTGACCAGCTTGATAAACTTTCATGATAAAATGACTGACCTGGTAGATGAGAGGAGAGCAGCAGATACTGTCTTTTACTTAGACTCCAGACAGAAACTGTCTCCCATAAGGTGATCAGGGTGAAGCTGATGAAGTGTGGGCTGGATGAGCAGACAGTGAGGTGAAAACTGAAAACTGACTGAACAGCTGAGCTCAGAGGGCAGTGATCAATGGCATAAAGTCTAGTTGGAGGTCAGTGATTAGCGATGTGCCCCAGGGGTCACTGAACCCAGTCTTGTTCAATATCTTGATTTTTGATTCAGATGATCAAGTGAGTGTGCCCTCACCGAGTCTGCTGATAACACACAACTGGGAGGAGTGGCTGATTCGCCAGAGAGTCATGCTGCCATCCAGCAGGACCTCGACAGGCTGGAGAGAGGGGCCAGAGAGAGGGGCTGACAGGAGCATCAGGGCATTCAACAAGGTGAACTACAAAGTCCTTGTTGAATGGGGAGGAAGAACAGCCCATGCACCCTGAGGGTCTGACCAGCTGGAGAGTAGTCTGGCACAAACAGCCTGTAGATCCTGTTGGATAACAAGTTACAGGTAAGCCAGCAGTGCCCTTATGACAAAGAATGTTAATGGCTGCATCGGGAGGTGTTGACAGCAGGTTGAGGAAAGTGATTCTTCTTCCCTACTCAGCACTGTGAGATGAGGCCACAATTTCAGTGCTGTGTCCTGTTCTGGCACCCCAGTACAAGAGAGATGGATGTACAGGACAGAGTCCAGTTGAACAGCCATGAAGGGACTGGAACATCTCTCCTATGAAAAAGACAAAGCTCAGGGGGAACCTCATTCAATGTCTATAAATATCTAAAGGGAGGTGCGAAGAGATTGGAGCCAGACTCTTTCCAGTGGTGTCCAGTGATGGGACCAGAGGCAATAGGCACAAACTGAAACATGGGAGGTTCCCTCTGAACATCAGGAAACACTTTTTTCCTATGAGGGTAATTGAGCATTGGCACAGGTTGCCCCGGGGTATAACAAGAGTTTCCACTCATAGGGATATTCAAAAGACATCTAGACATGGTCCTGGGCAATCAAGTTTAGATGGCTCTGCTTTAGACCTGCTCCAGAAGCTCTTTTGGCTTCAACTACTGAAAGCCAACTTTTGGCTTTCAACTATCTGTGAAAGTTATGGAGTGCATTTAATTCAGCCTAAAAAACCCCACTAAACACCTAATGGCTTTATGGATGTAGCCAAATCACCATATATACACAACAGCTTCCTTTCTGGACAGCATCTGTTTTAGGACTAGATATTTGATGATATAGCCAATAAGAGGAATGAAGGGAATGAAGTATTAAGACAGTTAAAACGCCTTAGAGATTTATGAAGTCATTGAAAAAAAAAGTAGAACTTCTCTTGCAGAACCCCTTGAGCTTTATCCCTCTTACCAAACTAGCCCTACCTTTACAAGAGAAATAATACAGCACTCACTAACTTTCAAATGTATTAAAGACCCAGAAATGGTTGTCCAAAGGGTAATGCCAACAAGGAAGATGACATACAGAATCATCTTAAATTGTAATTAGGAGTCACAAGGGAAGTGATCCACTTAGCACAAGGGGAGCAGTGCCAACTAGATGCACTTCTTGAAATGCCCCTCTTGGGTGCTCTAGGAAAAAAACATCCTATTTTCACTCAGTCCCTTCTCCAGGAGCAAACTTGCAGGACGAAATGTATTTTCAAGACATTAAAGAAAAAATCTGTCATGCACTGGGGTCAGCAAATTCTTTTGGTTCTAACCTAAAATGGATTTCAACTCCTGCTGATTCAGGTGTAAGGATAAAGAATTAAATCTCAGCCACAGCTATGTGCTGCTGCTTGTGCCAAACCATTAGGGAGTGAGTAGTATTGGTAATTGCAATGACAACACAGTTCCAGTTGCCATCATAGCCACAGACAGATCTGACAGCCCATGGGTATTAATCTAGCAAATCAAATAACATCTGGTTTTGAATCCAGTTTATAAAAACAAACAAGTGAGCAAATTCAATCCACCAGGTGTTTTCTACAGAATTATCATGAAAACCTAAAAAAAAATTGTATTAATCTAGCAAATCAAATAACATCTGGTTTTGAATCCAGTTTATAAAAACAAACAAGTGAGCAAATTCAATCCACCAGGTGTTTTCTACAGAATTATCATGAAAACCTAAAAGGTGTCTGAACCATTTGCTCTAGTATTAGCTTAATATGCAAGAAGCAGTTTTCTGAACACTCTTTCTAAAGACTTACCCTTTACTATAGAATTGCTACTGAAAGTGGTTACACTGAATACTCTAGATGCACTCGTAAAGAAGTATCAAGAGAGCCATGTTTTTATCATATTTTTTGTGGTAGCTGTTTGTTACACTTACCTTTGATGCCAGCTCCCCAGGTTCCTTTCTTTTTAAAAAACCAGATACTTGAGGAAGCTCATCATTCTTGAGCTCAATACTCCATATATACTGTAATATTAGCAGTAAATTTCCATAAAAAACCATGAAAGGTGAACTGATCATGGCGTATTTCCTTCGGTCCCGAATCATCCACAATGTACAAGACCAGATCAGTAACACAAAAGTCAACCAGCTGTGATATGTGATGCTCCACGCCTTGTGGAAGGAGGAAAGAGAGGAAAAAAATGTCCTTAGATGCATTCAGGAACAATACAGATGCAGATTTCCAGTTACACTTCATTTACCCTTCTCTACTCAGCGCATCTTTTTTTTTTCATCAGACTCTCACCCATATTAATCACCTACTGGACCAGCTAAAATAAACCCCTTGGAGAACATGCAGAAAATAAATTCTGAGGGCAAACCCTGCTTGATGCATTAGCTGCGCTTTGTAAGCAGATTCACTGCTTCACATTACACCAAACTAAAAGAGATGGAAAATAAAGATTAAAGTTTGGGCATAGGAATTTTTCTTGCAAAACAGCAGCAAAGAATTCAGAGTAGGAATAGGAAAACATAATCAATGGGTACTGGATTCAAGGCCTTTGACAGCATTAGAAAACAGCATTAACTCAATACTGCTCTAGCTTTTGTGGAATCAGTTTAAAATGGAAAGCTGTGGTGTGCACACACCTAACCTGAAGAACATTTAGTCTACAGTAGCCATGGTAGATTACCTGAATACTCACAACTACAGAACATTTTCTACAGCTTTCAGAGTTCAGTTTTTGAAAACTTCTATATTAAACACTGAAGAAAAGGATTTAGGGAGCTTAAGTGTTTTTTATCTACATCGTGTTATTGATTTAGGACTAAATTTAGCTGTATATCTGCAGCTATAACTGTGGAATAACTGCCAACAAAGCATTAAAAAAATTATTTAACATTAAGAATATTTCTATTGGGTTAGCTTAGCCCTCCTGGAAATTCCTGGAAATTATGTCTTTTAAGGGTATGTGAAAAACACTAATATGCTACTTCTCCATACTTGTATGAGAAAATAGCTTACACTGCACTGTCCTTGGCTGTTGTATAAACGGAATTTGCATCAGAGCATACCATAAATAAATTCGTAAATTAATTTGGATCACATAAAATCAGAATATATCATGAAGATAAAAGCTAGCATTAAACTAGAAGTAAGTTCTTGAACTATATAGTCTCCTATTATATTGAGAGATCTAACCCTGGGAATTAATTAAAAGGGAAACACAGACGTGGTCTAGTTGAAGGTGTCTCTGCCCAAGGCAGGGGGGTTGGAACTAGTTAACTTTTAAGATCCCTTCCAACCCAAGCCATTCTATGATCTAAGAAGTATATGAGTTTAAAAAAATAGGAAAAAAATTACTGTGTCAACATGAAAATAACTAACAACTTTCTAATGTCTCAGAATGCATCAATCCAGATCCATATTTTGCACAAGGAGCCTGCCTTATTTACAGAGGAAACTTTTTCTGTTAAAAGACAGCCAATAAAGTTTGAAACTTAATGCAAACGAGAGGCAGCCAAGGTAATTTGTTTTACCATTTTTAATGCAAAATTGGACCAAGAAGCTTTACGGTTAATTTCATCATAGTTGAAACTTTTCCAAAACAGTAAAAGCAAAGCTTGCACTGCGAATATAGAAAGACATCTAATCATTATGTGGAAACCTTGGTATAATGCAGCTCAAAGTATTTGCAACTAGGAGGCTTAAAAACAAGCAACAGCACGAAAAAGAGAAAGAAGGGTAATAAGTAAAACAACACAAAAGTCTGCCTTG
Source organism: Irena cyanogastra (assembly GCA_013397155.1). Classification (NCBI taxonomy): domain Eukaryota; kingdom Metazoa; phylum Chordata; class Aves; order Passeriformes; family Irenidae; genus Irena; species Irena cyanogastra. The sequence continues at coordinate 608,627 of VWZV01014479.1, read as the reverse complement.
GCATAAAGCCATATTTTCCTTGAGCTCTTTCTGTGTCAATATAGGAAACCAGGCTTTGCAGATCCTTTCTTCTCAGAGTCATTGGATGCATGCATTGCCTGAATTAGGAGCTATATTTTTACAGTTTTCTATATCAGTATGACATACTTTAATTTTATAGGTAAATTTCTGAGTGGTGCAAACACATGACAAAGCTGCTTGTGCAGAAGCTGGGGAATCAACAGAAAACTGAGACCCAGTGGTTTTCTGATGTTCAACAGACAACAGAGCCTGGAGCTCAGTCCTAGAAGCGTGTTGCCCTATTTAAAGGTCTGTGACAGGCCTGGGAATTACGTATTAAGAATCTAAAATGGGCTCAAAATTATGTAGACACCATCTTGATATTTTTTAAGCCTGATACAAAGATTTGCTGAAAATCAACCAATGAGACTACTTTCAGAAAAGCATGGAGAACACACTTTTGTAAAATCAACAGCATCCTTTTTGTTGCTATTACTTACCATCATAGCTATCAGAGCACAAATGTAGCTTTGTTTCATGATAAATTGAAACACAGAGACCAGGGCATGTAATTTAACATTTTCCTTTTCCTCCTGAGTAACTTCCTCTTCTTCTTCTTCCTCCTCTTCCTTTTCTAAGTAGAAAAAGAAATTCTTATTTCTTATTACTAAATTTTTAATTCTTAGTTCCATGCCGGTGTAAAGATAGCACATGCATCCTCTCCTGAAATTACTTTGCTTGCAATCACTCTGATGGCTACTTGTAATCACTGTGTTGGTAGGCAAAGTACCTTGGATGATATACACCTACAGCCCAGTTTACAAAACTGCTGTATGGACAAACATCATCGTAAGGTGACAGAAGTTATTTAACTAGTTATTTAACTTTAACAGGCCAAAGAGCTCACCAAAATGACAAGAAATGCTAGAGATAGTGACGGGAGATATAGACTAAGAAAGACACACGGAAAAAATGACAATTCCTGGGCAATTTACTACCTGACGTGCCATCCGAGGGCTCCCACTTGTACTGTGGTGTGGAGTACATGTCTGCTTTGGCTGGACCATTTTCTAGTGGCAGTGCAGGGTGGATGGTGTGATAGTCAGCAGGGTTCCCGTTCACTGTCACCAGCAGCACCTGCCAGGACACCAGAGAGAGTCACTGCATTTACCGTGGCTCTTAGAAGAGTGGGACTCCTACTTCTGTGTTTTGCTACACTTGGAGTGCCAATGTTAAAAGAGGTTAGCAAGCAGCTGCAGTTACTTCCAAGAAACTGATATGTTATAGTCATGTTGCATGCAAAAGTAACACAAAACAGCTTCCAAAATTAATTGTTGTTAGATTTTTATGTCATACCAATAGAAGTAACCAAAAATTACTTCTTATTCTTAGGCAATTACTTGCCTTCTTCTTAGGCAAACTACTACATCAGGATTTTCAGACTTCAGTTCACATCTAATTATTTCCAGTAGTTATTAAAATAATGGCTATAAAAGACTTTTCAATTTGAATTATTAGTGGTGAGATCTATATTTGCAGCTGTTAATAAAACCACTTGTGGTAATCATTGTTATTGATGGCACATTTTTGTCACTTGGTAGTGCTAATTCAACACTCTTTCATTGTTTTATTTTTGCAACTTCAATTTCAGCCCCTCGTGCTTGTTTGGATAAGGGCTCCAGCAATCACAGTCATCAGTATCTCTCCTACTGGCAGAAATTCACATGCAATGGGTTAGGGATGACAATACATGCTCAAGACTGACTTCTGCTCAGGCTGTGAGACAGGAGCACATCTTGCTTGTCAAAACTATTCACGTAGTATCTGGGTTATGTTCAATCATATCCAGCTGCACCAAGTACAGACCATGGAGCACGTTTACATTAGTCTATGGATGCTCCCAAAATTCATTTTCATCTCCATTCTTCTGTGTGTGCTAAACAGAGGGGATGTTTCTGCTTTCAGGGTCTGCTAAGGTCTATAGCAGTCAAGATAAATGGATCATTTGCTGTCTGTTCAAATAAAGACTTGGATTTTCTGTAATCTGTAAATTGAACTCATATGTGTTGTCGGTCATGCTTTAAGGGCCTCAGCATTCCAACATGAATGAAATAAAACAATATAGCAAAGAAACTAAATCAAATTTAAAGGTGGCTTGCATTAGAAAGCATATTTTCATATCTTATTCAAACCCAATGAAACAGCAAAGATCGTTTGCCAGTTGGTACTACTACAAGCAGCTTAATTCAAATGATCAATCAAGGGTTTCTCAGGGAAATTATTAAGGAAGAAGAAGACAATTACATTTAGGATAATCAAGATTACAGGGTAAATGGCAGGCTAAGCATAAATCTAGAAGTTTTACAAATGTCACCTAAGGTTTTATCTGAATGTATCATTGTTTTCTGTATTTACACACATTGAGAAGAATTGCAAAATCACAAAGACTAGTAGTATACTAACATCCGATGGCTTGTATTCATCTTGGGTCATTGACAGAAGCTGCAAAAAGCAATGCAAGAACAAATTATTACAGAAGCACAGCTCAAGCATTAGTAAGTCTGACTTCTTGAATACATGCATGCATATGTGCTGACTTCTGCAGATTTGCACCAAGAAATTCAGAAAGAATTCTTAAAAAGTCAGCAGAATTGTATAATATCATAAAATTATATTCAGTGTGCCATAGCATTGACATAATTTTACTGTATGTTCCTGTGAATTTTAAACCAGAACTGAGAATGTTGCATTGAAATTTTGGATACTAGGTCAAAGAATTAATCAGTATTGCATTATACTGATTAACTGCTTTCTAATGTCTTTCTAATGATCCAATGCTTAAAAACTAAGTTTTTAAACAATCATTAGAATTACTACAATTACAAAAATATTTTCAATAAAATGGTGATGCAAATATAAAATACGATACTTTATCCATTTGCCAGCTCATTTCCCATTACTATTATTATAGTGGATTTCTTGGGGCTTGAGTATATGTGGCTTGAGTATATATGAAAGTTCATATGTCCCAAATTTGACAATAACTCAACAAATGAAATTTTGCGGTGCAGCTGGTGCACACAGGTAGTATAGAGCTGGACCTTTCCAGGATATTTTACACAGCTGCCTAAACTGCCTTGCTTTGTATCTTCAAGAAGGACACCACTACACTTGGGAGAAAATAAGCTGGCAGTCCCCACTCACCAATGACAGTGCTAATTAGCAGTTACAAGGCAGATCAGATTTTTACACCAGGTTTAGCTCTCTGACAGACTTTCTAGCTCAAAGATAATGGCCCCAGGCCAAAAGCCCAGTCCTACACTTCTTAAATGTGGAAGCCAAAAACATAAGAGGATGCTCTTCATTGACATCCTTACACTGGCTCCTGGTTTTCTTTCATTCATTTTTACAAAATATAATCCTATCCCACTCTGCCGTGCGGCCTTGATTTTTGTATTAATTAGATATTTTATTTGATTTATATAATCACACATGGAGATCTTACTTGCAAGCTACGTAACACTGCTTCCCTTAATTCAAGTAACTGTGTAATGCAGAGACCCTTTCCCCTCCAGTCTTACTTTTCTCTCATCAGTTGTATAGTGGCTTGCGTACCACAGACTGCGTCTCCTCTCCGCTGTCATTGGAATTGGGCTGCAGGGAATTTCTTTGTCATCTTCCCTGCTGACAGATTTCTCTTCATCAGGTGTCTGCTAAATGACAACAAATAACAGCACCAGCTGTAGCTCTGTAAATACAATCTTAGCAGAGGAACTGAAATTTCCCCCCAACTGATGTTCCCTCTCCAAAACATGTCTGAAGCACCGTTTAGTGCCTAATACACTTGGTTTATGGCAGATAACTTTGAGATGACACATTCAGAAACAATGACAGAGCTTTTCTATAACTGCTAGTTACATGACACCAGAATTACACAGACCTCCATGTACTACCTTAGCTTACTATATAATCATACCATAAGCATATACAAATACACAAAATACACCCCCAAGGCACAGTGTTTAATTTTCAAGGCAGTGTATGCTATTTCAGCATCTACGACCACTGACAAGCTGGTAAGATATGAACTTGACAAATGGAACGCAAGATGAGTGGACGACTAGCTGAAGTACCTTTCTCCAAGTAGGGTAAAGGCTCAAACAAAAAAAGGTAGATTGCCATGAGTGGAGTTCCTCAGAGACTGGCAGTAGGTCTGGTCCTATTCAAAACTACCTGGATGGAATTGCATTGACACAAAATTTGTGAATGACACTGAACTGGGAGGAGGTAAATGGGCCAGAACAAAGACTCACCATACAGAGATGGGACAACAAAAACTGCACAAGGTTTAAAAAAGATAAAGTCCTGCAGCTGGAATAAACCCACATAACAGCAAAGGCTGTGGACAGACTGTGTGGGAAGCAGCTCTGTGGAATAAGCTCTGGTGCACGGCAAGCTGAAACAGAGCCAGCAGCAGACTGCACTCCAGCAGCAACGAAGGCAGACACGTGCTGGACTGCATCAGCCAGAGTGCTGCCAGCAGATCAAGGGATCTGATTATTCCACTGTGCCTGGCAAGTGTCAGGTCATACCTGCAATGCAATTCTGGCATCCCCAGTTCAAGAGAGACAAAGAAAATCTGGACAGGATCCCACAGAAAATTGTCAAGATGATTAGAGGCTTGGAGAAGCTGAAGGATGCAGGAATCAGGGTTTTTTTCCAATTTACAGCAATAAAATTACAGTTTTAAAGAAGACAAGGGTAGTCTTCTCACAAGCAGGCATAGTTATAGGACAAGAGGCTAAGAAGAGGCGAAGGACATAATTTGCTTCAGGGAAACACCTTCTGAATATCAAAAAAAATTAAAAAATTAAAAATTTTATACATACATATATATAACTTTTTTTCACCATGAGAACAATGAACCATGCAAGATTTGTCCCTGGAAAATCTAATCTGAGGCCCTGCTCTCAGAAGAAGTTGCTTCACATGATCTTCCCAAGTTCCTTCCAATCTGGACTGTCCTGTGACTCTGTGATTGTCTCTAATCCACATGGTTTATTTCTCCATCTGAAGATGGCCAATGTTATCACTAAGCCGAGGAGGAGTGCAGACTACAGTAGGTACAGCTTCTCTTTGAGCCCTGCAAGAGCTCTTCCTGCACTGTGCTTCCTGAGTGGCAGCTCGCTGGTGGCAACTGTTCTCATTGCTTAGGCAAAAACCTCTGATGTAATAGAAGAATAAATCAGGGTGCTGGGCAGAGGTCTGTAAAGCTAACCATGAGAACAGGACATCCAGACATCCTAGCTCATTTTGAAACTCTCCTCATTCCAATCTTAGCAGCAGGGTCCTATTTTTTACTTGACTTAAATAAACAATAATTATTAATTTAGTTTCACTTCTCAGAGGCAATGGTAGCACATTTCACATATGATTGTATATTTATACTTGATTGCAAAAGGGCATTCCTAGCAAAACTGTAAGATGAAATAAACTGATTCTGTGCTTAAATTGCCATTTGAAACTTTAATATAAATATGAATCATAAAGAACTGCTTATCAAAGGCATTTAGTTTGGCACCAGGGTGACAAAAACAATACAAAAGACCTAAGACACACACAATTATTTTAGTAAGATATTTTTAGCCTTAGACACAACAGGGAAGGGTGGGAAATCTTGTTTTCTCTTTCTCAGAAGTGGAGGAAAAGTCAGAAAACACAGTACTAGTCACATAAGTACAGCTTATGAGAGTCCTTTGACTTGCCTAATTTTTTCATTTCTTCCTCAGCAACTCTTGAATGCCTTTTAATTAAAACAATTATAAAAATTTTATAAGAGGACTCTACATTCAACTGCTGTAGCTCTGCTGACTCCTGTACTATTACTTACCACTCACAGCACAGAATGAATGGGCTCTATTCATATCTTCAGCACTAACAGTTACAACTGTGAACTGATATCTCCAGAGACAGACTGCTTTTTCTTATTTGTAGAGGTAGAATTTCACAAGACTCAACGTTAGAACAAGTCAGGATCCAAAATAGGAAGCATAAGAAAAGCAAATCTTCCTCTGACTGCCACAGTCACTTTGCATGAGTAAGATCCATTCAGAATCCCATATGGAGAGCATACACTGAAATTTCATGCATGTCATACTTCGGCACTGTGGTGCACACACAAAAAACTGAACCCTGAAACTCAAGATTTGAAGTGGGGGGTGTTCCTGTAAAACTGTTCATCACCTGCAGCATTTAGAGACAGTCTCAAGAGAATCTGTCTCAAAGACAATTCTTGCTGCAATCCAGGAGGACCCCAAGATGTAATTCACAGAAGGAAAAAAAACCTATTAGGTCTATATGTTTTACTCTGCTTCTAGCATCTGCTACACAGGTATTATACTTAGCTTATGTCATCTTTTTAGACTGTAAAAGTATTTCTTTCTTGTTTCGTTCAAAACAGTTTTTGTTCAAGAGCTTATTTTGAACAAAATTCCTAGGATGAGCCACTTCTTACTGCACAGGACAGCAGTATATAGAGAACAACTTTACACTAAATGCCTCATAGCATTTTGTCTTTGCCATTTATAAAACTTCAGGTAGGTTAGTAGTGAGATTCTAAATACAGAGTAACTTCAAAATCACTGGGGACTGAAAAGGCAGGTTATGTACTCAGTTCCATAATTAATGACAGAAATGCACCACAATTACACAAGTTTAAAAACATTTCAATGAAACCTAGAATGCAATTATTTCTGGATTTAAATAACAGAGAATGCAGTCTGCCAGGGAAAAGCTAGTAAGAGAAATTTTAAATCCTAATCTATGACAACACTGAACTAAACCAAAATGCATGTAGACAAAAAAACCCCAAAAAACCAAAATGAAAACCAACAACAACAACAACAACAAAACAAACCAACAACAAACCATAAGGACGATGTGTGCAAAATACAGGAAACACAGTAAATTTTGCAAATCTCAGCATCTCTTTCTAATGACAAACGCTTGCATCACTAACATCCTGTGCATCAAAAATAAGCATTAATGCATGGATACCCCTTCCTTTACAGTGTTCCCTTTTCAAAGCATCCATTCATCTTTGGAGGGAAGCATAATTTCCCTGGCATCTGAAGTTCCCTTGGGAGTGCCAAGACTTTGTATTGCCTCTCATGTAGCCATGAATTTGACATCCGTGTTTCTTAAATTAATGCCTTTTAATACTTACTCTAGTTCAACTGCCTGGAAAGCATCTCTAATTTCACTTGTTGGCAGTTCTCAGAGACTGTTTTTAGTGTTTTATGGGAATATCTATCTCAGACACCACAAGCAGTGTAAAAAAAAGAACTGCAGGCAAGATCACTATAGTTCCTCTCAAGTCCCTGTAGGAAATTGCAGCACTTACTCTCTGCTAGACAGAAAGACACACTTCTCTCCACTGAAAAAGCACAGCAACTAACTTAGGTCCAACATCAAACTTTTAGATGGTGGCTGTTGGATGAAAACAACACAGGTACTGGAAATCAATTCCCAGACTTGCTGAGATCACACAGCTCACACTAACTGCATTTCACATGTGGTTACTCCTCTGTGGGTAGTTCTCATGGTTTTACTAAGCAGTTTGTGAGATGTGAAGTTTTAGTTACAGCCTCAGAGCTAAAATCATATTATTATCTGGACATCTAATGTTTCATTTAAGGAAAGAAAAAAAAAATCTAATTTCCAGAAGCTGCAGCTGCAGAAAAAATAAAAGGAAAAAGACCCTAAAAATACCTAGTGCCAGAGGGTACTGGACCACAACTATATGACTTCAGAAAAGATAGTATTAAGATTTCTGGAAACTTAAGACACAATTTTTAATAGCTCAAGGTGATGGCTCTGGCATAGTTCACCTTTTGAAACCCTATATATGTAATTCCCAAACACCAGACATCTCAATTCAGAGGTGATGTATTTTGATTGCCTTTTAAAATGTTAAACAGTTACATTATCCATTATATGAAGAAACACCCTTAAAATAAGAAAGCCTTCAACATTTTTACTTGCCTCTACAAACTCCACTAACTCACAGCACAGTCATGAGTATTTTCATTGTGGTTTACAGCACTACTAAACCTCAACTCAAAAACTCACATCAGGCCTCTGAGGATGAGGAAATTAATAGAAGTAATGCCTTGGATCATCCTTTTTATACTTTCAATTTCTAAGCTTTTAAGATACCTCTGGGTTCCCATACACCCATTTTCCTCTGAAATTGGAAGAAGTAAAGATTTACTTTTTTTTTTCTCCTTGTCCTCTTGCTCTTAAATGAAAGCTGGGATTTTCACTCAGGCATACAGGAGGAAAGGTTTTAAGAAAATTTTTCAGTATCTGTGATAAAATTACAAATATGTGTTTTGTCTTACAGTATCCTGTGCCAAAATATATCCTATCTCTGTTCTGGTAGACAAGGCTTAGGTGTTGGCATTTCACTTGATAGCACCTAAACTTGAATCACAGACTCAGAATCATTTAGGTTGGAAAAGACCTTTAAGATCATTGAGTCAATCAAGTCCAGCCACTACTGCATATCAAATACCTGCTTTCCAAATCAGAGCATTAATGCTCAGACATTGCATTCCTTGCATAATTGTCCCGGTGAGTTTAAGAATAATATCCATATTAGATCAGATTCTTGCAGAAACTTAGTGAAAAGGCCAAATTCAAAGTACCACCTTGCACTTGCTGTCTATTTCCTTTAATTCTCCTAAATTTTTGCAGCTCTCTTATCAAGTACCTGCGCTAGCCAGTCTCACAGTCATTAGGCATGGGAAGAGAGAAGGAAGTTACCCTTACAATGGGCTCTTGCAGCCAGAGACGAATGAGAGTTGCCAGGGTGTAGTACATCACCAGCAGCAAGATTGGGTTAGCGTGGTGATACCAATGTAACTCTTGATTTTTGATGATCATCCAAGTGCTTGAGCAGTTTGTCTGAGTAAGAGAAGTGACACCGAACAACCTGTGAATATAAAAAGCCAAAGCAGCCACATTAGATAATAAACATCAAATCTCAAAAATGTTTAAAAATATTTCAGAGGGCAACTTTTGCTTATGTTTAATACCAATAGCTCTGTTCAAAAATGGCATCTGCCATCGTATCTAAAATGCAGTGAGTATTTTCATTCCACATATTTAGTCAAAAGAAGTGGTTTTTTGCAACTGCTTTTCAACACAAAAAAGTGGGAGTATAATAACATTACATCTACTCTGTCCAATGAGAAAACTTGCAATGACCTGCTCTCCATAGATCCAGAGCTACAGAAAGTGGGAAGAGAAAATCTGGCTGCAAGTCCATTTGGCAAATCACAGCAACACGACATTTCAGAAAGATTTAGTAAACTGACATGTAACACCATTTCAGTCACCCTGCCAGGACACAGCTGTAAAGTACATCTTCTTGGCACACTGAACAGTTTACTAGTCTTTTCTTGTAAAAATCTAATATTATTAATAAATTGTTATCTAATAATGTCAATGTTTAGAAACATCCAGGGCTCTACTGAACTCATAGATTTTGTGAACAACAAAGAAAATATTCAGAAAGGTTATTGTTTCAGACAATCAAAAAATTGAGGGAAGAAAAAGAAGAAAAATTAATTAGAAGTATTATTATCAATGACATGAGATATTCGATGTTTCTGGAAAAACTGGGATTACACAATATTTCTGTCAAGTAAGGAACATATGTTGGCAAAAAACCCACTTAGTATTAAAAAAATTCCCAACATTTTCAATTTAATACAAGATGTTGGATGCCTAGTAGATGTGTTAAATACTGAAACAAAACTATTAGGAAACAATAATTAATCTGGCTCTTTCATTGTAATTTAGCTTGCAGAGTTCCAAAGTTAGGGCGTGAGCTACCAGTAGCATATGTCAGTATCCATTATAAATATTTTGTCTATTGACAAAAGCTTTTTCTACCATAATGCCTGTGAGAGTTTTCATTTTTTATCAAAACAAGGTCTAAGAGACAATTAAAAAGATCTTCTTACTAGTAGAACAATAAATCCCAAACTATTGTTCCTCTGAAAGGGTAAACCAAACACATTAATAAAAAAACAAACTCAAAACCAAAACATGCAAGGTTTTCTGCTGGAGGATTAAATTTTTAAGAGTGTCTAGGTTCTTCCTTAGCCTAGTAAGATCCAACATGAAAAGCTGAATGAATGCAAAGAATAAGTATGACATTCAACAGAGATGTGCTGCCTGAAATTTGCCTTTGGATGCTGCAAAGTGAAAATGTTATACCTGTTCTTAACTGGGGGTTTGCTGCCTGGGCATAATACCATCAACCCCCAGAAGGAGAGCTCCATAGGATTTTATTAACCAATCTATCAGCACTCACTTCTCATTCTGATTGCCAACACAGGCCAAAGGTATACACTTTAAGACCTTTCAGAGCTTTTGGGTGGATACAAGTTTGGGGAAAAAACAGTAAAAAAATCCTGCATACAAAGTAAATTGCTGTAATTTAAAGGAGCTGAATGAGCTGTGTTTGGAGCTGACTCAGATTCAAACTTCCATATCATCCAAGAACATTTGGAGCTGATGTTACAGTTTGGCTCCATCTGGGTGAAATTCATGCTGGATTGTATTCTGTTCGTATTTCTACCAGCATAGAGGAACATCTCATTTGTCTGCTTTCCTCTCTCCTACTGTCTTGTCATTTTTGCTCATCAATGATCAGGGTTGTTGAGTTCCTATTAGTTGCTGAGTTCCTGTTACTTTCATCCTTTACCTCTGTTTCACAACACAGTTCTCCGTCTTTGGTTAGTTTTATGTTTTTCTATGTAAGCACAGTATGATTCAACCTATTTCTGTCTCATGAGCATAAGAATCAGAGTGAAATCCAATTCTTACTGAAATGCAAAGTCTTTCCATTGACAGTTAGTGGTGAGTATTTCCTATAGAAATGAGGGAAAGTTCCTGAAGGTTCTCAGAACCTTCTGCCAAGCAGACATGACCTTCATATCACATGTTCCATTCCTATAGTATGTTTTATAATACACTATAACTAGAAAGGCATATCAACTTGTGTTTTACTTTTATCTCCACTGAAAAGAAAATATTCCACATAATCCTAATGATTAGGAAATTTTATTATGTTTCAGTCATATTCTCATTCTTTTAGTTTCATTTGCTGGCTCCAAATTATTCGTACACTATAATATTGGACTTAATTCTGCTCCGTTCTGGTCCTGTATTCAGCAAATATTAATAAGTTACAGCACATCTTTTCCCTCTAAGTTGCCATGTTGCCAGCAATGTAGCTTAATGTATTTAACTTCAAATTATTCAACGTATTTTGCTTGTCTTATAAATCATGGATGTAGAGGAATCGCTCCTCATTTCTGATTTCTTTTTGGGCTTTGAGACTTCTTAATCACAATGTACTCAACACAACTTTCCCTGTATATCACGTTCAAAATTCACTGTTGTCTTGGGAATGCTCCTTCTGTCTGTTCTGGCCTACAATAATGCTACAAGTTGCTACTCACTCATTATTTATGCTTCATCATTATCCTCAATGAGAACTGCTGGTGCAGAACATTTTTCAGAGGAATATAGTCATCTTCTCTTACACAAAGCTTCTAATTACACAGGGATGACTGCTATAAAATGTATAAGCAATATAAATTAGGGCATTTTTCAGTTCTGCATACTTCTATCTGCAAAGATGTCTTTACATTCAGTATTGATCCCAACCAGCTGTGTTTGAGTCCAGCTCTGATCTTGGTGTGACTTCACCTTTACCCAACTTACAAATAGGCCATCAGTAAGGTCAGAATGAGTCCTAAGTGGGAGAAACCCACTACCAAACAAGTCAAGTACATGTGTGCCTGGATACACAATATAAACAAAGCAAATTATGAGAGACTTAATTATTGATGGATATATTTGGCTTTCCAAAAGACTACATTTAATGTCACATAAAATGGAGGTTTGCAAGATATGAACAGATTAGTACTTTTATGCTTGCAAAGAACTAAACCTGGGTGTTTCAAAGTCCTCAGTGGTATTCTGAAAAACACATAGCAGAAATAACTTGGAAAAAGTTACAGAAATTATAAAAGGCCAAGAGGAGCTTTAACGTCTGACTGAGAAATGCTCTGAGACAACACAGTGAAAAAGAGTTCTTAAAATAAAGGTGGCACCTTTTTGTCCAGTTACTATTCTATAAGCTTGTTTTCTTAGAAAAGATTCCTGTTGAATCTGTGAATCATCCTTCTAGTAGATGTACCTTCATCTTTCATGACTTCCTGACAAAGCTGTAAGCTGTGACCATACAAAATTCCCACTTTCTATATTAGTCTAATATTAAAATGCAGAAGAGAAATTTCAATTTCACTTGAAAACAGAAAAATAAATTCCTATTGCACCCACAGATATTTCACCTAAGGAACTGCCAAAGTTGCTAAAACTACACTGCTAAAACTTCTACTGAATGCACTACTTAATAATTACATAAATATATTATAAGAATTGGCATAATTACTAATGGTACTAAATATGAACAAAAAATAGCTATGTAAACAAAAATATGCTTCATATACAGAACTATCAAAGCAGTCATTCCATATCTATTAGGTCTGTGAATTTTACATTCACTAAAATAATTTGGAATTTTTTTTTTGTAAAAACATATTTATAAGTTCAGATCCTGTGTGTGCCCATGTTTTAGGCGTTGACTTCAGGCAAGTATTTGGCTTGTAACTTTCAAGGCCAGGAAAGGAAGTAATAACTCTGATTCCCTGCACAATGTAGGACACCCAATAATTCTTCTATTGAACAATGATCTTGTGGTTGAATAAGAGTTTATAGTCTAGAATGGCATCCAATCTTAACTTCAATTCATAGAAAATCTACTGTCTCTTAATCTTTTACTAGGGGTTTTAGCTTAATAGTTTTTTCTAGATGAGATTTCCAGTTGCTGCATCTTCCTACAACTCTGTGTACTCCTTTACATAGTACTTTTCACTAGACAACAGAGCAGGGGGTCATTTTTCTATATCAGCTCTGAGTTTGTGAGAAGATTATAGCTTGAAGAAAATGTCTGCATCAAACCACTTTAGGAGCTGCATTATCTGATTTAGAATTTAATATTACAGGCTGCTTTTTTTCTGTGGCCAGTACCTATTGCATGGTTATTCCCAGCAATGGCATCAGAACATTTTAGTATGCTGGGTTGGATTTGGGCAATCCATCTTTGTAGAACTTCTGAATTTGTGTTGGATTTTATGAACTGTCTGAACCTTTATTTCATCTGGATATCTTCTATTGCATGTTTATTTCACTCTCCTCATGTGAAGGAGATGAGAGAGGTGTCTGCCAGTCTGGGGTAGGAGAACAGAATATCAAGACTGACATTTGAATAGCTGAGCCCTAAAATCGAGGTGCTAAAAGTGACCAAATGAGAGAGGAAAAGGGAAGAAGGGTAGAGTAAGCAAAGAAGAGGAGAATAAGGGAGGGGAGAATAAGGGAGGAAAGAGAGCAACAAATTCCACAGAAATGGGCAAAAAATAATATATTTGGAGAAGGTGGTGGTGGTTGCGGTAGAAATACTATTTTTTCTGGGGTAAAAAGTACTGAAATACAGGGAGAAAAGTCAAAACTTCATATTTCACAGTACAAGCCCGGAATACTGAGTTTCATGAAGAAGAGTATTTGAAATACTGAAAGGGCTATGTCCCAAACTCTAAACACTGCTTGAAGAGTGAACCTTTTTTCAAACATTGACTTAAAAGAACTGCATATTGTTGTCAGGCTTGAAAATGTTCTGTGAGTAAGAGACTGGAAGGAACTGGAAAATAAATTAACATAGAGAAAACATAATCCCTACACAATCCTCCAAAAAGTCAGGAGTCCCCTTTTCATACCCAAGCCATCCTGTTGGGTTTTCCATACTTGGATGACAGAGCTACAACAGAAGTTAAGATCCATAAACTTATACCCATAACGTCTCTTCCAAGGGAATGCTATGAGCTACTCCACTCCCCCTCTTTGGGCTATATGCCCAAAGCAGCACATGCTGTTGGAAAACACTCAGCCAGTTCTGTGGTACCTTCAGACCCATCCTTGCCTTCCAGAAAGTCATTACTCCCCAGGCTACTGCCTGGGAATTCAGACTGGGGCTACTGCTCCGGGGTACACTGAACTAACACCACACTTTTACAGAAATAGCAAAACATTGGGAGGAAAGAGGCTGAAATTCATTAGGCATCCCAAAGAATTAGGGTTAAAGAGAGCAAAAGGCATCTGGTTTCACATAGCTTTTTAAAGGAAAAAAAAAGAATGAATGGAAAAATTGGCATTTGTCTTTCCAAACCATGTCATAAGATTCCACAGAGAAGGAGCTGATCCTTCGTGCCTCCTCTTCACCTCAGCGGGACAACTGTGTAGGGAGATACTGCAGCCACAAACCTCAGTTCACAGCTGGACTAAAGTTATTAAATATATCCATATTGGAGTGATACAAGCTTTAAAAAGCATTGCAAGTATTTTTAGCTCTAAAAAGCCCTAGACCCTGCTTTGGTTCAGACTTGGATAATTCAGAACTGGCTAGATGGAACTGTGCCATATTAATGACCATAGAAAAAGCTGACTGTTTGGGTTGAGGAGCATTATGACAAATTTCAGCTTAACAGTTCAAAACATTTTTTTGAAATATCTGTAAATGTAGACTAAGACTGGAATTGTTTTTCTTCAGCATGTTGCTATCCCAACGCTATAATACAGGCACACACATAGTGAATGTAGACTTGGTAGGTAAGTAGATCGTTCTAACTTTTGTTTTAATGTCATCACATTTCTGTAACTCTTTAGCAGATGTCTTATGTCCTTTTTTTTTTTCCTACCAAGTTTTGGTTTTTGGTTTCCATAGCTTCTATTGGATCAAAGCTTTTCTGGCAATGACAAAACCAGCCCTTGTGTATCTCCCACCCTCTTTTGAACATCAGTGATTTTTCTTTTAAAGGAAAACTAATTTCAAATGCACATCTACTGCATGAGAAACCTCATGAAAAAGTGAGTAGTTTAAAACTTGTGTGCTAATATCATCTACATAATGAGGACAGAGTGAAATTACAAGTCATTAATCAGGAAGCTGTAGAGAAAAGATATCTTTAAGGGTGGTGAGTTACATAAAAGCATGCAAAACCTGTAAATACAACACAAATTTTAATTTTAGGAGAAAAAAGGACCATACGAGCAGCTACAATAGAATCACTTTGCTTTCAAGTTCACTAACAACTTTAAACTAAGATGCTAAATAGTATCTACTCTATAAACTGTTTTTTGTTTTGAAGTAACCAGATAATCAAATTTTCACTGAGACTATGTGACTGGAAGCTGTTAAGAAACGGGCATCTATTAAAAATGACCAAACTTCAGACATTAAAATACTTCACATACCTGAAATAAAACAGCTTCCCTAAGGGGAATTTAAGTCAGAACATAAAGACTTGTGAGCTTTATATCACATTTCCTCCAATAATTTAGCTTTGTACTGACTTCCTATTACAAAAAGCTTTCACTGCTTCAGAAGCAGTAATTCCTCACTGTTATCACTAAAAATAGGTGTGGGTCTATTAATCCCTTGTTTACTGAGAGAAAACCCATCTTCAAAAGTCTTAAATAAAATATTTATCCTATCAATAGGTTTCTTCTCTGGATCCCCAAATCTTTTCATTACCCATGACACAGCTCAACTTTGCTGTGAGTTTCCAGTGAGCATCAATACTGATGTTACTCCTTTCAGCACATCAGCGAGCTAGAAATGCAACATGCTGCTGTAGCCTTTGGGGACCTCTGCTGGGACTTCCAGAGGCTGTCATCTGATAAAAAAATATATTGAAGAAGTGATTCCAGTATCTTTGCATTCCAATCAGACATCTGAGCATCTGGCACAGGCAGGACTGCTAGATAGGATAGCAAGAAGGTGGTGAAATGGGGTAAAGGTGCAGAAGAAATTGTTTTAGGACTTCTGCCTGCTAACTTAGCTAGACTGACTCCATCAACATGGTTATTGCTCACCAGGGTCGGCACTGTCACTGCTTTGACAGCAGCAGCCTCGCTCATGTTTAGGTTAGGCAAATAGAGTTTGTTCTCAAATAAAATTAGACAAATATTTGTTTTTTCTGTCACTAAAATAAAACTATTTTAAATGCAGCAGAGTTTTGGGGTTTTGTTTGTTTTTTTTTTTTCTTTTTCTTTCTTTTTTTTTTTTGTTGTTGTTGTTGGTTTTGTTTTTTGGGGTTTTTTTTTTGGTGTTTTGTTGGGTTTTTTTCTCCAAATAGTTTCAGCTACAAACCAGAGGCAACTCAGGGAGGATGGAGGCTGCAGGAATGAGGCAGCCTTGCTGGGATAAGAGGATGGAGAGAGAATGGTTACCCCAGCAGAGGAGGCTGGTTGGCCAGTTGCTCATCTTCTTCATGTACACACATATTCCCTGTGACCATAAAGGTGCATGAATAGCAACTAATACTGAACAGCACCACCTGAGTATGGACAAAACCCAAGCTGCATGGAAAAAATTAAAATATTTAATATTCAGTTGGACTTTCTACTCAGAGATTAAAGTAATGAGAAAACTAGTCCAAGCTTCTAAGGAGTCATGTGGAAAGACAAAGGCATGTTCAGAAACATCCATGGACACAAAGGCTTCCCCCTGTGAGAGGGTGAGCTTGAACACTTGAGCACAGAAGAGAAGGCACAGCTCAAAAATGGTATAGCTTTACAATGAGTTGGTTAACATAGGCTTTCTGTGCAAATTAGTAACTGAGGATATTGGTTTTTCAAAGTGAGTTAGCTGAACTGCTGAAAGGAAAGGAGCCAACAGCTCCAGCTCAGAGAGTCTCTCACAGGCAGAGGTGGGGACAGTCAGCTCCCAAAACTCAGTCAGTAGTGCAGACCACGGACAGCCTTGTTGTCCTAAGCTCAGGTGCTGGGAGAAGAACTTAGGTAAAACTTCAGCAGAAGCCATTTAGGAGGAGGAGACAGTGCTGAGACAACCCCAGTGAGCATTCAGTGGGCTGGTGCTGACCAGAGCATGCAAGTGACCTGGTACAACAACTGACCATGCAACTGCCTAAGATCTCTACTGCTACCTCTTAGAGTAACATGTACAGAAGAATAGAAATAGTTTTAAAGTGTAGCTTCATACTATTTTAACTTTGAGGTAACTTGGTCTGTGATCTAGGATTCAGACTGCAGCCAAAAGCTTTGTGCTTTATTCCAAGTTCTGGCTATCTTGGGAGGGTTATGTGATTCATCTAACTTCTCTGTTAGGGAATTTTTCCACCTCTGAAAAAGGAGTGATGATACTTTTCAGTCACATTGGGGCAGCCTGCTAGGTTCAGTGATACATGCAGAGGATAAAGAGATTTTCCACTTACTCAGCTGGCAGTGAAACAGGTTGAAAAAACCACAAGAGTGATGGATACCTTCATCAAGAGATTCTGCAGTAGAAAGTATGAGCAAAGAAAATATTCCTTTTTAGCAGCGAGTGCACTAAGGCAGAAATAAAAGCTATGATTCCCATTTGGCTTTAAACATAAAAAGAAAGTAAAATAGCAGGATATGGAAAAGAAGATAATGGGATAATGAACAATAATGCCCAGGAAATGTTTGGAAATTGCCCAGTTTCAAAATGAAAGCGGTATAACAGATGATTTTAAATTGCTTATAAATTGAACATGATTGGCTCAGCTTTTATCAGCAAGTTCCGAACTTCAGCTAAATGAGCATAAACAAGAGATTAAGCACTTCCACCATGTGAGTGTTTAGAGAAACTGGTGTAGACTGCCCCTGCATGGACAAGGACTAACTCTCCAGTGTGTGCATGACTGAGGTTACTCAGGACTGCCTTTTTTACCTCCAAGGAATATGGGATGATTCATTTGTCAATGTTGATACACTGAGCTGAAAACACAGAGTGTTAAATATTCTTCATCACAATTTCTGGTGATTCCAGAGTATAACGATAGTTTTTCTTGAGCAGACCTCAAGAAAACAAATTTGTAAATCCAAGAGAAGCTTGCTAATTACAATCCACTTCTCCTAATACCACAGAATAATATGAATACAAATCTGGTGGGAGGAGAGGGCTTTGGTCTCCGTTCTGTCCTTCTTTTCAGGCACTTGAACAATGATCATAGAATGCAGATCTGGTTTTTCCAGATCATACAAAGAGGAAATTAAGGGATCGCTTCTTTGCTGTCACCCTTTGCATGTCCACACAGCACAGGCTGTGATGGGCAGAGAGTCTATTCAAGTGTCAGTGTTGGGATTGGACACTTGCAAGCCCATGGTGTGCATGGGGGAGTGGAGTGATCTGTGTCACCCTACCCATGAGCAGAGCTTCTGCTAGCAGGGAGGTGTGCTGATCACAGCTACCTGAGAGTGTGCAAAAGTGGGATGGCTACATCATCAACCAATTGCACGCCCAATTCGGATGAATCAGAATCAGCAGGCAAGTTTATCACAGTATATCAGCAGCTTTAAAATCTTCCTCACTTCCCTCTGTCCCTCTTATCTCAGCAGCTCAATGCATCCAAGGAAGAGGAGGCCCTGTGCAACACACAGCTATCTGGATGCAGGAGGTACTGAGGAAGAGGCCATTCACCAACATTATGTCACATGACAATGGCTGATTTTAATGTTTGCAGCTTACACTCAATTTTCAGGTGCTGCGTGGTTGTTGTTGGGAGTGCTAAGGTTCCCCTCTTCCCACTAATGGGAACCTGCTGTGACCAGGGCCAGCCCCACCAGGCTGCCAGGGATCTCACCAGTGGCAGGCTCACCACTGAAGCAGAACACATCTGGGAAACCAGTCTGTCCCACATGCAGAAAACTGTTGTTTCTAAAAGGTCTTAGCACATGTCTCAGTATACACCCCTCCCAAGTCCAGTGGAAGACAGAAGGGTGTGAAACACCTGGGGTGCAATGTCAGTAACATGGATTAAGTTGTGCCTGCTTATTCCAAGGCTAGATTTGGCACTTGATGCAGCAGGTGGTCATGGTGAGTGCTGACAGCTGTGCCATGGGGATGGGAAGGACTGCTCTCCAGGCAAATTGCCACTTACTATTTCCTCTCTCGCCTTTTCCTTGTCCAACATTTCATGATAAAGGGAACTCAAATAAGCCCACCTCATTGTTTAAAAAGAGATTATAATAGCAAGGATGATTATTGTCTTTTGTCAACAGGAGAGTGAATTTGCATTTATTTCTAAGTTGTTAACAGAATCATTCACTTCCTTTGCAAAATATTTTTTTAACAAATATAAAAAAACTGAAGTTCTGAGAAAGCCTATAGGCTAAAACATTCTAAGTAGAATTAAACATCCTAAAATGTGATATATTATAGACCTAGTATGAAACTCAGCTGCAAATTTCTGTCAAACATCTCTTCCTAACCTAACATCTCTTCCTCACCTAATACCTCTTCGTCTGAGAGAAATCGTGGTTCTCTAATCAAATCTGGTCATCATAAGCAACATGGTGGCTGGCCTGCTTTGTTTTGGAGCATGCTCTCCAACTGCAAAGTGTGCTTTTGCTGCTAGAGGATGATGGAAACAGACAAGTGCAGTGCAGTGTCTTTACATGGCAAGTATCCAAGGGTCTGGCCTCTGCCCTGGCAGTGATGCTGCAGTACCATGGTGAGAAGCACCTAAAAATATCAGGCAGAAGGCATGAAAGCTACTGCAGCCAAAGGGCAGCTCAGTATAGGATATATAAATGAGCTTTAAATACTCCATCTTTTCAAACACTTGGCTTGTGACCAAGTGTTTGAAAAGGCAGCCCCAAAAACCTCAGAGTTTCCTACAAGGTTAAGAAAATTCTGCCTCTCAGAGGTGAGTCACCTTTGAGACAGGTGCCAAAGATGGTCTGCAGCAAGGATTAGCAGTGGCTGCAGCTCAGGTGGAACATGTTGCCCAGCTCTTGGCTCCAGTGGAGCTAAAAAAGCAGCAGCAGAGCAGGAGACCAGTGCCTTGCCCTGCAGAGGTAATCAATCAGCTACGTCTCACTATTTTGGCAATATCTGATCTCCTAATGGGATTTTACTCGCAAGTTTAGTGTCTAACTTAGAAAAAAAATATTACAGCTGGATGTCCAACTCTGATCTGACAACTCCAGGAACATTTTTGACACAGTGCTTAAGCATTTATAACCCTGGTTGAACAGAGTATTTGGACTCCAAAATCTGAATCTGTGTCAAAGCTTCTAGGGAAGTCCAAATGAAGGATTTTGGACTAGACTCGTCTCAGATTAATCTGAAAACAAACTGAATATCCTAAATCTACCATCTGTAGATATAGCAGATATCTTTTCTCCAAAAGTAAAAGAGTAATTTAAGCAGGATTATTATTAGTCACTGTAAAACCTATTTTTGAAGTTCTGCTTAAATAGATTTATAGACATATTTCAGATTAAAATTTCCTCTTGAACAAAAACTCTTTAGACTACACTTCCCAACTCATACTTCAGCAAAGCAATCAGTTGTGTAACTCCAAATTCCCATTCACTTAAGAAGCTGTGAAATAAGGTACCACTGTGAAGTGGATGACACTACTTGGACTCCTAGGTTTGCCTCATTTTGTAAGGAAAATGCCTTCTATAGATAAAACTAGTTGCATTTAAACTATTTGGAACATTACTTCCCTGAAAACTACAAGCAAGACAGACCTAAACTAATGGAAAATGCATAGCTTTTAATTTGCATTGCACTGCTGGATCATTAAATTAATATGCTTATAAGCACAGTTTTGGACAGGAATAAGTCTTCTGACTCAGGACAAACCTCATACCACTGCACTGATTCTATTTCTTCATGTTGGCAAGGCCTTATCATTTCCCCAATTACATTCTTTTGCCAAAATAAACAGTAGCAGGAAGCAAGGAGGCAGCAATCTGAAAAATTGTGAACACATTACTATGTATTTTTTCAGGTTGTGACACTGTGTACCTAATTTCTAAAGTAATTTTAGCTCATTGACTTGTTTTTACTAACTTGACTGAAAATAATTTTATGGTAGAAATATGATACTTTGTGAATTTTGCTTTAAATAGATACTTGTTATTTTCCCCCACCTTTGCAATATTTGCATATTGCAATATTTGAGATATTGCATCAATATACAATATTGATTTGCTGGCAGCGTGCCTACCCCGACATACCAGCTATATTCAGGCTTTTCAGTACACTGTACATCTTTCAATCTGCAGATCCCAGCGCTCACTCCATGGCATTTCAGCGTGTTTGTGTTTATGCCCCTTCTACCTGCACATTACAGATCCAGACAGCCCCAGCAGCAGATGTGAAACTTCGCAGGACATGAACACCTCCATGTTCAGTGACATCACTCTGGCAAGTACTTAGGGCTGTGTTATCACAATATCCTATTTGGGGGGGGAGGGGGGGGAAGTACTTTGTTTGCACAATCCCATGAAGTTTCAAGGCAAAACATGTGAATTCACCAGATGTCAGGTTATCCCTCCCAAGAAAACTGCTCTCCTCTGGTGACATTATTCAGTCACTTCTTACAATCCTAAATGGTGAATTTTGAGTTGAAGAGTTCTTGAAAGGAAGGAACAGCTCAAGGATGATGCAAATTGCAGCTGAATAATACTGTCAACTTGAGAATTTTCTGGTTTGTTTGGGTGTAGTTTAATTTTATTTAGTCTGAAATCAATTGACAGTCTGACAAGCTGAACGCATTACTATTCAGAAAAAAACCACATTTTTTATTGATCAGAGAAACCACTTGTACATTTCTTGTAAGCTTGAGAACTCAAATCCAGAAAAGAGCTTTTTAAAACACCAGACTTATATTCTGCTGAGAAAAAAATGTCCACCAGCATCTCAACAGAAGCCATTTTCACATCTGCCCTTGAAATTCAGGAGTGCTTATTCTGGGGATTGAGCCCTCAAAACCTTACAGAGAAATAGAAGTCCTTCTTTCATATGGAAGGGTGTAATAATTTTGGTTGGAGAAGACCTCTAAGATCATTGAGTCCAACCATTAAACAAACACTGCCAAATCCATCACTAAACCATGTCCCTAAGTGCCGTGTTTACAGATCTTCTAAGTATCTCCAGGGATGGTGACTCAACCCCTTTCCTGAGCAGACTCTTCCAATGGCAGACAATTCTTCTGGTGCAGGAAGTTTTTCTAATATCTAATGTAAACCTCCCCTGGTGCCACTTGAGGACATTTCCTCTTTTCTTGATGCTTCTTACTCAGGAGAAGAGACCAACCCCCACCTTGCTACAACCTGCTTTTAGAGAGCAACAAGGTCACCTCTGAGCTTTCTCTTCTCCAGGCTTCTCCCTGTGTCCTCTCCAGAACAGTTCTAGTTCCCTCAGATTTTCCTTATAAGACTTCAGCACCAGACCTTTCACCAGTTTTGTTGTCCTTCTCTGGGCATGCTCCAGCACCTCAATGCCCTTCTTGTAGCAAGAATTTGGGGAACCAAATTCTTTTCTTGGCATATAATTTCCCTACGAAAGCTATGTACTAGTATTAATGGGAACTCTGCATATTTAGCACATCTTCAAACCAAGATTGTACATAAAATAGGAAGGTATTGATTTTCTTCTAGGATGCAAAATGCTAAAATATTTTTTCTGCAGCATTCCAATACATGTCTCTCATTTTTCCTCCTCTAGTCACTGCTTATACATCAGCCCGACTTGATCATTAAAAATCATCAGTGGCCTTTTCTCACACTAAGATTTTCACTTCCAAGCTCTGATAACACCTGTCTTGATGCTCTTCAAAGAAAACAGATCAAAGCAGATCCACAACAGAAAGAGCTGCAAATAAAGAAACAAGGAATACTGCTCCTTCTGCTGCCATAGTGTGTACGTTGTGTATAGGTTGTTGTGTATGTTCAAACGTAACTTCCCACGTAATTTGGAACATCCGTCCCTCACATGATTTCATGTGTAGAAGGCAGAGTACTCAACAGTACCAGTTCAAGAGAAAGTCTGCAGGAAGGTAACATCATTTTTTTGTTTACAAAAATGTCAGTACATACTCTGAAGTCCAATGCTGGCACTTTTTTTAACCCAAAATCTGAAGGTGCTTTTCTTTTCTACACCAAGGCAGAGACATCTATCTTGCAGCTTGATTTTTTCATTTAAAAAATTAATGACTAAGTTAAAGTGCCATAGTCATACTGAAAAAAAATTTTTCATAAAATGAAGAATCACGTTATTTACAATAAAAGAAATTACTAAATGCAGACAATTATCTTGAGACTAAATTAATTGAAACAAATAAAAATAAATTAATCTAAAATAATAGAAAAAATACTGAAAATAAAAAAGGGACTTCACAAATTACGCATATGAAGAAAGTTTCACATACTGTAGCTAAATTGTATGAAGCACACATTTCTTCTCCTTGAGAGAAAGTTATTGATGTCTGTTGCTAAAAACTGTGAGTAGATATCCTCAAAGCCAAATGGTTGAGGATTTTGAAGCCATTTTCTTTTTATTTTCTTAATACACGGAGGAAATAATATAAAAGGTTTAAGGAAGTCGAGAGCATTTCAGCTTCTTGGCATTAGAAATCATCCATTCACCTACCTCGACCTCTAGGTGGCACAAAAGAACCTAAACTAAGCAGGTTTTTCTGATTTTTCAGGTAATGTTATGCCCTTCCAATCAGATTTCACAAGTCACGAACTACAACATCACAAAACACACATCTATTAACCTGTATTAAATAAAATGTCAAAATAAGTATTAAGTAACAGCTACTGTAGCTAGACAGCTCAATTTTACTGCTTTTAATAGTGCATTGAGAGATAAATAATTAATTGATTCTCCACAGTACCTCTAATTTCCTTTCACCTTCAGCTTATGATAAAAGGAACACTATGTTTACTAGAAATAAAGTTAATGTTCACATTTAGTTTAATGTAAGGATTACTACAGCATTCAAAATACATACCATAAAAACAAATTTGCCATCATACGCCAGGAGAAAAAAAATAGTAATGAGCAAAATACATCCATTACTTCATCTTATTTTAGATTACACTGTGTAAAAAATTAAAGAGTCGGTGAAATCACAGCCAGTCAATATTTACTGCAGAAATAACTAGAAATGCTGCTTTTTTACTTAAAGTGAGTAGCTGTTGGTATGAAGATCAGAATATTCTATGTGATTCTATGTGACCAGAGACAATTTTTATATCATCAGCCTAATAGGCACACTATATGAAGGACCCCAGCAGCCCTTAGCCTCTGCACACAAGAATGGCACCACAAAAGCATTTTGCTCCAGTTAAGACATTATGACATTAGACACCAGAAAAATTATTTTCTTCTACAGAAAACCAAATGTGCATTTGTAATCTTGCCCTTGTATCAATGTTGCCATCTATTTCCTTTATTTCCTGCATTAGCCCAATCATTCACACTCACATCTGAGGAACTCTGAGCAAAAAAACCAAAAGCAACCTTCCCCTCCTAACCTGATCCGATTCTCTCTCTGCAATTACCCAGTCTGGACTTTCAACACTCCATCATTCAAAACCATTCCATCTGAAAAGATTTGACTCTTGCACAACTGAACAAGAAGGTATGCGTAGAAGTTGTTAAAGCATTATGTGGAAGATCATTTGCATCAACATGTGATAACAGAGCATTGCATCGCGTGCCCACAATTAAACAGAAAAGGAATTTCTCTCACCTGGCATAGAAATCTTTTGGTGGAACAACCTCCTGAAAGAACTGTAGCTGGTACAGATAAAGTCCAATCAAGTGTCCCGCACTAAATATAGCCATTAATACACACAGACAGCTGAATATCAGCGGATCAAATGCTTGGCAACAGGACCACCATGTGCACAGGCCCAAAAACACAAAGAAATACACAGCTGAGGTCAAAGATGGCACCATCATACCTGTAAAAATAAAAACATGGAGTGTTGGAGAAGCATGGGAAATATCAGCATTTGTTAAACCCTGAATTTGACAAGATATGTATTAAAAAATTTTATCCAATTAGTTTTCTGCTAATTATTACAGTTAGCTCTAAAGACTGCTATTAACTTTGAGACTAGTAGAGAAGGATTTTTTTTTAATTTGTTCAATTCACTTACACCATATCTCAGAACTTAGAACGCAATCACTCTCCAGACTTTCCTCTGAGATGGAATTTTTCTCTATGTAAAGATGTTTCATAAAGCATGGAGTAAAACAGAACGTGGCTGCAAGAGCAGTTAATACTGCCTGAGACCACCAGTATACAACTTTTGAGTAAAAGGTGCAAAAGTGGCATGATGGATGAACAGTGAAAAGCCTTCTCATAGAGATATTGAAATACTTTGACGTATTAAAACAAAACAGACCCTGATTCATATATCAAAATGAAGAGATTTACATAAAATCTACAGAATAATCAGTAAATGTTTGATTTTTTAACAATTGTTAACTCCTAGAAATGTGTAATTTACATATGACAAAGACTCTGCTGTCACACACATATATATTGTTTTTGCTTTTGCACATGTAGCTGAGTATGCCACTTGAGAAAATGTCCAACTGGTGAAGGGGACTCAGTCCTCTGCTGGGAGCCTGCAAAAATAAGTTAGGAAACAGGAAAGACATTCATGTCTAAGAGTGGCAACTATGAGAAAATGATGTAAAAGCTTGCAGCCCGCACAACAGCCCAGTGGATTCTCTGCAGTGACAGTGCTGGAGCTAGCAGGGGTCCCTGCCTAAATTTAAGTTTTTTAACTAGTACATGTCTAGCAGCCACCTTCTTCAGGACAGACCTGGTGGCCCATAGCTCCAGTGTGCCTGCTGGCCCTGCCCCTCACCAGGTTCTGGTTTGATGTGTCTTTTGGGAGCAGCGCTCCCAAGGCTGGTCCTGAGCTGAGCTGAGTCCAGGCACTGTAAGGACTCACATCCACAGTCATTTGCTTCAGCTTCACCATCACATCTTTCTCATCATATTTTAAGCTTTCACTTATGGTGCTGTAAAACTTCACCCAGCAATTTCTGCCTCAAGCCTGTAACTATTTCCTTTCTTCTTACAAAGAGACACTGTCTTTACTTCCAACATTTTTAGAGAATAAGAATCCATGATATCCTAAAATAAGTTATTTATTATGGCCAGTTACTCTGTCTATGAAAAATACAAAATTTATTTCTGGTCTGAAATTGCCTAGGTTTACCATTTAGCTGTTGGCTCCTATTATCAATTCTACTAGATGAGACACCTTAAAAAATGGAAGCACTTTGTAACTTTGTCAGTTCTTTCGGGCTGCAGTCAAGTCACTCTTCATCTTTTTGGCATGGTATGTAAGGAAGTATTTAACTTATAAAGCTCAAGGTCTCTCTCTTGAGTACAGGCTTCTCAGACCCCAAGTACTTTCTGTAACACTACTCTGAACACCTCCCACTTCTTGGCTTGTGTTGGGGCTCCACAGGCAAGATGCCTACCACCATTCAGAAGAAACTGCCCCCTGCCACTGCTGCACAATTCTTCTGCTTCCCCTTGAACATGGATGATGTTCACCTATGTAAATTGGCATCAGGCTTTCTGGTTTTGTTTATTTGGGTTTTTTTAATGACATTTCTCTTCCCTGGTGTCAGGCCCTATGGTGGCCCCCATATGCTTTCCCTTTTTAGAGTTATTACTTTCCATTTGGCTACATGTAAGGCTATTTAGCAATCCTGCCTTAACGAAAGAACCTGCCTTACTATAATGGCCACACCTCCAATTCTCATCATTCAGTATCAAACTTTTTCTGTACTGTTGTTTTATATTTTGTATACTGACAACTTATATGTTAAGTTGTAATGTTTATATGTATCACTCCATTCAAACATGGAGTTGGCAGACAAATAGTAATCTACAATTCCATTGTCTAATTTTGAATTCAGTAGTTACAACCCATGGTGATTTTGTACACTTCTGCTCTGATTGTAGCTGATTATGTGGTATAAAATCAAATGTCTTATAAAAAGGTAGGCTATATAACATCAAAACAGCTACTCTTACCAACTAAATACAAAAAGAAACAACAGGAAGTCTGCTTATTGTCTTTTTTACATACTACATGGTCAAACTAATAACTTTTTTTTAAAAGGCTATGTGAATACAGTTCCTTTTTACACTTAGAAGTGATGAAACCAAATCTATGAATTCACTTAATATAAATACATACATACATACATACATATACACACAAAATATATATAGTCATTTATAATATGCCCCCCCATTCACCGTTTGGTTATAAGAGCAACTGTGAAAATCATAAATGGAATGACAGGGCCACACAGTATCAGCACAAAAAAATTAAGCAACTCAGCATATTCCAATACTTGCCAAAGAGCTAATTTAATAAAATCAGCAGCAATTTCTTTTCCCTTGAAAATTTCCATTGTTACTCCCGCAGGTGCCAAAGTGCTGAAAACTCATTTGTTAAACACAGAATCTAATGGGCTCCTGAGGAAATTTTTCAAATATACAAACCTGCTGAACCAAGTAAAATTGTAACAACAGCTTTTCCAGTGGTGATTATCATGTTGCCAATAAACTCCCTCAGTTTGGATGCTAGGAAGGCAATTCTACGCAGCAGTTTTAATTTCATGGTCTCCTCAAATTCTGCTTCTCCACAGTCGTCATCATCCAGATCTTCTTCATACATCAAAGCATCATCTGGCTCTAATTTTTCTCTTACAGCCTAGAGGAGAAGGAAGGAAAGAAAAACAGAATGCAAAAACACAGAGAGAGAGAGAGAGAGAGATGCAAAGGAATTTGAAATTAAAACCCACGCATATATTATTTAACAATGAAGTCTTCTTACAATCTTTGACTATGCCAAGTAGCGAGACCTAAGAAAGACATACTAAAGCTAGAGATGTATATTGGTGGCTCCTACTTCAAAATTGTCTCAAAATAAAGGATTGTTAAAGGTGGTCTCTGGGAAAGGCTGCACAACAGGCTGCTTGCTCATTTATATATGAGATTTGATTTGATTAGTTCAGCATTCTTAGAAAGATAAGCATCTTGCTATCTAGTATCTTTTAAACTCCTCTTTGCCTCAAAGGTTTCAGTTATAAGCTCCAACAAGTGTTATCCCTGGTTGATATTGCTCAACGGGCCTCACTTTCTAAACCCGTTTTTCATCAATCCTTTCTCTAAATGCAAAACCTAGAATGCAGCAAGTAGGAGGGATCTGGAACAGGGCGACAAGGGCTGAAATGAATGGACAGATAACTGATTGGTGACTAATGGGCAGTTTGGGAGAGAAAAAATAGACTAAGCAGAGGCTTGGGGAGTGAATGAGAAATGCAGAGATCAACTGACGGTGAAAGAAAAGGTGAAAATGTGAGAGAGAGAGACATAGTGAAATCTTGAGTGATCTACAACAATTTAGCAGGGGTAATGAGACCAGTGACTTAGAACTATACAATGGAAAAAAAGAAAAGAAGAAAACGTGGAAGAGCCCGTCCTACTTGACTAGTTTGTTAGGATTTGGCAGTGGTCTTCACCATCAAGTCTCCATTGTATCTTGGAGACCAGAAGACAGACACAACTATCGAGTGATGCAGACTAAATCATCAACCCACAGTGAGCATCTGCAGGATTAGCAAGAGGCCCACACAAAGATACAATTTATGGAAAAATTAGCCATTCATGGAAATGTAGGGGCATAACTTAAAGAAAAAAAAGTAAGAGCTTCGAGCCAGGCTCTCATTTGGTGTAATACAGAATAGCTTTTTTGGCAATAATTTAGACTTGCATTAGCTAACACTAATACAAATTCTGGCCAAACCATATATCTGTGTGTGAAAGTAAAAAAGAGAGATTATTAGTATTTTTCATCATAATAGCAGTTTTATATTTATTGGTGACCTTTCACAGAAAAAATTCTGCACTGACAGACAAGACTGCTGTATGAACAGAGCCCTCAGCCTACTTAACCAAATTCTTCTGTACCATTACATTATGTGGATTCCCAAAAGAACAAAATTCCCTGTAGATGCCTTCACTCCTTCATTTCACTTCTTAGTTTGTTGCCAGCTTTCTCCTCTTACTTCAGAGCATTAATATTGTTGTGAATGCCCAGGAAAATAAACACGCAAACAAACAAACCCACAAACAAACCTCCTTGTTCTAAAGAATCTCTATTTTACAGACAACGAAATATGTAATAAATACAGAGGGGTGATCTGGGAAATCTGCATTTTTTTTGGACTTATCCAGCTATTTCACCAGAAATAAATATTTTACATGGTGTATAGTAGAATTTTAATTGCTTTCTTATTGTCACCATTCACCTACACAGCTCTCAAAATACAAATTATTAGCTCCTCATGCAAAATAATAGGGAGATGGCAGCCCAAACATGCAGTCATCAGATTTCAAGCCATGCAGCACAAAGAGGCATTCTGTCTATTCATCACTGCTGCTCATATCTGAGCTCCTATCCCAAGGATAGGAAATATTAACTATTCAGAAAGAATGATGACAGTAGGCACAGCAATACTTTCTGCCTTAACTTCCTCCAGAGCTGTTTCAGTGAGAAAGTTAAACAAAGGGCAAAAGTTATGATCCTTTTTGCTTGTGTCACAAATACTAGATTAACAAGTCCTTTATCTAGTCCTTTTGGGTCCAATCCTGCTTCTCCTGGTCTGGTTCTAGTGCTTTGTGCCTTGAGCTTAACATAACCAGTGAACAGTGAAACCCTAAATAGCATCCATATCCCAAAGAAAGAGAATGAGTGAGGCTGATGGACATTTAAAGGTTTTGAAATGGCACACTTACTAAACATAGATCTGTGTGAAGGAGACCCTTATTTCTTCAATTGTGCCTTCAGCTTGCTGAAGACAATACGTATAAAAACATAGACTCACTTAAAAAGTACATAGGAACCACTTCAAAATAAATAAATTATTTCATGGAAGGCCATCAGTATTCATCTGTCTTTGAATACTATGTTAAACATGAAGACAGGATTCATATATTTATTACAGCTTAAAATTGCTGATTGCTATAAATGATACATAGGCAGGAACAGGAAATGAAAGTCTAAAGAATCACAAAAGAAAATAATAAAACATTCTCCAAACAAGAAGAAAATGTTTTTGTGGGGAAAATAAAAATAATCAAAATATTTTTAAGTATAAATTGGAGGAAAACACACAATATCTTCAAACAATAAAATAAAAAGGATGACACGGAAGTAAGGAAAACACACAAAACATCCCAGTGAAAGATGGGACTTGATATACTCTTTTGTCTTTCAACCCTACCTGCCTTCCTAACCTCAGGTGCCAAATGCCCAAATTCACACTGTGATCTCCTCAAAATAGATCTTTGGATTTTATGTCATAACTAGGACCAAAATTTTTTAACTTTACCAGGCTATTTAATCTTGCTTCATTCTCTAAAGAACATTTAGGCTACATTTTGCCTTGAGAGTTAAGCATTAATAATCTAGTCCTGACATGTATGACACAGCATACCCCATGAGAAGCACTAGGGAAGATCCTATTTCCATGGACCAGGATATGACTGAAGCTGAGAAGGAGATGGTGGTCCGCAGTTTCCATGGACTGAGGCTTATACACTTTAAGCATAGCAAAAAGCTTCAATGTTGATGAGTTACCAAAGAAGTTAATGTTCCTTGGGTTTTAGCTTTTATCTAGATATGGAAATATTAATTCCAAGTTCAGCAAGAAAATTAAGATGTCACAAACACTCACAGGAAATGCAGAACAACCTACTTCTGGTGTTACTGAAGTCATCAGATGTTGGAAAGAAAACTTCAGTGTTTTGAACCTCAGGAAATACCAAACTGATTTCCCAAGTTTTCCCTCTAAAACTGCAAAAGTCTGCTGGGAGTTGGAGTTCTTCAACCGCTCTCCTCATTTTAAGACAAGCTGGCAAATGGGATCATCAACAACAACCATAACATGGAGTCCCAGAAGCTTTTTCAGAACAGGTACATGGTGGTTTGCAGCTATTCAGGACAGACAGAACTATCAATGGCATGGCTGTGCAAGAATCGCCTGGTTTCATGACACAGTTGATGGTTATGTCAGCAAAAACTATTACAGTTGAACAGCTCTAGGTTTGATTTTACTTTCTTTTTTTAAAAAAGCAAACATATCTGTTTTTAATTCGGTATGCAGGATGAAAGGCCATATTCCTTTGCTGAAGTAGATGGAAAGCCATGTTCCAGTGTATGTCGAAAAGACAAACTTTGGATTCCCTACTCTGCT
The DNA here is from genome assembly GCA_013397155.1 of Irena cyanogastra. Taxonomy (NCBI): domain Eukaryota; kingdom Metazoa; phylum Chordata; class Aves; order Passeriformes; family Irenidae; genus Irena; species Irena cyanogastra. The sequence goes on along the minus strand of VWZV01014479.1, from coordinate 577,333 downwards.
ATTCATCACCCTCTAACTGGATCATCTGGGCAGGCTTTCCATTTTCTCACATTGAGCACTTCAAATTGCAGAAGGCAGGCAAACAGTGAACAGTTTTCACATCCAACATGGTGATAATGTGCTTGTTGTTTTAACACTTTCTGATGATTAAAAAGCCATACAAGTACACGCTCATCACAGAACACCATTACTTCTGTCAGATTGCTTTGCAAAGCTCTTTTTTACTACGTGGATTAGTCTAAAGCTACAAACCCATGCTACATAGGCTACAGTCAGAAAAATACTTTTACTTCCATAATAAATTACCTATTATGCAATTACAGAATCCCTGTGGATGCTGATTAAATCAAATAAACTTCTCCATTCAAGGAGTATAGAGCATTTGTGAAGCCATAAACATGTATTTCCATGACCCTTGCTCTGCAGAGCAGGGCCCCAGGACTTTTTATAAACAAACTAAATGCAGTTTAGGTTTTTTAGCAATCATGTGGAAGTCCCAGGAGTATTTATTGTACAACACTTTTTTAAACTGCCAAACTGAGATAGAGAACAGGCAAGGAAACAGTACAGCTCCTGTGGCAGCTATGGCAGCTGCTCTTGTGGCCAGGGCCAGAATGTCCATTAGCTACTTTGGGGGCTGCTTTTTCAACATCCAACTTTCAAATGTTTCATCTGGTACAGTATAAACACTACTGCACAGAGATATCCTCTAGTCCCAGAGATATATTTACTAACAGGAAGCCTTAACTCTAACCTAAACCCCATTTTTGCTTCAGAGCACTCCTTGCTTTGTACCTACTTTTAATAGTATAGTGTCTGTAAACACAAATTTGCTCATTTATTGACTTTTCAATTCTAGAGGGGACACACATGAAATCCTTCAAAAATTCAAATGCTGACAGCAACAAAGTTTAATTAGCTATAATTATTACCCCTAAGGGGATGCAAGTCCCATAACTCCCATCCCCATGAATACATTGTATTAATTATTAGGACCTCTCAAGCATGCACTGCTAATCTCACAAGAAGCTCCTGTAGGGGTTCAGGTACTTCTTCCTTACACTTGACTTAAAAATGTAAAAATAGCCTCTTTTCAGTATTTTGACATTTTCTCTCAGGCAATACCAGGAAACAAACTGAGAAAAGTGGGAATATTACACTTTTCTAGCTGTAGCGTTCCAGGCCTCAGCAGAGACTTCTAACTCCTGCTGCTGACAGCCACACCAGATTCCTTCAAGGAGGCTGGATTGTCTCCATGCTGCCCAATAGTTTGTGTGCCCTGGGACTTACAGTCACACCATCCTGCTGACACTGCCACTGTAAAAGTGTGATTCTCTCAAGACATCACCACCGACAACTACTTCTTTACCTCTAATCAGGGATTTTTATTCCATGCCTGTGATAGAGTAACACAGGTATGATTTGTTAGACATCTTAGTCTGTTAAAACCATGAGGCCCAGGTTTCTAGAGTTCCCATTTGAAAAAGCCCCCCTAATGAACAGCTTGGTTTAGGAATTATCTGAGAAAAGCTATTTGATTCAATTTTACCAGCAGAGCAGTAGAAATGCACTCTCTCTCTCTCTCCTCTCACACTTAACTCAATTGCCTGCATAGTCACTTAGCTACTGCATTCAACCTACCATAACATGACTGAGCTCCTACTAATAGGTTTGCCCTAAAAACCCTATTTTTCCCTCAAAAAAGATCTTCAACCTTTATCTTCAAATATAAGATAGTTGCAGCAGTAGGAAGAATTAATTACTTACTTGCTTTTAGAAGCAGTACATATGTAAGTGAATATAGGAAAAATAATCAAAATAACACAATATTCCTTACACAGACCCAGCTGTCAGCAAAAAAGCTGGAAAAGAAACGGACCTGCTACTTCTTTTACCATCAAAGGAACTGCAAGCCCTTAATGTGACATAAATGACTGCAGTTTTAACCTGTGATCAATACTAAACCATGTTAACACAATCATTTATTGAATTTTCAATTTTGCAAGAAAGGGTAGATCTCCACTGTTGTTCTGAAAGCATCAGCATGTGAGAAGAGGATGTCCTTGATTTTCCTGCCACAGAATAGATTCAAACATTTCCACATAAACGATTCCCACATGTCATTGACCTTGATTCCTACAGATATGGGGCTGCTTAGTGAGAGTATCTTCTGTAAGGTCATCTTGTGTGAGGTACATGGGATCTACAGAAACACAGAGAGGAACACCAGGCTGCCCAAACGTGGGGGTAGGCATGGAGAGGAGGCTGTGGGCAGCAAGCTGGGATAGAAAAAGAAAACTGTGTAACTTCAGGGGAAGGCCCTGCTAAATGAGCTGAACTAATCAAGCGTGGGACTGCAGGGAGCATTTTGGAAGGTGTGACATTAATGAGATAGATGCATCTTGGAATTTACGCAGTTTATTTTAATAATTTATATTACTCAGCTGAATCACTGAAAAGAAAATAATGAATTAAGTCATATAGATCTTACTGAAAATTTTTATGACTGGTACATCTTAAGTGTGCTAAAGCTTGGGTTAAAGACCGACACAGAAAGATAGATGCAGATCAGAAATAACTCTCAGTGTGTTTGCAGTGTTTTAAAGTATTAAATGCCATACATACACCTCCACAGTAAAACCTCCTGATCTCCTGTGGAAAAGAGTAACTCACTGCAAAAAAAAGGATCAGCTATTTACCGGAAGCACATAAGGACAGAAGCATTTAGTGAGTCAAAGGAAATTAAAAATAAATTAATAAAGACAAGCACTGTTCTGAATCAGGATAACAGGAAGGCAACTCAATAAATCCTGTATACAATAGATATTGTACTGAGAGAACCAGAGATTATTTCACTTCCCAAAGTACCCTTCGCACCTGAGCAAACACTGAGTGACTTCAGCACATAACTCACTGGGCCAATACTGAAATACAGTTTCACATCTTGACTTCAGCAGGTTGTCAGGCACGGAAGCCAAATGCAAAAGATGGGAACTCACAGGCAGAGTTTAGTGGTTTGGCCTGAGACAATTAAACACTTCTTTTCTAGTGAAAAGGAAATAGGAAGAGTTGTGTTATGACTACAAGGCCCAATGCAGTTAACTGAGCTAGAGCAGGTATGCACAGCACCTATATGGAGTAATTCCTGGCCCAAGAAACATGTATACTGTACCAGTATGCCTCTTGCTGAGAAGGAGAATAAATACCCAACCATGGTGCTGTGGTTATTTGTAAACCAAAGTGACTTGGGTACTTCTCCAGTACCACTCTGAAGAACCTCAGACTACTGGGATGAATAGGAAAATGTGATGTCTAATCTACAAGAGGATCTGAAGTCACTTGTCTTCTGCCTTGCAGAACAACCTTTAAAGAAAGATGTGATAGTCCCTCAGACTATCAGAGAAATTAATTCTAGAGAAAGAAACATTGTACTGAAGCAAAAGAGCAGAAGAACTAAAAAGGTTATAATGCAGCTTTGAGTATACGTGCAATATAAATCAGATGTTTTCTAAGCACCAGGAAAGCAAAATTACAGAACAGAGTCATTTCTGAAACAACGGGATGAAGGAAAATTACCCTGTTTTCAAGATGGTGCTTTCTACTTTCCAGAGGGAATTGTGTGACGCAGCTGCCTGCGTGACAGCAGACTGAATTCTGCAAGCCAAGAGATCCCTTCTCCTACTGTGTTATTCATCACTTAGGCTGTCCAAAGCCAGTAGTATTCCAGGATGTTAATCTCCTGGTTAATAACTCTGTATCTCAAAATTTGGAAGAGAGAACTGCTAGTAACCCCAGCGAAGAGCTGCCACAAGAAGAATTGCGTGCTGTCATGTTTCTCCCCAGAACAGGAGAGGTGCATGCCGAAGTTTCCTGCCCAGCAGGCTGACAGCCCTCGGTAACACACGGCACACTGCACTATGTAACATCATGGAGCTGCAGCCTGCTGTAGGATAATTACGTATTTGTGTTAAGACTTATCCAAAGACATGTGCATCAAACCAAGGAGCTAATGCAACTTGTAAACTTTTGACCCTTGTTAAGATGAGATGCATTAGAATTGTTACTGAGGGAGGCAGCTGTGTAAGGTCTGGCAAACTTCACCACTACAAACATCACAAGCAAAGAGATAAGAGAGCCTCATCTACTCTTATAAAACTGCAGGAAAAAAAAAAATTTAAAATCCTGTTTATACCATGTTCAAAACATACAAAGACCAAGTGGTTTTGACCAGTTCTCCAGAGGTCAGAATCAGAGGAACATTAAAAACCAATTAGGAAAAGTAAGCTAGTGCTGTGCTTAATATGGACAGCAATAAGAAAATAGATGAAAAATAGAGGCATCATCAGGAAGCTCAAAGAAGCCAAAACATTCAAATACTATCAAAACATTCCAATCCTCTCTAAGAAGTTCTTTTTCCACAATATTTCCCACAACAGCAATCATTTTCTATCTAAGAAGAAAAGCAAATATTGAAAGAAGAGTTGCATATGGGAAGAAAATGTTTGGAGAAATCAGGGCCAAAGCATCCCATGTCAATGACCACTAATCAAGTCAGGAGAATATTCGATATTGGTAAAATCTAATTAAATTAAGACACAAACACAAAGCAATAAATCATGTAAGGAGAAATATACCCATCACAGGTATCAAGAAAAATGGGATGGTCCTGTAGACATGGTCATGGGCACCACTGTAAACTGCTTAAGGCAAGTTACATCTGAAGGCAAGAAAAATGCAACTGCAAAGACTGGGATATCAGACCTTTCTCAGAGCTGTTCACTTCACTTATGCAGGACATTCAGGTAGGTGATATGCTGGTAGAATTGCTCAACCCTAAAATTGCTGAACTTAATAATCAATGTCATAGTATTATAATTTAAATTAACAGTAAGACCTTGCCTGAAATACTGAGGAGCTGCTAATCTCTGCAGCTCAAAAGAATATTGCAGAACTATAATTTGTTCAGAAAAAAAGTAATTAAAATGGCAAAATAAATTTTTAAAAAACCCTAGAGATTGCTTAGCCTTTAAAGGTCAAATATAGATGATAGTAAGTACATTTGATTTTCCATACACCATCTCACTCTGATTTATTACATGTAATACAAGGGTCCTTCTATAAAATTAAAGAGTGTTAAACTCAAAATAAAATCAAAGAGCACTTACTAAATTGTGGAAGTCCTTTGTTCATGATGCCACTGAAACCCAGAAATTAACGAGGTTTTAAAAGAGTCTGAGCAATTACATGTTTAATAAGATTATTCAGACTAGCTATAATTATAAACAACCTTTTTTGGAAGAGATTTGAAACCACATGTTTTAGGATTAAAGTCATTCTCACACTAAGAGAGATCAGGATAAACTGTAACATTGCGAAAGAGTATTCTCTTATTTGCTGTTGTCCTTATCCTGCAGGTACCAGCTAGTTTCAGGATAAGGATACTGGTCTAAACGTGTAATTCCTATGCTAGAAAGTCCTTGGACAAGGCATGGGACATGGGCAGCTCTCAGAGCCTGTCTGTTATGTCACCTGGGGACCTGGAGCAAATGAGAGCTCTCATTGCACTACATGCTCAATGTATGCAGAAGACAAACAGCCTGTCACTGTTTAGATGGACAAAGCTGGGGAACCAAGCATTTTTAGTGCTTCTCTGTGCCCAGGGTCACAGGAGCTGAGAGACAGATGAAGTAATAGACTTGAGGACACAAACCAAGTTTGTGGCCGAAGTGAGAACCACTGAAGTCCTCCTGACTTCAGTCCAATATCTTGACTCCAGGCCAAGCTCTCCTCACATTCTTGTCAAACTAGTTTATTTTTTAAAAAACCTCCTCTATTTCCTTTTCTTTTTTCATTTTTTTCTCTTTTGAGATCCCAAACAAATCTCTGACTGTTGCAGAAAAGAGGATGGGTGGAAGCTTTGGGATCAAGCTTGCCTCAGACTATGAGACAAAGTAAGGACTTAATGGTCTTTTTTGCTTTCAAGGACATCATGCATGAGAAACAAGCTTCAACAGGCAAGGCAGCAAGTGCTTTAGGAGGAAGCTGCATTGAAGACTACAACAGTCTTCAATTTTTTCAATCAAGATCAACACCTCTTCTAAAGCTTAAGTTGTGCAATTGCAGAAGGATTTTCCTTCCTGCCACTGTCACTTAAAACATTAAGCAATTCATCCACAGTCTCAAGAAAAGGCTAATTCCTTTCTAATACCTATCAGACAGACTGTATATACTGTATTTGCATTTTGGCATATAAACCACCATCTGCTCCAAATCAAAAATGTCGTACTTTCAGCTGCAGCTGAGAGTTAACGGTTGTTTCTTATTTTCTTCTACCTTTCACACCTTGTGACTGGCATTGTGCTTTTCGGCATTTGCAACCCGGGCCTGTCTCCAGCTGCATTCACCTGCTTTAAATTTTCTAGGCCCTAATAAAAAGGGCCTGCAGACACGTTTGCTCCAAGTGTGCAACCATTTAGGGGTGGTAATGAGTTGGACTGCAGCCTGGTATCTGGCAGACCTTCCTACTCCATGACTCACTGTTAATTAAAACCACACTCTTTGCTTATTCCTGGGATAGCGTTACTTACAAATAATTGAGAGTCTCACTGCCTTAGAGCCTCCTCCCCCAGCTCTGTTCTGTAGAATAAACTTTTCTGATGGAGATCTGTTTCCCTTAAAGTTGGATGCAGTGTAATAGAGAAAGACATCCATTTTTCAACAAATCCGTGTTGTTTTTAATTTGGATCCTGATATTTTTTCTTGTTTTGAATTGCATCTCAATCCACAGCCGATCTGATCCATCATGGCTGGTTCCTCAGGGCTACTGCCATGCCAAAATATAGCACACAAACTGCTGCTCAACTGGAGGCGTTTTCACAACATGCCCATATATCAACTGAAATGTGATGGGCTCACACAGGCTTTTGAAAAGGTCAGTTTTAGCAGTATTAAACCAATTATTTAACATGTTTTCCTACACAGAAATGTTGGAAGGAACAAATAGATTAACCTTTCTCTTTTAATTAAGCCTATTTTGATAGTATTTCACTCTCCCACAAAGCAAAGAGGTCTGGGAATCATTCAGTGTAAATAATTTAATGCAAGAAGGTGAAGCTGCAAGACACTGTTTTGGCTTGGAAGTTCTGATTTCTTGATTTATAGAACCATCTATGTCTAGGCATTCATCAACCTCAGAAGTTACCACTCTAAAGGCTCTGCTAAGGCTGTTTAAATCAGCTGATGCAATTTTAACAAAATCTTCTACCACAAATTTCTGAGGGCTGGTGGCAGGAACTCTCAACAAGCAGCTCTTCAACTCTAGAATTGGCTACAGGACTGGCCTAACAAACCCAGCACTATTTCCCATGGAGGTACAATACCAAGCTCAGCATTTTTTCTGGAGTGTCTTTTTGCAGGACAGTTGTTGCTCAGTTTGTGTTTTCTAATTCAATGGAGTTACAGCATCAGTAACGAGCTGCACCAACACAGAACCACAGGCATCAGTCAGCTCATGCAGAATCAAAGGACTGGTCACTTACTAAGTCTTCCCTTTTCCAGTGCACTCTACCAAGAAAGAATTGAAAATTACATGAAGCCTACACAATTTGGACTCATTTTAGACCATGCCAACATTCTCCCAAAATCAGACACTCAATGGCCTGATCTGCATATGCATTAGGTTCCTTTCAGTCAGTTCTGCCAAATACATATTCCTTGCAGATTCAGCTGCTTCTGCCTCCTCCTCCTAACTAGCAGAAATGATTCCAGGATGTTATGTGCAGACACCTAGAAAGAGAAAACTGAAGTTTGGAAAAATGTGTTGAATTGGTATTTGATTTTCCACTCTCCATTTCACTCAACCTTTAAAAAACTAGCAGATCACTCTGATGCAGATTCATCATTTTGGCTGTGAAGGGCAGAATTCCTTAAAATATTTGGGATCCCCTCACATAACAGAAAATATTATCCCCTTTTTAAAAAAAAAATGCCTGTGATGGAGCATCAGGTGTCACTAAATCTAAACACAGCTGCTATGTTCACTAAATATTCTGCAATACATGCAGTTTACAGAACATAAATAATATTCACTGGTTTTGATGTGAATAAGAAAAACATATTTACACATATTTCTATTTGCCCAGTACTCATATTTCTCTGCAGTCAAAGTTTTCTTCTCTCCCTCCTTCTTCCCTTATGGAATACTCTCAACTTGGCATTGAGGTAGCCAGCCCAGGACCAGCCCAATATAAAACCACACTCTGTGCTATGCAATTACTGTTTGTTAGCTCAGTTTTTTCTTTGCACTGGAGGGAAATGACTATTGAACCCTGCCTGAAAGCCAGCACCCATCCTCCCCAGGACATTGAGCTCCCTTTGACTCAGACATCAGGCTCAGGCTCACCTCTGAATGAAAGAAAAAGTGAATATCTAATCATCATCTGGTTTCAGAGGAACCAAACTATGCCCATCTTTCTTCTGAGTTTCTGCCATCAGATTATTCTTGTTTTGTGCTTGTGAATACTTCCTCTTCAGAAGATCAAGAGCACCAAAGAAGTCTGTTGGAGTTCACTTTGGTAAATTAAAACTCGTTTAAGAGGAGAGCTGAACACCATGCTAATAAGCCACACTTCTTTCCTTTTCTGGGTACAGCCCAGGGTTCTAGCCTTCTGCAAAATCCATTTTGCACAGCTTCAATGATAAAGCAGATTTAAAGCTGATAAAACTATGTTCCAGGAGATACAAAACTTTGCATATGCACATCAGACCAAACCCTACATATCCTCCAATGTGCAGTTAAAAAGCTGCAACCTTCAGGCAATCCTCAGCTGCCAGGAGAGCCCATAAGAATTTCAACTGCAAATGAGTATAAAGCACAGTCCTGATATTGATCTCTCATGTGCTAGAAACTTGACCAGCTTCTGGCACTGCCACAATCCAGACAACCTGGCAGCATGCAGAGAGGCCTCTTTCTACTCTATATAGTGGCACCAAAATGGGCAACTGATCCCCCTAAATATTTCACTCACTTCAAAGTTCAATTTCTATTTGAAATGAGCAAGTTGAAATTGTCTCCCCTAAAAATGGTGTTTTGAGAGTAAAGAAAAAAACATTCCACCCATACGTAAAAGAAGTCAGAAAATGAGCCCCAAGCCATGCTAGACAGTCTGATAAAAAACATGTTAAGATTAGTAGTAGGAATTTCTCTGCACCCTGACCCAAATTCCCACTGTGGCTTTTTATATTAAAAAATTGCTTTCCTCTTTCAGTGGATTTTTCTGCAATTGGTATCTCTGCTACTTTTCTCCCCACTAGTAAAAGACACAGAAAACACATCAACACTTCCAGCTAAGTCATCCCCCCAAACCATTCTCAATCTCACTCAGTATGACCAAAGTTTCAGATAACTCTTTCCATGAACTTAATACACAGTCTCTCTTCCATTCTTTAGGAATAATTTCTGATAATCACTCAGGTGCTGCTGTTATACTTGGATTAAGAAATTTGGAAATAGGAATGCTATCTAAGAAACTGAGTACTGTATGTAGCAGAACAACCTTGTCAGATTTAATCAGTAGCTTTGGTGAAGAACAACTTGTGATCGACTGTCATGATTGTTTCTTAACATTATTTGAAAAATCCTGTAGCATATCCACTTTTTATACTCTGCTTTGTTTTCTCAACATAATAACTTTAGATTTTTCCACCTTAAAACAAATAATTTCATTTCCTGAAAGAAAGTTTACTACTTAAGATATCCAGCGCTCATGAAACCATTTCAGAACACAGGAATGTCAAAGCTCACTAAAAGCCATACAGATAGAAATGTGTATTTGATACCATCTCCTCATTTTCAAACTGCATGTTGCACTGTGCTGCATCCTCGGTTACTGGCTTCTGAAACACGTTGCGGCAGATGAGCCATATTGTCAGACTAGCAATGAACATCCCAATATCTGGTACAAATAGTCTGATCACGTTCCCAGCATCTGCTCCTTTCACACTGTATGGGATGAAAAAAAAAACAACAGAAAAAAACAAAGAAACATTTGTTACTTCTAATGACATTTTCGACTGGATCAGAAAGTAAGCTCAAGGCAAAGAAAAAGCCCCAAACCTCAAATTTCTTATTATTTTAGTAATAAGAAATCTTTGCAATACAGGAAATATGAAGATGATCACGGAACTCTAGACAGACAAATATTTTTGCTCTCCAGAAGTACAGAATAAGTGATTATTTGTTGGGAGCTTGCACACTCATATTTTAGTCATACTTAGCATTTTGATTAACCCAATTCTGAATCAAATTTTTGAGAGCCATACAGGAATAGCCTCCAAATTCAACACGAAAGATTTCAACTGAGTACTTAGAAAATCCATCTGTATGAAGCACAATTCTTTTACCAGCATTCCTTGCAAAGACAACAACATCCAGGCCCACCAAGGATGAGGATGTCCACCCTTAAGTTAGCCCTAATCCTTCTTCCTGGCACACAGAGGAATAATCAGAAAGACTTTAATATTTTAACATGTTTTATTATATTTACTATTAATACATTTTATTCAACAGACTACCTGAATATCTTTTGGGGTATTTAAGTACAAATATTTAAATGCTAACTAATGTGTTTAATCCCTGCCAAGGAAGCCTTCTGCTCTGAACGGTCTGTGAGGCATGATGATTTTTATGTAAGAAAAAAGCCTGCACTGTTTCATTGTGCAGATTTACTTGCTTATACTAGGAAATATGACTTTCTGGATTTGGAGGTGGTGTCTGAATTTGGTTCACTGTTAAAAGGGAGAGCCTGGATTTAGGTTTAGTGGCACAACAAACTTCTTATTAAGCTGCTGAATGCACATATTAAACTCTCAACTATTAATGAGAGGATATAACCATAATTAATTGAAAGTGTGACATTAAGGCATTTTAAATATGCTTCTCCAATTTTATTTTTTTACAGGGCTTTATGTCTGTTAACAGTTTTGAGGACAGATGAGGCATCTGTATAGTTCCTTGGGCATAGGCAAGTACACTACGTCTTCATAGCCTGAACTGGTAGAAAACCTAATAGGTTGTTTTATAGATGCAGAGAAACAGGTCACCTCTGGCCTTTCTTCATCACAGCTTTGAAGATTAAAAGAAACTTTGTGAAGGAGTTACCTGCAACTGCTGTGATTAAATGCAGGCCTGGTATCAAAAGGTATCAAAAAATTCTCTAATGAGATTACAATACAACCACTGTCAAGAACTGTGTGGGTCTGCTCATACGCTCGCGATCAAATCCAACATTTCCATCACTGCTGCTCTGCTGACCCAGCTTTTCCACTGATGTGTATCTTGCAAAATAACATATGCTCAAAGTGGGAAAAAGGTAAGCGATCAGAAAGCTGGCTTTAATGTTTGTTTCAACAGCTTAACCCTGAATGGTCATCCACTGTATGGCAGCTAAGTAGCTTAAAAATATTGCGCTAATGGCTTTCAGTTGTCCTGAAACAGAGAAAAAAATAAGTAACTGAAAGGCTTGCTAGAGAGTTAGATGGCAAATTCCTTGCTGGATTGCTTGCTTGTTTCTTTTGCCACTGGTACCAGCACAGCATGCTGTAGAGTCAACTGGCCTATGAGAGCATGGGCACCCTGGTTAACATTACAGAAAATCCAGGCTTGACATGAGCCCCCCACTCTTTTTGCAGTACAGTGGCTCTAAATTTCACTGAAGATTAGCCCAGCCTGCACCTTGGCAGAAAGAGGTAAAAAGTACATGTTTAATGAACTATTTTCCTGACAACGGTATACACGGGTTTCATAATAATGTTAATGAACTTTTTTCAATAACCCTGATCATTGTGATGCCTAAAGAGGCTGACCTGAAACAGAGGCTAGACAGAGTTAAAAGAATAAAATAGGTATTTATTAAAAGGCCTTCAAAGGTTACACCTTGGGCAGCACAAGAGCCCAGCAGTGGCTCTGCCCAAGACAGACCCAAGATGGATGACTAAGTCACAAGTTTTAACGCTTTTATAAGTTCTGGTCCATTTACATATTGGGGTCAATTGTCCAATTACAGCTTCAGGTTATGAAGTCCCACCCTCTCAGATTTCTTTCCTCACTTTGCCATTTAGACTTTTTGAGCCTAAAGCTGCAATGGTGTCCTTGGCTCTCAGGCTGGAAAAGGATTGTTTTGTCTAACTACCCTGTTAGGAGAACTTGCTAACACTTTATATGAAGTCAAGAATCACACACTAAGGCAGTACAGAATCTAAAAAATATGAAAGCTAAAACTTAAGGCAGCAATTATGCTGAAACAGGGCTCTTAAAGTAGCTTTACTAAATATCTGGCAAAAATAAATCTGAATTCTTGATTCTGAAAGTTTCAGAACATTGAGTTTGAGTACTTTTTCAAAAGAATTGAAATATAGCCTCAACCTGAATTAAGTAGTGTAGGAACAGTAGAAATTTGCTAGGCTCGTGTTGAAAAATGGGTCAGATTGCTTTCTACATAACACTTCTGTAAGAGTTACATAGAAGTAAGTAAAGTAACACTTTACACAGATCTGGGTTCTTAATTAACTGAAAATCAAAAATTAATTTTGCATCACTTCTGAAGTCCTTCAAATTCAACCACTCACATTACAAATTAAAAAGTGGCAGCCTTCAAGTACCAGCGCTTCTTAGTTGCACCAGGTTCTCCTTGCTCACATTGTACTCCCATGGAGCCATGCTGGGTATTCCTTTGCATATCCCGCTCCCCAGAGTGAAGGGAGACCCCTGCGGGAGCCGTGCCCCTGGTGCAGCTCACATTTCTTTCCAAACCAAGTGCTTCTGATCTTTCAGAATAAATCATTTAGTGTGTTGTTGTGAGAGATGTAACGTACAGCTCAGGCTCGCAACAGAGAGCCTGAACAGTGATACCTAATCAAGGAGCGGGGAAAAATTCTGCACATGAATAGTTTATTCACCAAAAACCAGTTGCAAATGTATGCTGTCTCCACTTCCCCATGAAAAGGAAAACAAATTGACCTTGGTGTGATAATTAAAAAGGAAACAAAAGATCACTTGAAAGTAGAGAAATGTATATTCTCCTGTAAGGCAGAATAATAAACTGCTTCATTCAACCCCAAGTAATTTGCTCTCCACTTTTTCACAGCAAAAGCTAAAACAAAAGTCAGTTATTCTCACTTGTTATCTCTGGCAATACAAAAAAGAACGGCAAATACTGCCATCATTCCACAAACATTTCTCACTTTATTTGCGCATTCACACATGGTCATATTTTGCATTTGATAACAGTCTATACATTGTGCTCTTTCCTCCAAAAGAGGCTTTCAAACTATGAAGTTAAACAGAAGAACAGGAAACCTATTCAGATCTCCTACAACAACAGATTTTTTTTTTTCAAATCCCTGCAAGAATCTCATGGTGTTCAATGAATTGGTCATAGCCTTTGATCTACAGCTGGTAAAGCATAATTCATTCACTTAAACTAAATAATTTACCTACAGGGCAGCTTTAGTTGTAATAGATACCAGTGACTGAAGCTTATAGCTCAGCCAGAAACATATAGAAACATATTCTGCAGTGTAATTACAGTAAATGGCAGCTTTAGTTTTTCCTTCTTTCTTACAGGATGCAGAAGAAAACAGCATGGACACACACACACACACACAAAATGGATTAGGGGTTTAAAATGGTGGTTTTTTTACTTTCCCTTGACCAAAGAAATAAAATTGCACACAATTTTTTAGAGAAGGGACCACTACAGTTAGGGTTGCAAGAGATCCTCTGTAACAAAAATAACTTTTGTAGGACAGGAGGATCTCTACTGACTTCTTTGTCAATATGTGACACTGTTTTATCATATCAACAGACCCCTAATATGGCAGTTTCCTCATCACACAGTTCCCCTGTTGATTTCAGCTGAATGATTTAAATTTACTACTTTACAAACGGATCATCTATATTTTCTGTGCATATACAGAATTTTTCTAGGACAGTGTGACCCTGGTCTATTCCTGTATTTCTCTGCTGCTCAAGAAACTAAGCAAATTTTCCTGCTTTATCTTCATTGAGAATAGAGTAAGCTGTGGACACACATGTTAAAACCATCGTCTTACTTCATGTGCACTCACTGGTAGTCAAACAAACACCATGATAATGAAACATTAAATTCTTATTTGGAGCTGTAGAAATCAGCATTTCAGTTTTCTTAAAATAAAATTTTCACTTTTTGCCTTTCTAGAACAACTGTTACTCACAAATTAAAATTATTTATCTCCTACTGAATGTACAAAGCTTTGGTGAACAGCAAAGTGTTAATACTGCCAAACCTGGCCTGATTTCATTTCTTTAGAATGGCAGACACTCTAACTTCGTCTTTATTTCAGATTTACAGAATAAAACTAAAAAGGCAGCAGAACTATTAGAAGTAGAACTGCAGTGTTTTCATTTTAAAAAGTATAGTAACACACAATATAGTAACACACATGTGAGACACCATGCATAATGCATAAAATAGTTAGTCCACATATAAAATGAATACTAACAGTCTTCAACTTTAAATATTTACTATTTTGTTACGAATAAACAAAAATGAGAAAGAACAACTAGCCTTTCTTACACTAAAATTAATTCAGCATCAGCAATGTATCACGTTATGCTTATGTTAGACAATAAATAAGATAATGCTTCCAGATTAAAGAACTGTAAAAAACTTGATTTTATATTGGATACTGGGTGAACAAAGTATTTTAAAGGTTATTTTTTATTGCTGTTTTAAAAAGTTATCAAAAGTCTCATTCAAACATACATACATCTTTCCTCTTTTCCCCTCAGGGGTTTTCTATACCATCCCTTTACTTTCTAATTAATTTAATAAAACAAAAAAATGTAACACTGTGTTAACAATTAGCAAGTGATAACCTAAAGAAGAGAGGCATAGATGCTAATAATTTCCATTCATCTGTTTGGTGACTGTGAAACATCTGATATTTCTAATTGGATCTGTAATTAATGCACTGCAGGAGATGCTTACAGCTGAATTCCCATGGGCTTCATCTGCAAGTGTAATCATTTAGTTTGGAGGTAAAACAGACCCAAGAATCATAAGCATGGACCCCTGGAAACACGGACTGGCAGTATTTCACAGGTGCTACACAGTACCGTGAATGATTAATTTGTTTATCACTAGTATCCTCTCTGATCCAAAAACAGTGGAAACTTCAAGGGCACCAAAGGCTACTAACCAGATGGCCTTAGAGATGTGCCTGCTGATCCTTGCTGTTGGAAGAGTGTGTTGGGGATGGCTGCAGCTAGAAGCTAGTTAAAGAGGCTCCTTATCCTCTCAGTTTGAAATAAGGATGAATTGTTTGATCCCATACTTACTCTCCTGGGAAACTCCCACTTTACTTATCTGAATCTGAGGATTGCAGACCTGGTCTGAGCCACAACCAACACTTCAGTGAACATAGGATGCTCACAGTTTATATTCATGGTGCCATACTTGGCCCTGCTGGCTCAAAAGACAAAAGTTTTCTATGATGTTGGTTCACACAGCAACTTTGCCACCACATTCAGGGCAAATGTGTGCCCTGGGTAAAGTTTACAAGCTGCTGAGCACTGGTAGGTCTGCCCTTAGTCCTCTCCTTGCTCACCAACAAATTGAAAACAAATTATATCACAAAAACAAAATACAAACTTGGAAATATTAACATCCACAGTGCTTTATATGGTCACTCACTCTCCTGCACTGCCTTAATATGATGGTCGTCTCAGTTCATGCAGAGCACGGCATGTGTTTTACCCAAAATACCTAAAGCTGCATTTTCAGAGAATATTGGTCGTGCAAGGTAAATGCGTGGAGGGGGAAGAGGGAAGCAAAAATGCACAGAAAACTACTTATAAAAATATTTAGCATGCACTGACCTACCCAACATACAAGTTCAAAGGGCTCCTGAAGTATTTGCAAAATCTAAATCACTGCTTACAAACTATGTCTGCACAGATTCAAAACCCAAAAGTACACTTTGCTTTTTCAGGAAAGATACCTTGCAATGAAGAACACACTCTGTATTGCAAAAGTGCTTAACCACGTATTAACCAAACATTTGCTTTCCAAACACCACTATGCAGAGAGAGCGAGCAGCTATTTGAAACTAAATGTACATTGCCAAGCTTTTGGTGCCTCATTGCTTGCATAAAACATTCAACATTAAGAAGTTATGGATATGTGCAATAAGTAAAACATTGGTTTGTGGTATTTTCTCTCTTTCTAAAGCACCTATTGTTTCTTTCTGTTCATTGATCTTCTAATAAAGGGCAAGCTCCAGCTTGCCCAGGGCAGCACACAGGAGATTTAAACTTCAGCAGGAATTTTCAGCTATCACACAAAGCACTCAGCTGCACTACTGCCAGACTCGTGACAGCACAACATTCAGCTCACTTTGCCCGTGTCCCACAGCTCCAGATGTGGAGCAGGACTCGTGCTGTACAGCCAAGAGGAAGTGAACGAAATCCCCTCCACACCCATGGCGCTGCGCGTGCCAGCCCCACAGCACAGTGGTGGAAATGACAAGTCCATCCGCTACACAAATTATTTCAGGTCAAAATGGGAATGTGATCCTAGATGGAGACAGAGCCAAAGTGAGCAGAAGACCTGAGGACACCTCAGCTATAAGTGAATTTTGGTCTTAACTCTTCAAAGAAACTCTCTGTTTCTGCATTGAACACTTCTCACACAGGTTTCTTACTTATGGACTCATTGTGTAAGGATTTAGCTTGAGCACTAACTCAGTATTCATTGATCTCTGCAAAACACTCCTAGCTAAATGTGTCCATAATGCTCATAAATATTTGGTAACTGGCAACAAAGTATTTACATAAAGGCATACAGAACCCATATGTTCCACAATAGTCCTGACTAAAAGAAAGTGCTGACAATCTGAAGCAGGCTGATATTCAGTGATTATTTCAAAACATATTTCCTCCCTCTCTCCACAGTTTTCATACTCTAGTTGGAGCATGAACAGATCATCACTTCAAACTACTTTTCATTTCATTCTGTTTCCAGCATATAACATAATCACAAAAAGTAAAAGACACATCTAGATTTTTCAGCCAGCTGCAGATGAAGAGGGAATAATACTTCCCTCAATAACAGCAACCAACATTGTAAATTACTGTCATTTTACAAAGCCAAATTATCTCCAGTACAGAGGAAAAGCACACAACTATCTGTGGTTCAATCTGGAGTGCCCACTGAACTTCAGTGTTTGCATAGGAGACCCTTCTGTCCCACAAGACTCATTCCTAATTTACAACCATCCAAGTGACTGTTTGCTGGAACGGAACCATTCACCCTCAATTCTTCCATATGAAACAGCTCCCAGTCTACTCTGCCTGCTCTGGACATTCCCATCTTTCTCTTCACAGCATCAAGCATGACAGGACAGAAAGCAACATCTAACCTTTCTCATCACCACCTGCCTGAAAACCCCAGTGGTTTAGAGGCAAGAGCACATGGACATTGCTGGAAGCACGCTCCAGCCATGAGAGCCATGTGTGCAATATCTCTCCTCACCCCCCTGCTGACTTCCATTAGAACTGGCCAAAGGAAACATCCTGATTCATCCCACTGGTGCACTTTGTTCAGTTCTACAGTGTCAATCAAAAAAGAAGCGGAGTAGAAATCAGTGGCAAACTAAATCTCCCAATGCTATTAGATGTTCCTTCTAATTTTTCTGTTAATGGAGCCTATAACACAATCTCTGGGTGGCAAACACCCCACATCCCTGTGGGAGGGGAGAGGACTAGTCCCCTGCACTGCTTGATGTCATCTGCTCAATGGCTGCATGTGTGGCCACCAAAGACCTTTCTGAGGTGCAGGAGGCAACTGTGGTAGTGTTTTGCCAGTGTGGGAGGCTCTTACCTTGCCTTAGCATTGGACAAACCAGGATTGCTCAGATGCAAACTGGGCAAAAAGGAGCTGAAGTTAAGGGCTCCAGGTTGGCTGGGTGCCAGGTGTGAGCACACTGCAGCAGCCTGGTCAGACCCAGCACACAGCAAGCTCCTGCTCCACCAGCCACAGGCCCCCTTCTGTTTCACGTGCCAGTCGCTGTTTGGAGATCTCACATGATTTACTCATGAACAAAACCCAACAAAAACAAAATAAAACACAAAGCCAAACTGTTAAGCATGCATCCCAGAGAGTTTTTTGGATACTAATTGCAATGCTGATTGCTCTCCAGATTAAAACAAAGACTGGCTCACACTGTGCTGCTGGTGGGTTTACCACTGTACTGCTCCCAGCTACCACTGTACTGCAGGAGGCTGGGCTGTGCCAAGAAAAACACTGACAACAGCCTCACAACTCAAGTGCTCAAACAGCACAGGCCATAAAACATCTTCTATCAGATGTTCCTTTTCTTTGAATCCCTAGGTTAAATGGCATGAGAAAAGTTAGCTGAAATTAATGTAGCTGAAAAGAAAATAAGCACAAGGGGTGGTAGGAAATGAGCAACCTGAAAACTGAACATAAACAGTTGGACAAATAAGATTCATCTTGAATGGAGATGATTTCTAAAAGAGCTTTATGCCAGTGCTGAGGCAGCTCAGACCATCAGATCAACATGACACAATGACAGGTTTCAGAGGCACAAGGATTCTACATGGAAGTTGTCTGAGCAGAGAAATTTTCTCCTCACTTGCAGTTAGCAATGAGGACACATCCGAGGTACCAAATCTAACAGTAATGATGAAACCTCAGACAAAGACTTCTCTGTCATAATTTCCTTCCTCCTATTCCATGATACTTCTTTACCTTAGTCTGTAGTGACATGAGGTTACTCTTCTTTTTGCAGAGTAGCTAGACTACCATAGCATGCTGTTAGAAATGGCAGAGTAATAGTCACACATTTTTCAGCTTTTGCTTTCACAGTGGTAGAAATTAATCATTTTCTTGTTAAGTTATTAAAAAAAAATCCTGTTCTACTTCAGGCTTCATTTCCCTTCAGTCTCATTGGGTTGCTGACTGCGCATATGCTCCAGTTGTTAGCAGAAAGTAAATTTACCTATTTGATTTACATTCCTGAGATTCATGATCTTTTATTTGTCTCCCTAGTTTTATCTAAGGCTCATCTGGGCACCTTATTAAGCCCTTTTGTTTGTTTAACCTCTAGTGTCACATAAAAATGATTACAAGCTGCCATCATGTGATTTGGGAATTCTCCTGTCACAAATGTGCAGCCAATATAACACCCCTGTGGCAGAGGCTGGCAGAGAAGTATCAGAATGAAAACAGGCATACTGTGCACTACTAACATTTGCTAGATTGATTGGCCTCCTTTCACAGTTCTCCCTCTTGAAAATCTAAGTCTCCAAGTAAAATAGAAAAGAATAGAGCAGAACAGCTCAGCTGAAGGAGTCTTACAGTGATCTTCTCATCCAGCTTCCTGACCACTTTAGGGCTGACCAAAGGTTAAAGCATCTTACTAAATGAATTGTCCTGATGCTTCTGACTGGATGACAAGGCCACAGTCCTCAGACACTCCTCACAGGACATGCCTTCCAGCTCTCCCACCAGCTTTCTGGCCCTCTTCCAGAAAATCCTACTTAAGCAGTGGGGCCCACAACTGCACATAGTGCGCAGGTTGAGGCTGCACTGACACTGCATCCAGGGGAAATATTGGGTGCACTGCAGTCTCTTACTTTTTTTCTGAAACCACTAATTTTAATTACGGCCATCTTCCTGCCATAGACTACAATGAGCTCTACCTTAAAACAATCCATTTACTTATTTGATTTCAGACCTCTGGCTGATCATACTAACAAGAAGAATCACTCTCTTTCTGCTCAAAGAAACTGAAAGGGCCATCAATATTCTGAAAACATGCACAAAACTGAAGCTGCTATGTGAGAGCCTGTACCATTCCCAATGACTGAGGAACGGGAATGGCATAAAAAGCCTCCCTGACTCGTTCTGTTGAAACTGTACTTCTGCAGATGACCAACATAACCAGAGGAAGTCTTAGAGCAGGACTGAGGCATCTGCAGTGGCAGGCCTGGTCTATGTGCATGATTTTGCAAAGGAATTCAGCAGCACTTGTATTATTTCTAATTCAGCAATTGCTCTCCAGTGGTCTTCTCCAAGCACCTTCACTTGGAATTCAGCCTTGAACAAAGCTGATACAACATGTTAAAAAGTCATAATGATATTGTGATTGACAAAGTTGTATCTTGACTCACATGGATTCCTACAGCAGTTTCCAAAAAAAAATAAGGCATAACAGAAATAACAAAATAAAATTGACTAAGAGGATGTTTTGGAGACTTCATTAAAAATTAATAGAGATTTTTGTCTTTCAAAGTTTTATCATCTCTCAGACAGTAAAGAGAAAGATAAAGTTCTTTGCTCACTCATTTTGTCATGGAAAGAGAGAGCCAGATGATCAGCTGATACCAATTATAAATTATTGGTCAAGATTACAGAAGGAAATGAAATATGCGGGCTGACTGATCCAATTTCTAGCAGCACTGAACTGGAGCAGATGTGAGCATCGAGCCCTGCAATGCTTTCCTCCCACATGTCTTTTTCTCCTCTGAATGGTAGCTCACAAAGGGAAAAGTTGGCTTCTCAGTAAGTTCCCGTAATTCATCTAGGTTCCACAATAACAGCATATATTCCTTTGTGTTCTGACAGTGTGCAGAGACCACAAAAGTCACCAGTGAACTTGGGGTGTTAACCTCCATTCCACTTTTCTCATCATATGCATATGGAAATGATGGAAACTCTTCTGCTTGGAAGAGTCAGTACAGAACATTTACTCATGTCAAAAAAATGGGAAAAAAACCTATCCTGTAGAGCTGTCTAGCTGTCTTCCAGGGCTAGATTAATTTTTCAACACAAATGTTATTTTCTGAAAGAAAGAAACCTCACTAATTTCCTCTATTTTTTTTTTTCTGATTAACTATTCACCACTTTACACTACTATCTCACATTAGCTCACCATTTGCCCAGAAAATCTAATACTAATCTTCCTGCGTAATACAAAGTCTGCTAAAATTTTCTGTTCACTCATCTACTTCCTTTGGACATGTAGAAAAGCCATTCATATACCTGATTCTACTTCTCTAAGTTTTCTAGTCACTCTGAACATCTCCAGAGCTCTCAAAAAGAGGAATATTTGACCACTCTTTAAATAAATTTTAGGACTTGTGCACAGTGGGATTGTTGTAACTAGTGTATCATGACTAGTGTCACTTTTACTTTAAAAAATCAGGTTTTTACTTAAAAAAACCCCACTTTGTTAGCCAAAAGAAAATTATGAAATGAATATGCAAAACCACTATGACAGAATCCACAAATGCATTCTTTTACCTTTTAATTATATCAGGCTTTATCATTTTATCTTTGTATGATTTTTTATCCTTGTTTTTTGCATTCATGTGCTTTATCTTCTTCACTGCCAAGTTTTTAATTTAAAAGTTACAGCTGATTTGATTGCTCATTCACAACTGCATCTGCTGCAGCAATTAATCTTTTGGTTGTGCAATCACTTGCCAATGTCATCACATAGCAGTGGGATGCAGTCAGATGGCAAACACACACATACACTAAAGCTACAGGAAGACTGTAAATAAAGAAAAAGTAACCAAAGTAGTTTTTTACATGCTGAATCAAAAAGAAAGAAATGTTATGACACTGCAGTGACAGTGGGAGGGAAGGGAAGGAGACATGTCAGACCTAGAAGATGACAGACATGCTGCTGTTTGCAGAGCAATGTGGAACAGATATAAAATCTGTCTGCATTGTACAGAATCCAATCTCTAACAGTCTCTTGATCCACTCTCACAGTGCAGGAATCAGGCTGGCATGCCGAGACAAGGTAGCTTAAAGCCATTCACCTTCTAGACTGAGACAGTTACACTATGAGTGCTGCAGAAGAGTCCTCCAAAGCTCAAATATCGCTAAGATAGTTTCAAAAGCTTTACTGGGGCTGCAAAATTTTCCTAAATGTTCACCTTCTGTAGCTATGTGACCGTGACAGTCACCAATATTACCTTACAAAGATACACACATCCATTTACAGCCACTACAGCTTTGAAGAAAAGCTGTGAAATGTGAAGCATCTTCACTCTTAAAGGTTAGAAGTCAGGAAAAAATTACAATAATTTTAAATCATTCCACTTTGAGGCTATTCGTGATTATTCTTGGCATCCAATTTTTACTTGTTTTTTACTTCAAGTTAGAAAACAGCAAAAAAGCCATAAAAATACTTCAGGTAACATGTCTTTATATCTGCAAAAAAAGAAACCAACGTAGCAAGGAAAAAGAAAAAATATTTTTTGTTCCTTACTAAACAACATTACATACTGAAATATACATATATTAGGTATCTTCAGTAGAGTGTATCTAGTACCAAACACTTTCTTACAGGCAGTGTAAAATTTTAATTTCCATTTTGGTCCAAACTGTTCTAGCAGAGAGCAATGTTAAGACTGGAAGGATGTGACAAACCCATATTAATCCCTCTTTTATCCTGGCCTATCAAATTATTCCTTTTCCCAAAAGCTATCCACAGTGTTGGAAGCATTGGAAAGTGTTTTTATGAAAGTATTTGGCTTGGCTTCTAAACACACCTTTGCTCTACTGTTAGAGAAACACTATGGTGTGTGTTAGGGAACTTCAGCCATGCTGATAAATAAATGAGTTTCAGGTTTTTTTGATGGACTTCTTCAAGTCCATTAAAAAAAAAAGGGGAAAAGGAGAAAAGGAAAAAAAGCGAGAAACCTTCTTATTCATAAAGCATCTTGTAATTAATAACACTACTGTGCTTCTCATCTTCTCATCTACACATAGCTCAGTTTTAGATTTATCACAGGCACATCACACAATTAAGAGATTCATTTCCCTCCAGGATGTTTGCACACCAGCTCTCTCTGTGGGTGCACAGGAGGTTGAACGGGAAGCAGGACTGTCCTGCTTCCCACAAGTGAGTGGCTTCTTGAACTTCAGCCTGTACGGGCAGAGGATTAAAACCCAGTCATCACACAAATGTGCTTTACTTCTGTAACAATGATTTTCCTCTGAACTACCCTGTGTGACGTGCACCTTGGATTTTTAATACTTGAATTCTGTCTAAGTTAGAGAGTTTAGAATTCTCTAAATCCTACAAAATTGACTAGGTTCCTTAAAAACTAGTTTATTTATTTATATCACTAACAATGAATTTTTGCCCTGGTTCCATAATATTTACTTTCGTGAAACATATCTTTGAAATCTACTGAGTTGCCTATATAATTAAGGACTGTGTGTTCAGACATCAAGAAAATTCACATTGCTGTTTTCTACGTTGTTTAAAAAGAAGATGTCAAAGTAGCTGAAATCAACCCCCAGAAATTCCTTTCTTGACATATTACAGTGATGTACACTAGAGAATAGCCATGAATACTATAATTATTTTAGGTAGAGATTGTTTATGTTACCATTAAGACAGGTAATTAAACATAAAAATGGGGGGTTAAAACCCAAAAAAATCTCTTAAATCTGGTCAAAACAAATGAAGTTACTTTAGTGAATGTTTACATGTTTTGTGATAGTTTAATCACTTTTTCATAATAAGCACAGCTTTGAGAAAATCCCACAAGTAAGGAAGCAATTACTGGTCTAAGTGTTTTTAGCCATGTGGTGATCATCTAAAAAGCTTCTATAAAAAAAAAGTCTCCCTTGGTGAATTATGTCTTACAGTCTCACAGGTATGCTACACAAAGGCTACAAAACCATCACTACCAATATATTAAAAATATTCTGTGACATGGTTGCTAGGAAGAACTTATGCAAGAGCTAGGGTAGTATACCACAAAACTTACAAAAATGACATCTGTCAAAAATCAGCTTTTCTTCTAGCTTAACTTTAAAAAGTACGNTTAAAGCATGTTATTAAGGGCATTGTCCAAGTGACTCTGGCAGGCTGACAGTCACTGCAAAGCTTGGGGCATCTACTCCTCTATAGGAAGCCTGTTCCAGAGTTTGACCACCCTCTCAGCAAAGAAATGCTTCCTAATGTCCATTCCAAATCTCCCTTGATGGATGCAGCTTTTAACTCTTCCGAAAATTTCTTCATGGGCTACTACAGCATACCCGACACACAGTGTTGTTTGCTAATAGGGAATTGGAGGGAGCACACTGAACTGACTATACTCAACACTGGAACAAAGGTCAATAATTTAATTGTCAAAGGTCCAATTCAATTCAATTGGAATAAAATCCAACGTCAGTTAGACTAGTTTAAAACAAGGTTTAAATTGTTTCTATTTCACTGTTTAATATGGACTGAAAGATTTCAGTTGATACAGTGTTGGTGAAAAAAAGCTACTTCAGTTTTCTTCATATCTTTTTAAACAACTCTTTCTTTGCAAATGTAATTCAATTTTTATTTTGGCTTGCCATATAACTCAGACTTTTATTTCAAAGTCTTGCTTTTTGTCAGAGCAGCGAAGAAAACTCAATTTAACATAGAACCTCAGGCATGCAGAATATATCAAATAAAACTGAAAACACATTTCTTCCCCATTTCCTACACTATAAACAAGACAAATACTTAGCACACACATGTACAAATTCCACAGTCCTGGCCACCATGAAGTAACAAAAAAAGAGAAGCTTTGAGAATTAAATTAAAGCAACCTCAGTCCCCCTGTCTTCCCAGGACTCAGCACCCTGTGCTGCCCTTTGCCTGGACACAAGTGCTTGTATGTGGGAAGCCCCATCATCGCACCACGAGAAAAGAAGTGCAGTGTTATAGCTGGAAGGACATGAATAAGCTGACTACATCAGGAGTCCTCTGCCTCCAGATCCCTTCCTATTACTTTGGTATGGAAGCTTGGGGCCGAGGTAAGGTAGTCAGTACCATGTTTGGCCTAGATGAGAAAGGTGTGGAGGACCCAGAGTTGGTGCAGCGCCTCTTGTCGTGCCTTCCTCATCAGCAGTGTTCAAGGAGCTGTAGCCTTTGGGGATCTCTGAACCTCAACCCTGAAAACCCTAAAGGCAGTTTGGGGTGGAGGATGAGGCCCTCAGTGACATGTTTAACCACACAGAGAAATTATCAAATAGAGATACTACCCAGAAGACAGCACTTCTGCTACAAGCAATAAGCTGCTCTTTTATTCACAGCCTCCCAAGGAAAGGTGTGGAACTGGTTCTGTCTCTTGGCTCCTTCTGTTACATTTATCTGCCATATTATTCAAATAGCACATGGAACTGTAGAATATTCAAAACTGCAGAATAAATTCACATTCATTAACTCTGACAAAAGTGTGATGGGCATCATATATTAAGAACAGAAAGTATAAATAAGCCATCAATTAATCTAATTTCTCTGATTTGAAGCAATTCAAGGATGGTATGCTGTGGAAGAGAACCCTGCCAAAGTAAGGAGGCATGCCTGGGCACTGAAAAATTAAGCACTGGCTTAAGTGCTTTGAGGGACAGGAGACCAAAACAACTATACAGACCAATATTTTTTCCAAGATTGTAAAAGATGTGCCTGGCAGGGCTGTCCCACGCCCCTTTGATTGCACCACTGCATCCATTTTTCATTGTCTTCTCAAATTATTCGATATTTTTGAAACGCATTCGAACTGCACTTTTTCCTTTAAAATAAGCTCTCAAAGATCAGACCATACAGCCTCATGTACACCCTGGCTGAGGCAATGCTCCTAAAATGATGTCAATGGGAGCCTTGGCCAAGAAAGGACTATAGGATTCAGCTGTATGTGAAGAAAGGCTTGAAATTGTGGAGCATAGTATCAGGATAAGACTTTATATTTCAAGCATATATTTATTCTTTACACTAAATCACCGAAGAGCGTGGGGAGAAGAGGGGGATGTCACTTTGGAAAACCATATGGTACTTTGATTTCCAAGCCAGAACTGTGCATACTGAATGTTTACAGAAACTAGTGATATTCTCCCCTTTCTGTTTATTCCTGTCACCCAGAGAAGCTCTGGCCAAGCACCAATCAAATATCCAAGCAAGCATGAGGAAGAGAGAAAACAGCCCACCAGTAGGCTCATAATTAGCAACCTAAACCTGGAAGGAGGTGCTTGGGAAGTGCCCCTGATGCATCTGGATTCCAGTGCTCACCGCATGTCACGAGTGGTTTCGGAAATTGAGTTCTCAGTCTCTGCAAGGGGTAGGGAGGGCATACACAGTATTTTTGGCTAGACTGAGCAGGGGCATGTGTGGAGCAGCTGCAAAAGCAGACATCCGTCTGCTGTCAGAGAGCAGTGTAGGAACAAAAATGCATCTCTCAGCGATGACAGCTAACTTGCTCCTGGCATCTCCCGGGTTAGCTGCATCTCCCTACCTGCCCTACCTTTGGCAAGACGGGCTGCTGCATTTACTTCTCTTCAAATAAAAACAATGCAGAGCGTCCTCCTTATCACCCTGTGCTTAGAAGAGTAGTTGAAGGAGTTACTGAGGTACATAGAAAATCTGAAATCTATCTTAATAGGAAACAATCTTCATATCCAAGCTCTAGCCTTGATACAGAAATCTTCAGGTCTTCCTCTTTTTCCTTGGGAGTCTTATTCCCTTCCCTGCTTACCTACTTACCTTTCCTTTCAGTGTGACAGCTAGCAATCTCCAACTACCCTTTCATTCTTCAGAAAGAGTAAAATGATTACAAAAAGCATAACAAGCCCACAACTCAATACACAGTATTTTACTAACAGGAGCAGCTTTCACTGCCAATCACCCTCAGCACTACTTTAGACAGAATCTGGGATGCTACTGGTGCACTTTCTACATAGATGTTACTCCTGTACTAAGTATGGTGCAGAGAGGTCTTATTAGCATTACGCAGGGTAATGTCACCTACATTTGCATATATATATATATATATCTGTATAACTTCTAATTAATAGTAAGTTTTTACATACCATGAAAATAGCAACAATTTTGGAATCAGGTTAAAGCTATCAACCAAACAAAACTTGTATCTTTGATATGGAAAACTCTTTCATTTTTATAAAGATAACTTCATTTTACTACAAAATTGGTGCTCAGAAGTTCCTTTCTCTATCATTGAAACCACTATTTACTATGAAAAACATACTTATTGAAGGTTGCCAAAAGTTTAATAACCACACATCTGTTATTCTTCAAATATGTATTTTCTAAAACATTTGATATTTACTTCACATATAATAACAGTCATTGAATCTTTCTTAAGAGTGCTTTGTGGAACCATAATGTAAAGCACTACATGCAGAGGAGAAGCACCATGGGACCAAATGCAAAAAGGGAGTAGAAGTGTTGTTAGTAACTGAGTAACTTACTAGTCACATTACAAACTACAACCCAGAGAAGCATGCTAAAAGGAGTACTGGAAGTCTGGAAACCCTGCAGGACAGTGAGTTTTAAGAGGTTCAACATAATTCATTTAAAGTTTTAAAACTTTTAGATAATTTATAGGTCAATAAATATGTAAAAACAGAAGACATTCCTGTAATCACTACTGAATCTACTAGGATTAAATGACAAGGCCATAAACTTCATCATTTGGTAGCTCAAATTAGAGAAATTTAGCTATTTAGAAAAGCCTTTTTATGGTTTTGATTTTCCACAGTGTGGCAACATTTCCCCAGGACTGGTGGTGGCTCTTTGCAGACTCTGCACTTCAAGTTTCACCCCAGCCATGAGCTGGAAAGACACTACTGACTGCATTACAGGAGAAGAACAGCTCTCTGACTGAACTGATCCTCCTTCCTTTTGAATTTTAACAGGCTTTGTGCATTAAGGTCTCTTTAATTGCCAGAGTAGCCAGGAAACAAGCACAGCCACAGTTAATTGTTCATAACTATTCCACTTGAGATTTCAAGTGAGCCTCCCAGCAACAGGACACAAGGAAATGGCCTCGAGCAGTGCCAGGGGACATTCAAGTTGGACATCAGGAAGAATTTCTTCACAGAAAGGGTGGTTAAGCATTGGAACAGTTGCCCAGGGAAGCAGTGGAGTCACCATCCCTGGAAGTGTTCAAGAAACAACTGGATGCAGCATTTGATGCTATGGCTTAGTTGATAAGGTGGCATTTGCTTAAAGTACAGACTCTGTGATCTAGGAGGTTTTTTCCAACTTTATTGATTCCATGATCCTATGATTTTCACTGGGTCCTGAATGTGACTGAAAAAAATCTTAAGCCATTGAGATGAAGAATGCCTCTAAAACAAGCTTTTAGTCATGTTTGGAACAAAGTACAAGAGAGCTGACTGCCTTCCAGACATTTTTATGCATATGTGGGTGCCATGGTAATATGCACCAATAATGAACAATAATCCCCATGTTAACAGTCGCAAGGTCATCCTATTTATCCATAAGCCTACTTGCTTTGGCTTACTGAAGATTTTTTAAAAAACCATTAATGTGACAGCTTGCTTGACATGAAAGTATCACACGTGCTCAGCCATCTAAACCATGTTTCTTATAAGACAGCACAATGCAATACAGTATTTTTTCTAAATCTCAAAATTGCTCCTTAACGTTCTTCAGAAAATACAGTCAGGAACTGCAGTCTAGATCATGCTGGACAAAGGTGATGACTAGCATAGCATGTTACAATTAGCTTATTTGTAATGTCTCAAAAGACAATCAATAACATAAAGACCTTCATTTATATCTATCAAACCCACATATACTCCTTTTAATTGAAAAGCTCTTAACTCCAGCCATTTCCTGGATATAAAGCTACTTTACTCAAGCTTCAGCATTTTTAATTTCCCTTGCATTGAAAAGCAGCATCCTCAGCTCACAAGTAATGCTTACATAAAAGCCTCACAGTCAGATCTCTTGGTGCCACATTGTTTTTCAGGATATGAAGACAACAGTAATGTAAACACTCTACTACTGCAGAATAAACACCATGTAGCCACAAAGCAGTGATGACATCACCTGTAAATTATATGGGATTAATTTTCTGCAATGTAAACTGACTATCCATGTCTCTTGGTCCTCAATGCACTCTAAAACAGTTTGTTGAGAGCAATTAATATATTCCAGTTTTAAAGCAAAGATAATTTCTCCTTAGGGCATTACTCCGTGTCTCACCTTTCATGTATCTAAAAATCTTGCTTCCTTCCTCCTGAATGAGAATGTCCTTGCTCAAACAACACATTTAAATGCTATTGATATTTCACAGCTGACGCAGGTGTGCCTAAGTCAAAAGCTTGCAGAAAATAGAATTTTCAATAGCCAGACATGCTTCTGCTGCTTCTTTCCCTAGAGTTTATATAAATAACACAAGAACAGCTGTATTGGATCAGAGCTAACATAGATGTAGCCCACTAACCTGTCTCTATCGGTGGCCCAAAAAGGGATTCCTACTGAAGAGAACAAGATTAGGGTAAGGATGTAGTGATATATCCCCACAATAATCTCTCTGCTTTAAGAGGTCTGCAGACAAGAGGTCTGCAGACCTGACGTTTCTACTTCTGTGGCTGAAGGTTAAGTGTGATTCCAGCACCCAGTATTACATATGGGAACGTGTTTGCTTTGGAAACTTTTCTTCAGGATACAAAAAATACTGATCTTAAGCAATAACAGACAATATGATATTAAGCAAATATTGCTATAAAGAAGTTAACACTAAACTTCACATATATGTTTCTCATTAACCTTTTAGTCAACCAATTTGAGAAGCTGTGGATGCCCCACACCTTGCGTTACAGGCCAGGCTGGATGGGGCTCTGAACAACACATGGCAGGGGGGAAGAAACTAGATGATCTTTAGGGTACCTTCCAACCCAAGCAATTCTATGATTCTATGATAATTCCTGTCATAAAAAATCTTGTGTTAGAAATACTGATAAGATAATGGATTACTATTTTTAAAACCCCAAATCTTAATTGTTGTATCTGTATGAAAGGCTTTATCTTCCTTTTATTCTCCTTGCCAGTTCTCTGAAAAAGCTGATAAGAGAACACGATCCTATGACTATGGCAAGCAAAGTACATTCAAATCTTCCCCTCATCTGTGCTAACTAATGTGCTGCTTCAAATAAAGTTACCTCAGAGTGATAATAAATCTCTCAAGGTGCAGAAGTGCCATTTGAAAGCCTTTCTGCTTTTCAAACTAGAGTGGCAAAAATGGGATCTGCACAGAAATCCCTTCTACATATTTGCCTCAGGAAGGCTTCTCAGCTGTAATTTAGTCTATCAATAATTCTCCATCTTTCATGTGGTACATACCTTGCATATGCACAGCTAGCATGGATTCTCCTTCTTGTTTTGAAACATCTCAGAAGTTGGAAATTGCCACCACAGAACTTGTAATGAACTCAGCTAAAATTGCCACCACAGAACTTCTAATGAACTCACAGACCCTTATCCATTCTCACTTTCAAAACACAGACACAGAGTATTAATTCATTTTAGAACCCCTTAATTTTTTTTTTTTTTCATTCTGATGGAGACAAGCAGCACCAACAGGTGCTAATTCACAGTTTGGGTGATGAAAGGATCAATAGTTTATTGTAGTGCCCTGTAGTGCCCTGTGGTATCAGGAATCAAATTGGACGTAACTTGGGGAAAAAACCTCAACCTGTTAAAAAAAAACTTCTGAGGATATCAAACTTAGCAACCTAGTGTTTCATTTTCAACAACATCCAGAACTTCAAGTGGAGAGAAGATTCTTCTGCTTACCATTTGTACAAGAATAAAGATGACATTGAGCATTTCAATCCTTCTTTACATCACTCTTTACTGGACTTGGCCTAGTTTAATTTATAAGACATGTGTTTCTGGTATGATGACCTTGTGGCTAAGTTTGTCTGCAAGAAGTTCTTGCACTTGAGGAATGCTGCACATTGAATTTTCCTCTGGTGCTGACTAGGTCTCTGCCAGCTTTGCTCCTCTTTCAACTTCATTTACTTTTGTCAACTCATACGTCAGAGATTAGAAGTATCACGGAAAAAATAGTATGAGTGAGAGCCATATTTTCATTCATGTGGCCAAAAGGTGTGTCCCTTTTTTTAATACCAGCATGCTGTATAGTCACCAGCAAACAACATGATGAGCCAAGTTCATATGATGAATAAATCGCTTCAGATTGTCTTGGGAAAGAGAAGAGGACACAAACAGAAAAGCTGAACACATATGTGTATGACACTGCATGACTTCCACTCTAAATTTGAGGTCATTGATACATTCAATCAACTAAAATAAATAACTGTGCAAACTCACCTGTGCAGTTTTTCTTCCTTACCTTTTTGCACTAGTAAGGAAATGAATTTACAACTTACCTTTCAAAACCAATCTGCCGTAATGTTTTCTCCCATGTCGAACCTGCACAAAGAGGAGAAAAACAAACAGCCTCAGTAAAGAACCTTTTTTGTATGAACACTCTCTTCCTTTCCTTGTGCAGCTGGGATCTGTATATTAAGGAGATTTTTCCACCCTTAGAAAAGTACCTGTAAATAGCACGTGTTTTCCCCAGAGTGGAGAACTGTTGAGAGAGGCTACCACCGGGTGATGTAACAGTGAGAGGGGTATCAGCCTGTACAACTTTACATTGCAGAGCAGTTACAGCTCACTGCAATTCCAAGGGTGGTCTCCTCTGCTAGAGCAACGTGATCTGGAAGCGCTGAGCTGGCATCTCACATCACACACTGTTCACATTTCAGCTTTTCACTTTACTGTAGTGTTTGCCTGATTCTTGCTGAAAGCTTTACAGCTCCTTCTGAAATCCAGCCCTTTTATTTTTAAGCAAAAGCATGAACATGTATTCCTTCTTTATTGTCTAACCTTTCATATTCATACAAACAGCTGCAAAGGACTCTTTCTCGAAATGATCAAGGACTCAGCCAAACAAACTACTCAAATGTGCACACCTATCCAAAGAATTGTTCTCAGTATTTCTGATGTCCTTAATACAAATTTTACCTAGATTTTCGCCAAAATAACCCCCCTAGACACATCCAGCACTCGGCATTCAGTTTTCACCTCTTGGTAGTTTTTTAGCTTTTTGCCACTCTCTTATTTTTTTTTTCAACTATTATGAGGTCATTATAAACACAGGCTACTAAGAGCACAAATATCTCAAGTCATGGAAGTCTGCTCAGCAAATGAGGACATGAAGGAGGACATGAAGCTGCATCATAGTTTGTTCTCTGTCCTTTTATGCTGCTGTGGAAAATGCAACAGGACTGCATACCATGTAAGTAACTACAGTTCTTTTTGAATGATTCATCTCAATCATTCATTGAATTCTCAAAATCAGAGGAGTCACAATAATTCCTGTTCCTGATGCCTTCCATCACCTACAGGGAAATATAAATTAGCAACAAAAAGATTCCCTATGAGTGACATTAAGCAGCACTTTTAATTGTCCCCATTCAGTGCAAAACAGGCAGGGATTTCAGGCCCATACCCAGCAAAACACAAAGCAGAAAAAGCAAGCAAAAGCAAGGTGGAGAAAGCTCTAACTTCACTATATGGGGAAAAAAAAGTTGAATTATGTTCTGGAATAACTAATCAATGTTGATTGTTTGATGAGTAGTGAGAGCTTCTACTGTGGCACCTGTATTTACCTGAGGTGGGGGCAAGACTCCTGCCTGCACAACTACATAAGACAATACACTCATCAGACTGAGTTCATATTTTATGAAAAGAAGTCCTCTACAGACATCTCTAAAGCAGGGCAAGAAATACTCTCACACATTTATTTCAAATAAATGTGAAAAACAAAAATAATGTCTAGCACGATGAACCATGAATGATTGAGATAAATAAAGACCCGCTCCATTAATGTATCCCCCAAACCCATTATCTTCTGCTCATCTCTGGAGTGTAATGGGTTTCACACAGCATCTATGAATCAAGTCATTGTTAAAAAGATGACTGTGCTTCTCCACAGGTAGCAGGGCAGACACAAACCAATTCTCCATATATTTTATGCAATCCTACTGGCTCTGGAAGAGTAGCCAACAGTTTTTGAACTCTGAAGATCTGAAGAGTGTTGAAGAAAAGAAATCTCGACAGCACTTCCTTAAGCAAAGACCTGTACTGGCATCTTTAGACTGAGTTTCTATGCCTTCCACTATTATGTATAACTGCGTATGAATTTATCACTCCACGATTGGCTACACTTCATTTGTAATATATAGATAAAGCCCTGCTGGAGAGAGAGGGTGAGGAGAGAAAGAGAAAGAAAGGAAAAAAGATATAGAGGAAAGGGAATTGGGTCTTCATTGGTTTGAAATAATCTTTTGGCTGCAGCTGGCCACCAGAATACTCTTTGAAATGCATCTGACTCCTCTGAAGCAAAGTCTGCCAAGAACACAACCAACATTTCATATTAAAAAAACAAATCTTTTTTATGGAGCCTTATTTTAAAATGTTTATGATCTAAACATTGTGTTTTAAGACTTGCCAATTTCATTCACAATAGTATCAACTTCTACACCACACTAAGAGCCAAAAGTAAATACCCTGAGGTAACAGAAGCACTAAAATGAATAGCGCTATTAAAAGCCTAGAAAACCTACTATTTGATTTAAACCTCACCCATTGCTTCCAAAACACAAAACAGGATTTAAGTCACGTAATTCTCATTAAAATCAAAAAAGGAGTTAATCAAGAATTAAAGACTTGATCCTACCCCCAAGGAAATCAACAGGAATTTGGCAATTCAATTCAGTCTTTCTCTCTGCTGAGACTGGGGAAAATATTCACCAGCTGACTTTCAGGATCAATCAACTACTACACTTGAGTCACTACGTTAAGGTGGCTTCTCTGCTTTCTTTTCGTTTAAAACCACAACAAAAATACCGTCACTGTTTATAAGAATACCTTAATCTGGTACCCATGTAATTAAGCTTTTTTTTTTCCGAAATCTCTGCTCTAGAGTGCCCGACCATTCTCATTTATTCCAAAAATTCTGTTTCACATTAACAGCTCTAGCTTCAATACTCTTCAAAGAGATGAAGCATAATGCACTTCCAGAATTTCTGCTCACATTTAATAGGAGCAATAGTTACATGCATACCATGTTCACATATGAACTCAATGAAATGCTAGCATATGAATGAGAGTATAAGGATGTGAGATTTAATAAGATAAAATCCAGAACATCTTTCTGAAGTGAATAGTTGCCTACTTTGACAGGTAGGCTTTCATTCACATGGCAGCTTCATTCACATACAACTCTCTGCTTACTATGAACTTACTATGGATGTGAGGACTCACACACCACTGCTAGGTTCTTTGCCTTTACAAAACACAATGTTGCCTTGCTGCTGAAGTGCACTGGTGGGCATAGGGAAAACACACAATAACATATTCACAGGATCACAGAATCATGGAATACCAGGTCAGAAAGGACATCAAGAATCATCTGGTCCAACCTTGGACAAAAGCACAGGCTAGACAAGATGCCCCAGCACCCTGTCTAGCTGGGAGTTAAAAGTGTTGGGGTATGTCCTGGGTAAGTGCTTTTCATCCTTTTATGGAGGTTGCACAACTATTCACCTTGGGCCATATCATGCCCTATCTGCCACTGCTGCAGAGGGAGTTGTCTGTTGAGGGAGTAGTCTGGCATGCCTTGTAATTGAAACTCATGCCTCATATGCCATTCCTATGCACATGTGCATGAAAGTCTCTGCACCATGTGGTGCCCATGACTAAGTGCTATGATTACCAACAGCTTCTTGTTTCTCCAGAGTTAGTGGCTACTTTAAGAACCACATGCCTGTGCCTAACTCTGCTCTTGAGGCTTTCTAACAGTAAGAATAATAATTCTTGCATTCTTTTCTCACTGTGATCTGACATAAGGACCAGAAAGGAAAAATAGGGCTTAACTGAACCAAAATACGTTTGACATTTTTCAGTAAGCGTTAAGTGAGCCTGTCAAAATTCAAGTATACAATCAGAATTATAGGAAGATCTCCAAGGACTGGAATAGGAAAAATATCTGTTAATTCCATCGATCCAAAGTTAAAAAGGTTTTATTTGAGCCTGTTTGTGGGGTGTCACAGAGAGTCACCCAGACTCTCTGAAAGAACGAGCAAGGTACTGCCATACCCCATCATACTTAGCTCATGAGTAACATGCAGGTGTGACATACATAAACCTGTTATGATACTTCAGAAACAGGCAGATATTCTTGGAATAGTAACTGCAGCAATCTTTATCCTAGCATTTTGAAGGAAAATAATTTTGTAAGAACAGCTGAATTCGTAATGATTAAAATATTCCTATCGATTTCAAAACTTTGATCTTAAGTCTGTGACATTTACTAGTATTCTCCAAACCATGAAAAAAAAAAAAGGGAAAAAAGCCTTTCACATATTCAAGAGATACAAAACAGAGATGCACAATATTTCAGAAACTGAAAGAAACAGTTTACAAAACCTTTCCATTGCAGGTGCCACTTCTCTCAACTCTGCTTCTCAAACAACAGAGAACAGGGCAGAAGTTTGCAGAGTCCAACCCAGCCAGACTAGTTTGGGGGACCTGAGTTTCTTGAATGCACTTATTACAGCTCTCAAAAAATTGAATGAACACATTGGCTTGTCCCACTACAGCCTCTTTTTCAGTAGAGACACACATACTGCATAAACCACTTGAGAGTCTGCAGTCTATTTTCAATGGATTGGGAAACATTGCTCTGCTGTATATTCTCCATCAACTCAGTACTTACTAACAAGTAACTAACAAGGGTTACCATTACTAATGAGCTGAAATGTTCACAACTGATAAAAACTGCCATATTTGGAACATATTTGTTTCAGCAGTTTCCTATATTATTAACAGCCTTTACAGTTGCTTGTTCCTCGTAGCAAGCTTCTGTCTTCTTCCAAACAAAAATTAAAACTATGGGGTTTTTTTTCAGAAATCCTACTTTTTTTGCTGTTTAATAAATATAAAACTACAGGTTTTATGAAACCAAACAGTAGTTTTGATGATAGAAATCTAGGTAGCATAGGGAAGAACATTTTCTTACTTGCTGCACAGTACCATAGAGGCACTGTTAATTGTTACTTACTCTTGGCTATCAAATAGTGAGTTACATGCAACATAACCCTTAGAGAAATAGTAATTTCTCTCATGTGAAGGGCTTCAGGCAATGCCACCTTTGCATTTAGCATCCACCTGTCTATTTTGAGAAATAAAGCTCTCTTACACTTCCCTTGATTCAAATTACTTAGCCTGCACCCTGCACTCATCACTTTGTAATTTTATCTCCAGTCTAACATCTGGGATAATGACAACATTTTATTTTAGCATGAGATCTCCTAGCATGGCATATTACTACTATGCTGTGTTCAAGCTTATTTTTTAATTCAGAACTGGAGAGTATTTCTTGGGCAAATCTTTTACCATGCTTTGGTTTGCACAACAGAGTAATCTTTGCACAAACTGGATTCCTTTCACATGAAACTAAAGCACAGCCCAAGGACCCAACTGCTGTGTTTCAGCCACCAGCTCTTTTTCTGTCTGCATGGCCAGAGCACAGCTAATCCACACTCAAAACACATCAAAACATGGCAGCCAAGGTTCCTGCACCAAATGCTTCACCCCTATCACATTGTGCTGCTTGCTGAGACAGATGCAGCTCACTCCACCACTCCCTGTGCCTGTCCTGGAGTGTTCCCAGGAAAGCTTCCCAGTTACAGTCACCCTGAGGGAAGAAGGGGCTGGTCAGGGTGCTCACCCTTAAGTTTGTTTTCTGGACTGTATCCCATCCACTGCAGTAAGCAGGAGCCTTTCTACTGCTCTGATGTACAAACAGAGTAGGACTGGATGCTCAGCACTGTCACACTCCCTATAAAAACCTGGGGAGCCAAATGTGTAAGGCGAGACAGCAGATCATTTAATTTTTAAAGCAACTCCTCAAGGAGAAGAAGTAAGGGAAAATCTGGACTGCTACAGTTTGCTGTGCATGCTGAAGAGACTAAAACCACCAGTAAAATAGAAGCTTAGGGCCAGTGGTCCAGGATTCTGTCCAGATGAAGAAAGTGATTGCTGACTGCATACCAGGAAAGAGTCATATCAAGAAGAAAGATCAGATGTTGCAAGTCTCTACTTGCCTTCCACTCATACCAGCTTTCAACAGATTTTTTTACTGAATTAAGAGCACAAATTTGATCCCTTCACAATAATGTCATGGGAAAGATTTACTGTGTATTTTCTCCTCTGAGGCAAATAGTAAATTACTATCGTGAGTTACAAAAATTGTTTTCCAATAAAAAGAAATCTTGACTCATTCCATGTTAACCGGAAAAATAATCATCATCAAAAATGCTGGCTCTCCTCTAAGGAGATGTTAATGAGTGGGAACTTTTACTAATAAAATGAGCAGAAGAGGAATATAGAGCAAAGTGCAATGGCACTACACTATGTGTAGTGTAGTGCACACATAAGCATATTGCTTCAAGGTGAGCATTAAGACAATGGCTATGGTAAAGTGAGTAGCAGCTCTATGTGAACAGTCACCTCTTCCAGCCTGTGGCTTCCCTCGGAGCTCTGGGGGTCCAGATACGTGTCAGCAGAACTCTCCCAGAGAAGTGGGGACCCTAAAAGCAGCTGCTTCAAAGGCCTAATCCTTTTTTTTTTTTTTTTCCAGTATCTTGATTAGCACTTAGAACTGGTGGGCTGGGGAAGCATTGTTTTTTTTAAATTAACTGTGTAACTAAAGATAGACAACACCATGTGAAACACCCCTTAGTGCACCTGGGATATAATTGATAAAGCATCTTGCTGGAGACAGGGGCAGGTCCCAGCTCACTTTGCTTGATGGTAAAACCTGTGTCTCTGAGCCTGATGCAGCATCTATAGAAATAACTGGAAAGACTTGCAATGAGTTAATGGGCTTTGACAGTTTGCTGAAATAAATAGCAATGAGGAACAGTAAAAAAAAAACCCAGTCTCTATAAGTGAAGATGACCTGATAATTAAACAGCAAGTTAAGAGATGTATGGAAAAAATAATGACTTGGAGAAATAAAATATGGGAAAGTACTTTCTGCTTTTCTCCCATGACAGATTTGTTTAAAATGATATACAGGTAACAAAACAAAATTAAAATGGCTGAATTGCTTCACGTATTTTTTTAAACCAGCTTTTTCACGAGGATGACAAGTTCCATAATTTTTTTAAAAGTCATTACTTCTTTTATCTGCTTAGATATATCAGAAACACTTACATGCAATCTTCCTCTGCAACACACACAGGCTTAAAACCACTCTTATTTTAACCTCATTTAATTTCAAATTTATTTTCTCAATGAGGCAGCAAAACAGCAAAACCCAAAGCACTAGAATATCCTTGGGGAATGTATTCCAGATGAAACCCGAGACAGCTAGCTAATGGAAAGGGCTTTTTTGCTTTTGTTTAATATTTTATTTATCTATTTGTTTGCTGTAATGGTTGGTTAGTGGGTTTTAACCCAAATTTCCAAGGATACTTCAGATTTGAATTCGTTCTACCATCTTTTATTTTTCCTTTTGAAATAGAACCACCTCCCTTCCCCCATCACTGCAGACCACTTCAAAAACGGATGAGGAAAAGGAAAAAGTGTGCAGAGCAGAACATTGCAGGTTACCAGCACAGAATCCCACTAAGGGAATAAAGTATAACAAGTCAGATGGTCCTTAGATATCTCTTAGTCTTCTCTATAGCAGAAAATAGCGTCAGGGCTCTGGGGAGCAGCCTCAAAGGAAGGCTACTTTTCCTGTTGCTGCCATGAGGGGATTGCCAACCAGAGAGTCACAGAGTTTAAGAGGATCAAAGTTCACTCCAGACCTTCTGAACAGGACAAATAATAATTTAATGAGTCCTTTTTCAAATATTGCAGACTGGCTTTGCTTTAGTTTACAAAGTAAAAGAAAATTTGTATTAAGTTTCATTTTTCTTAGCCTGAAGAAAATAAGATTTTTCTCCATTTTTATTGGCAGAAAAATTCTCTGGTCTCCCATCCCAAGCAACACTGCTCTGTCTGCTAGAGCATCTCAGGGGCAAAGTCTTAGCTTCTGAGTGTAAGTGACGGGCATCCTTCCAACCTCTAGAGCTACCCTCTGCTTACTTTTATTGTAACATAATACAATGTTATGAATAATAACATCGACCTAGTTTCCTGCAGCATTGGATATGTGCAGCACACCAGCACGAGGAATTTGCTTTTCATTGTCTCACGTTCTCTCTTTGTCTCATCTGAAGGAGGGGAAGTGGGCACACAATTTTTCATGGATTTTTCAGCATAGATGCACAGGATGGGGGAAATAAACAAGTGTGCCTGCAGTACCACATCCAAATAGAAGAAATGGCATAAATAAGAATAGGAAACTAGAAAATCTAGAAACAGGAGGGACATTATGACAACAAACCCAAGCATTCCAGTGGCGGCATCTTTGACTCCACTAACATACTGCACACCATGAAAAGCATGCTTTTTCTCTGAAATTGCTTTCTGTTTTTTTTAACTTTTATTTTTTTCCCTAGAGTTACTAAAGAACCATTTCATTCACATTATTGCCCTCAGAGATTAAGGAAATTCTTGTCCAGTACAATAAAGACAGCAATTTGTTGTTGTTAGGCATAAGGTCCTGCCCATATTCTCACAGCTTTCAAAAAACAAAACAAAATAAAACCCACCCAAAAATTATTTCAGTGACTAAAATGACACAAGTGCTGTGGGAAGGATGATATCTAGAACAAACTTCAGAAAATAGGCTTGAGATGTGTACAAACTTAGCACACCACTTTCCCACCTTCCGCAGAAGCAGAAAGCAGCACTTTCAAACCCTCCTTCTGTCTGCATGCCATTAAGAGAAGGCAGCAGTGACTGCATCAGGCAGCAAGACATTCAGGGCATGGAAGCTGGCTCACTCCCAGAGGTCCCTTCAGAGAAGAAATCTGGATGGAGAAAGACGTGCTCCTCTGGGCAGTAGTGTGAAGTGGGAACACAGACTCAAACAACCAGGATAAGGCAACGGTAGAAACAGATGTTATTTTTCCTCCCTAGAAAATATGAATATGCTTTATCTAGTTCAGCTGACAAGTAGAAACACATAACCACTGAACAAAGGGTTTATTTTGGTTTCATTTTCTTTGTTTTTGCAGAGATTACAATTCTGCAATTTCACTCAAATTTTCACAAAGCTCTATTCTGAGATCAGAAAGAGCAAAGTCCTTCTGCTTTCCAGCTCCTATTCCTCTCATTCAAGAGAGAACTGACTTTGTAGCTATAAGGGTGTTCAGAGAAAGCAAAATTGGCAAAAGCACCAGGGAAAGCAGAAGGCAATGAGGTACCAGTCACAGGCTCAGCCCAATTCTTTGCTTCTAGACATCGGTGTTTTGAAAACACTGCTGCAACATAGGGAGAGAAGTCCATACAGACAAGGGGGTGGTGAGGAGGAGTTTGGAAAATTCAAACTGGTGAGACACACCAACAGCAGAGAGACCCCCCCCCCAATCCACTCACACCTCTCCTTTAACTCACAAGCACACAGCTTTCAGCACCTCCTGCCAAGCCAGGAGAGACACAAGTCACACACTTTGCCACCTGCAATCTGCTCCCCTGCACGCATGGAACATCTGCTGGCTTTCACTACCACTGGCTGGGAACAAGAGCCACAGGTGAGTATCACTGATCTGTGCTTTGATCATGACCTGTGGAACACTGAAGCCACTATAAGTACCTGGCCAGGTTTCACAGGGATCCCGCTCTATGTGATTGTTTTTAGTTTCATCTATAACAGACTGCAGGATTACATTCAGTGTACTAGGAGATCATTTCCCAGCACTTAATTAGTATGCCACAAATAGCATGAGCACTGTCAACAAATTAAAGAAATTACTGGGTTGCCTAATAATTTCCATCTTTAAAAGCACTCCACGCTTTTTTCTGTATGCTTTAAACAGTTTACAAATAGTTTGCTCTTTCTACAGTTACAGGCTTAATTAGGAGTATTAAGAGTAATTTCTCCACATTTAGTTTGCTTGGCTAAGTCTTAGTCAAAAAAAATCAATAAAAGCACTGAAACCTTTGCCATTCTCACATGCAATAGATGATAACAGTATTCTCACACTTACTTCAAGTGTGTTTATTTTGTTCTCACTGGAATGTGTTTGAGTTCTTCATTAGGGTATTACAAGAGTCATACTTTTTGAGTGAATACTGAAGAGAACGATGAGCAGTAATAATTTTCTACTCAGCAGAGATTTTCATTTTACAGAAATCATGGGCTGTTTAGACGTGTGACTTTCAAATGTATTCTTAAATCATGTATTTGATTTATTCATGTGCTACTTCATTAAAAGTGATTTTACATCAGGCCTAATAGAAACAGGACAAACATTTTATTGTTTGCTTCTTTTCAGAGATGCAAGGCCAACAACAGCAACACTTCAAAGCTGCCACCAGTTGGCAAGTTTTTCCAATCCAAGCAGGTCTAAAGAACTGGAAGGTCTCACAGTGGGATTAGTATATCAAGTGATGCAACACAGGTGCAGTATTAAAGAATAAGCAATTTATAAAGCATCTCCAAGGGTGTATTAAAAAACTTATTGGAAACATTCTTGTTCTGCTCAAAATAATACACAACAAAAATGCTACAGTTCAAGAGAACTTGTCTAAAGGATATTGGCCCACTTCCTAAAACTGTCTCACCCCAAACTATTCTCTGCATCAATTTTAGAAAACGAATACCCTGAATATACAAATCTGGGCATCTTGGCAACATTTTCCACAAAGCATAAAGGCTATTAAAATTCTTCCAGCTGAAACGCATTGAATATTTTTTATACAGTTGCAAATGTGGGCATTCACAGTGCTGGGGGACACCAAACCTGTTACATTCTGAAATGAAAGCAAACACACAAAGGAAAGAAAAAAATATATTTGATAGGAAAATGGGCTGGAAAGTATAAAAGAGAGAGATTTCTAACAAAGAACAAGTCATACATAAAAACATTGACTTCTATTGAAAAGAACTGTGAATGTAAACATTTGCAGGAAATCTAAACTTAATTTAGAGCTAAATTACTCTAAACATCAGTCAATCACTTTTTATCTGGGTGATTCCTTTGAAGACACTTTGCATGAGAAAAAAATTCAGTCTAAAACCTTCATACCACCCTATCTAACTACTAATTTGGAAAGAAATTAAGTGGTGGAAATTATTATTATTATTATTATTATTATTATTATTAATAATAATAATAATAATAATAATAATAATAGCGAACACTTTGGTGCATTTGTTTTGTAAAGCCAGTGAATGTAAAGCAGTAAGACTTCCACAGGAGTTTCAGTAATATTTCATCCAGCTTTAAGGATTATATTTTCAGGATAGATTTCCTCAAGGTTTTACACTTTTGACATCATCACCATATCTGCATAGGACAGAAGGACAAAATGGTGCCTAACTGGTTCTGCTTATGGGGTAAGAGAGCTCCAGAGAAAAAGGGCAGAGGGCTCCACATACTACTAAGAAAGCACATGGGGATGCAAGAGGGACTCACTTCAAAAGGACGCTGCAATTGTGGTGCTCACAGATGTTTGCCTTATAACATCTGGTCCCTGAAACAAGGCTGCAAAGCAAGATGATACCAAAATACAGTCAAGATCTCACACCTCACTCCATCTCAGAGAAAACCTGAAAAGCTCCAACATTAGGCACATCTATCCATAGCTAGATATGCACCCACTGGCACATCAGTGGAGGTTTGGTGATTAAAATTGTATCACCAGGACAAACACTTAGAAAATTTAAAGTAAAGAAACAAAGTCGTTCCGGGACTTGTAATCCCTTCAGAAGATTCAGACATCTGTAACCTCACAAGGACCAACCCTCCAAAATCTGCACAGGTTTTGGTTTCTTGAGCATCAATTTGATGTCATTCATTCTTAACAAAATAGCAACAAACAACAAAAGGGTCAGTGGAGGGCTTGGCAAACATCAAATATACCAAAGCTTCCAAGCTACTGGTCAGGCTAGAAATGTTGTGAGCAAAAGCAAATACTATTTAACATATTTTGGAGGTCACTGTGAAACATTCTCTGACTGGTGTCAAATTTTGTTAAATTTTATTTTTACTATCAACTGTGTACAACAGAAAAGGCACCTCAAACAGCCAGCAAATGTCACTGCCCAACTTAACGCGACCAATTTTTTCATCCAAACATTTGGGATTTTTACCAGGTGAAACCTATTCACTATTTAAAATTTACTCAAATTCACCTTGTATCTTCTAGAATTTGAATGAACCACATGGCTAGTAAGTTTTTACAGCTACTGTTACTTGCCCTATACAGAAACATAATTACGGGTTAGTGGCCTCATCTTCAATCCACAGAAGAATGAACTGCACTCCCTCTTTTCCTCTTCCTGTGCTCCTCAGTCCACACTAATATTTCACCTCTATAGTGGGAGGGCAAATTTGGACTCTTCATGACCCCAAACTGAAGAACTAGTTACATCAAGAACTCCAAAAAGTCAATATTTCTGAGGAATGCAAGGCCAGCCTTTCAGAGGAAAACCACATGGGAATCCCAAGTGTACACAAGTCCACAAATGTCAAAGGAAATCCCTCACACCATTTAGGTTGGATGTGCAGATAGAGACAGAGGAGATATTTATTTTATACAACCCTGTTCTCCACCTCTTTCAAAGAACAAAGATTACCATGTCAAAGTCCCTGCACTAGGTCAGCCCCATCACCAAGTATTCATTGCAGTTGTGGAAGAAGACCTGTATTCAAACTGCTCAAGAACTTTCGTTCTCTCTCAAGTGGTAAAAACTGGACACACTCTAATGTAAGGGTAAAAAACCTGAACAGAAAACAAAAAAACAAGCCCCTTAAAAATTACTTATGAGCAAGAAAAGAAAAGGAGAAGAAGCCACCTTACAGGTTATTAATCTGACTTATTTTCTCATTGGGCATTAGTTTCATATTACTTGAGATTTTAAAACAATTTCTAGTTTTAAATGAATACTTCAGTCAAAATTATGTACAGAATTAGGGATTAGCTCACAAGAGAGATTATAGACTTTGGGTAGATATTTTCCCATTAGTGCCTCACAGCACAGCAACTGTTGAATTAGTAATACATTT
This sequence comes from Irena cyanogastra, assembly GCA_013397155.1. Classification (NCBI taxonomy): domain Eukaryota; kingdom Metazoa; phylum Chordata; class Aves; order Passeriformes; family Irenidae; genus Irena; species Irena cyanogastra. Next base: position 533,234 of record VWZV01014479.1, on the reverse strand, counting down.
GTCAAACCTAGTAAGCAATTACAGTTAATACATATAAAACAAATTACTGCTCCATTTCAGCATGTGAATAGCAAAAGTTTTGGCATGAGGTTCTAATTATCTACTTAATGTGAGTCATGCCAAAAGCAGTGGGACAAATTGTATCTTAACTCCCAATGTGACCCTACCGAATCCAGCTTCTCTGCATCATGGCAGCAGTCCCAAAAGCAGAGTGTCCAGCAGGACTTGTCTGGGTGCAGCAGCCAGCCTGCAGAAACCAAAAGTCAAAGGGCGAGGGTGGGAGCTGCCCGTTAAGAACAAATGCAACAAGCCAGCTCAAGTGATTCCTCTGAGGGAGTCAAACCTCAACCAGGAATAACTAATGGCTTCTTTTTCTACACCACAGTGAGGAAATAAATACATACACTATGTCAAAAAGAATAGCCCGTACTCCATACAAAAAAACCTGGCACAAACAAGTGACTTCGTGCTGATCGGTTTTCACACATGAACTATGGACCCTGAAAGATGTTAGACAGCCTGACCTCCTACTGGCTTTCTTTTGACAGTGAAAGCAGAGACGGGCTGACATTGGAGATTAGCTTTTTTTTAAAACCCTGTTAAATAATTCAGGGCTTCATCTCTTGCACAGCTGCTCTTAGCAGTTTCCGTGGAGTGATGTGGGAGCTGTAAGCAGAATTATCTCTTAGCTTTGAGAGCTGCATGTAACTTCCTATTACATTGTATGCTGAAAAGTATGCATTAAACCAATACAAATACTGAATTTCACAGGAGACAGTGAAAAATTAAAAGTATAAAAAGGAAAATAAAGAGTCACTTAAATGTGTTGCCATCTCACATGTCAAAGGGAAGCCAAGAAACAAATTCTGCACTTTGATTTATGAACAAGCTCATCAGAGATCTAAACCATTGCTCTTAAGATACCTCACATTTTGTGCATTCCTATGCCAAGAATTCAATTCTCTCAATTTTCTTTCTAAATTCAAGGAAGATATCTTTCCTGGGGGATTTACTGGCACCAGCACTGTCTAAGGGCCAGGAAATGGTGGGATCCAGCTGAGCTGAGGGCTGTGTAAAAACACAGAAGTACACAGTGATTGCCTTGAAAAATTCAATCCAGACAGGATACAAAAGCTGGAGGAAATACTAAAATTCAGTATTTTATGAAGGGCTAAGAGAAAAGGAGGCTCTAGTCTATACTGGGCTGAGGCACAACACTGAATCACGGCGCTCAGTAACGTGCTTCTGCAGGTTCTCACCTTTCCTCACATGGGAGGAAGTTTCTCTTTAGGTAGCCCATAAGGGACAGAGACACTGTCCATTTCCTCTTGTATCAGGCCCAACAAATGCACACATTTCTCAAATCTTTTCTCTTATTCTTTCCTCTTTGAACCTGGCCTTACAGAATGGCTGTGGATGATGGCTGTGTTCTGGAGAAGCTCCTCCTGGAGGTCAAATCTTATCTAAAGTGAGTAAATTAACAAATCATGACTTCTTGATTTACTGCATAGCACATCTCACCCTCTCTCCATGCTATTTTCCCCATTAGTACTAGAAGTCACTGAAGAAGAGAAGTTTTTTCACTGCTGTTTCCAAATGCCTTGAAACCTGACATGTAAAACTTCTGTGTACACCTAAGACATTGGAAATGTCCTGAGAGCCTTTGGAGTGACCCATTGGGAGAAGAATGGATTTGCCAAGCAGTAGTATCAGGACTATAAGATTATGAGACTAAATATAATTTTATTTACTTCATTTTCAAGAGATTCTTTTAGTGTCAACAGAAAAGAGCCACAAAAATACCCAGGTCAGATGTTTATCTGACAAATAAGTTGGCAATAGCGTTTGCATTTCTGAGAGAAGTGCTCATGTTGGGAGGCCTCTTGCTGATCTCAGGAAGCAGGAACCAGGAATCATAGGTAGAAATGCAAGCAAAGGGAGAAAAACAAGGTATCCCATTACTGCAACAAGCCAAAGAATGAGGGAGGGTGTACACAGCACACATTTGTCACTGTAAGAGGAAATGCAATTCAGAAGAAACACAAATACAGCATGCGAAGATAGGTTGGGCTCATTGAACATAGACACAGTTATTGAATATCGCCCCCATGGAAGTTGCCTTATGTTTGGCACACAAATAAAGCAAAAGCAGTTCAGAAAATTGCATTAAACGACAAGTAGTGATAATGGTACAAGATTACATGAAAGGAAGTGATTTTACAGATAGAAAAGGAAAACAGATCCTGATGTACACTGCACACCTTCTTACATCTGCCACTGCACTGCCTACAGTGAATGAACATGGATGTAGAAAACAATCCTCTTTCAAGGTTTGTACCTGATAAAAATCAAATAAGCTGAGAAAGGCCAATGAACTGCCTTTACTGAGGAACTGGAAAGTGACCCTGGTGAAAGAGGAAGCTCCCGTTTAGGAAAAAGCAGAATCTACATCAGAAACATATTAGACCCACAGCTGAGAACATCTGCAGATAAAATTTTATAATGTTTATTCGAGTCATTAAATGTTTACATAATTGGTACCCTACTGCTTGATTTTTTATGTATCACCATAGGTCTTTTGGAGTCTTACTTCCTATAAGACTTTTTCACTGGTGAAATATTGTACTTCCTACTAGAAAACAACCCTTGAGAAAGACAGAGAATCAGGACATGCTAAACTGAAGAGGAAGTCTCCAAGAAGGCCCCTAAGACACCTTTATGAAACCTGCTCCTGCAAGGCCCAATAGAAACATCAAGATAAGAAAAGAGGTTTGAAAGTAGATCACTGGCTCCTTAAATTTGTCTTAGTAAGAAATAAACACTTACATGCAGAAAAGCTTCCTATCAAGGGTTGGCAGGCAAGGTATGCTCAAGGGTAGGTGGTTCGTGAACCACAATATGAAAAAGTTGTCTATGCAAGGAAACTTGAAAAATCTTTTTATCGCAGCAATTGCTCGATTTCTTGTGCGCCAGGGAGTTTTAACTCTCCATGGTCAAAGCACATTAATCTTGAATTGAATGTGTTCTTCCATCACTGGGATGCCATGATGACATTTGCTGACAAAATCCAGTCTAACTTCCTATGAGCTGGGGTAATGACATAAGACCTGATCCTGGTCCTTCTTTGTGTCATTTTTGTAAGATATTAGACTTTGGCAATTGAACAGAGTTTAGCTATCAATCTGTTTAAAGAAATCTTCTAATAATGATTTTAGTAAATTATTTGACGAGAGATACCAAACTCACCTTCAGCATTCCATAGAGGCTAAAGCGTTTTAGAACTTCCACACAGATACTGTAGATACCAACAAAGGCCTGAGAGCAAGGAAGCTGAATTGTCACAAACTCCAAGAACCAGAATTACAAATGGGTATATCTTGACTGAATGTCAATGATTTAACAGAAAAGCAACATTAAATTTCCAAGACAGAGCAACAGCAGAGATAGACCAGTCACAGAGGTCTCCCAAAACAGCAAAGGGTAGATGGAGGTTCAAATATTCTTCTAACATAAGGTACCTTTCAGTGTGCAACAAAGGTAATGAAGTTTAAAACAGAGGCATAAGGTGGCATGCTGCCCCATCAGTTAAAACAAATCTCCAGGTGAAATGTATGTGAACATACGAAAACACATGAAATATATGTGAACATAAGTAAATATATGTGAACACTGTTCATTTCAAAGCCAAGACTATCTGACTCTACTCTACACAAAGAAGCACAAGATTTCCAGTTAGAGAGAGCATTCAAAGACTAGCCAAAAGCTGGGAAATATCCAGAGAGATTATGACCTAACTGTCCACATCCTGGACTAAGAATTTCAAACCCCCCCAAAATAACCCTACTCGCATTGTTATTTATGCTGAAATAGTACCTAACTTTTTTTTCCACTTCTGAGCTCCAAAATATACTAATCTTCTTCATAGGAATACATTATTTATTTCATTTAAACAGCTTTCATATAGAACCTTCAACTGAGGAAGGAATAATGACCAAACACATGTTAGGATAAAGTATCTAAAGAGCAAAGTGCTCCTGATGGGTTTGATTTACATCTGAATGGATTTAGCATCAGCATTTGGAAATTGCAGAGTCTACATTCCCCTCTCCAAACACAATTTTTTTCAGCTCATAAACCTTTTTGAGATTTATAACAGCTTGCTGAGCAGTATCTTCTGCATCCCATATGCTAGGGGGATGGGTGGTTTTATTAATATTAATGGAAAACTACAGCAGCCATATTTTGCAATCATTGACCCAAATATAGAGGATACTACCTCAGAATCAAACACAGCCAAAAAAGGTACAACTCCAAGGTGAAAGTAGCTATTTGTACCACAAACAGTAACATAAACAAAAAACCCAAAACTCTATAAACATGAGATCACTTTGGCAATGATCCTAACTCAGAAAAGGGAACACGACAGTGAAAGTTTTAAATAAATGCAGTCACTGTGTGACGTGCAGATGACAGAGAGGGAAGTGGAGCAAGTGAGAAATATTTATCCCATTCTCCATAATCTGTTAGGTTTTTTTTTATTTTAAATACCAAAATCCTATTGACAAATCCTAGGAGGCCTAGCATAATGTCATTTAAGCCACATATTTAACCTTTCTTTATTCTCAGAACTAGATCTTACACTTTTTCTCAAGTGAGGACAGAAAGCAAGGTTTTGTGCTAAGCCTTTCATCCTGCTCCACAGAACAGCCTAACAATGAACCTTCTACCCACTCATGTAAGAGAGAACTGCTGTTACATATGTAAAAGATTTAGAGAGGGAAGAAAAAGGAAAAATTTAACGCATTTAGGAAACACGGAGCTACCCTGTAAGCAGTTCTCTCTCACTAACCCAGAGCTAGTGGTACATCATTGCAGTGTGTTGCTGTGGCATCACCAATGATACATACAGCACCACTTTTATGGCTTCCAGGACACATCAATCCCTGCTAATGAAATGTTTATTCAAAATTAAATTTTCTTCACTTACATTAATATATCCTAACAAAGTATAAATATTTAATGGTGTTTACAATGTATGTATTACTGTACAACAAAATTTAACTCTTGCAAAAAAGAATAAAACATGCAAATTTTACATTGCTGGCACTCAGCATTGTATTTACAAAATAAAAAAAAAATCCTGTTATTTAAAACAAGTTTTGAGAAATCCCTGATGTTAAGAGCTGCCACTACCTAAAATGTAAAATCTTCTGCTTTTCTCTGAGAAAATTACATAGCAAATCACAGAAGCTGATTTTTGCCTTCTGACTTAAGACCTCAGCCACCTATAAAATGCAATATTTATTGTCAATTCCTGCAGCCGCTGTTATAGGACATTTCACTCTTTACTATAGCTAAAAAAAAATAAACAGGAACTGTGAACTATGAAGGGAAATGTGATATCATTTTCTTATTGTTATCCAGAAAGACACAGAATAGATATGGAAACCCATCTTTGACTTTTTCCAGATGTTCACAGAACTCTATCAGCATTCCAGACTTTGTTTTATGTGGATATGGATTCTGTGAACTTCCTTGCTCAGGATTTTCCGTTTTATCATATATATGAGAGAATGAGAATGTTTCAGTGGGGATATGAAAAGTCATAAAAACAATCTCAAAATTCATGTGTCACAGGTGTTGTGTAATCTAACTTGTGGAAAGGCTGTTGAGAGAACGGGATTGTAATGACCAGGTGGTATTTCTCAAGGCAATGCAGTTTCACGAGCTGAAATTTATTTTGGTTAAAAGCCTTCATAAAATTATGATCTGATGAGAGTACAGTAGCAGAAGAGGGGTCCAGTCCAGCATGGCTGTATAACTGCTACACCAGGCAGAACCACCGCTCACATCTACATGTCAACAAGACAAACCTGATCTCTGCCAATTCCCAGAAATTTTCATTTAAAAGCTGCATAAAATTTTTTAATGGCACTTACAAGTACTACTAGAAATTGAAGATTTTATTTAATTCAGTGCATTGGCTAAAAATTATTCATTCCCGCCCCCAAAATCTTGCTGAGGCAACAACTGCATGAGTAGCAGCCTCAGGGACCTCAGAAAAGCAAGTCCAAGCCATGGACTCTGAACATCCACGTTCATCTGCTGACCTTCCCTTCTGCTGTCATGTATCCTCTCCTCCTTCATCTTTCCTGAGCATCTGAGCAAGAAGAGCAAGTTCAAATCACTCTTTCTCACTATCTCCATTCTGCAGAAAACAGTTATTTACTGTGTGACCAATCCATGTACTGTGGATAACAAAACTAACATTATTTCCATTTTGTAAATAAGACCCCTGGCTCTTTTTCTCTTCCCCCCCCGTTAGATCTCAAAGTATTACATCCCCTCTAACCTTGCCTGGTCTGTGCATATTTTTGGAAGCCCCCTACTTGGAGTCAAAGAAGTTGAGGTTCTATTCTATTGACCACTAGAGAACATTTTCCTTCCTCATAGGTACTTACAACTTTCTAAACTTTGGACAATTTAATGGAATTTCATTATTGAAAAAACGGTGCTGAAATGCTCTTCCCCCACTTAGCGAGGTTGTCTAATTGGGTAATTCAATCAGCCTGATTCCTGAAATTGCACAGGTTACTGTGTAGTACTAAAACTTAATAATCACAAAAAGTTCCTGCTGTAATGAATGAGGCCCCTCAGGATGAAAATGTGCATGTGTGTTTATATAAACAGAGAGAAACTGAGAACAATCTGATAAAGGCATCTCTTGTCCCCTTCACACAGCACTGATTGTTAGTGTTTCTGCCAGTCATGTACTTTATTCTTAGTCAAACATAAAATATCAGATAGTCAAGAATAAGGATAACTATGTAAATATTCGTCTCAAAAATAATTAGAACTGGGAGACCAATAACTTTTACGAAGCTGTAATTGTTGCCAGTACAACAGCATCAGCTCCAATTATTTTTTATTCTTGCCATGTTTGTCTGGGATATCACAGAATCCAAGATTCACAGAATCAGTAAGGCTAGAAAAGACCTCTAACATTACCAACTCCAACCATCAGCACTACCAACATGCCCACCACTAAACCACGTCCCAAGTGCCATATCCACGGTTTTTTTAACTCTTCCAGGGATGGTGCTTAAAGGACTTTCACCAGTATGCCATTGTAATTCCACAAGTTTCACACTGCAGCTGTGTTTAATTAGCAGTAGACCACCACACCCTCCAGGTGTATGTATGATTTTTTAGGATTAGAATCCAGTTTGCCACCTAAATTAAGGACTGTATTTTTAAGAATGATGGTAATTTGCTAGACTCTACAATGGGACCTATTCTGGGTGTAATTTGAGTCTTTCATCATGTCTACAGTGAAGGTAAGAACATGAGTTCTCTCATGAAACATTACACTATTCGCAGACAAATTTGTGGGGTCTAGAAAAAGCAGGAATTTCCTGGAACCTGCCATGTAGCCAACTGTGGCATCACCATCAAACCACATGGACATAATCTCATGACGAGGTCAGAGTCTGCTCGCTCTAAAGGATGAGTTAAAAATCATCCTTTTGCATTTCAACATTCTAAATTTGTGTGCCAAAAAGAATTTGTGTGCCACCATGAAAAACAATTTTCTATTTATTTTTTGACCACAGTGACTGTAGGTAAGGTGATATATGAACAAAAGAACGTAATATGCTATCAGTTCTTATCACTGTGTCCTCTGTACTGGGGGCTGGCTATTTTCTTTTAAAATGCAGGACTGTATACTTAAATATACAGTTATACAGGTATTAATTACTAATTAATGTACTTTGAACTACATTACTTTTGATTTCCTTCAGGAAATACTTCCATTTACTATTCTACACTCCAAAAAGCTTGGTAAAGCTTCTGACAGCAACTGGCTGGAGTGCACACCGTTTTTTAATCTGCATTCAATGGTATCTGATGAAAAATGAAAATCAACTTCATTCTCTTAATTACTTTGAAAGATATTATGTTTTACTCTCCCTATTCTAGACACATAAAAATTGGATTACAGTTTTTTCATGAAGTATTTTTCATTTACTACACCTTTCACTGATGCTATTGAAAATCCTCCTGGTTTTAGTCTAGATGTTGACTCTAAAATCTCTGAAATCCAGTTTCTTGATTGCTTTAAATAAACCCCTAAAGAAATGTAGTATGATTAAATTCAGCAGTAAACACAGTATATATAGATTCATATATGTATATGTTAAAGAACTTGATATCAAAGAAACGCAAGACTTGAAATGTAACAAAAGGGGGATGTTTATGACTTTGGAAATCAAGTCTAACCTTCAAAATTCAGAGTTCTCCTCCTTCCAGAGACGTAAAGGATACTTTTTCACCCTTTGTGAGTGTTACAGAATTGTTCTCAGTTATTTTGCTCTTTGTTAAGAGTAAGCATTGACATGTGTGCTGCACATTGTTTATACAAAAGGTGTAAGGTACAGCACTTTCTGTCATCCTGTGTGGTTACTGACTTAGACTGGTATATCTGGCAGAACTTGGAGGGAATTTTGAGACAGACTTTCCACTTGGAAGTAAATTCAAAGCATGCAAGTTCTGACTGTATTTGACCCAGGTTTAGGACTGTGTTCTAACACACTGATGAAGGAGGGCCCACCAAAGCATTTCAAGTCCAACCCCATAAAAAAAAAAAATTCCTGATGGCTCCAAGCCCTATTTATATGAGCAATGCTTTTTGCTTTGTTTTACAGGGTGATTTGTTTTACATCACAGCTTCCATGAACGACTCAGTAAACTCACCCCTCAATTAGAGGTTAACCTCAACTCAAGACCTCATTTTTGTCCAGAGCAGCCCCTAGCCTACACTGCCCAGGGAAGCCCACCCATTGGGGTGCTGCACTGCCCAGGACGGCCCATCAGAGCTGCCACCCCCAGACACAACACCTCACCTGTCCTTGCAGCTGAGATGCCCAGCTGGTGGTCCAGCCGTGGCAGAGTGGCTGTGGTGAGCAGCTGTCATCACTGCAACTCGGATTTGCTGTTTGCTTTCCAGCTGCTGACGTAAATCACCAAGGGGTGCAGAAAGACGAAGCCTAAGGGCTCTGACCCAGGGACCAACCCCTCTTAAACTTGCAATGTGGGTACAAGCACATGCAAAGGCTCACAGCATCACACTAATGAATCAGGTTTTCTAAAAATATTCAACACAATTACGTGATGAAGAGCAATCCTTAACGATGTAAACAGCCAAACAGAAGAGACAGATCCCCAGAAATAAAGTGAAATATTTATTCTCGGTGGAAAGTATTTGTCTAAACAGTGTCCAACACACAAATATATAGTTTCCTACTCCCGAACAGTAATACTGCAGTAAGACTCCCCAGTAAAATATTTATATTACAGTGATTTGAATGATCAACAAGGGAACATTTCAACATGGTCCCTACACCAGCCCAGAGATGCTGGTTGCTAAATCACTGTAGTGCTGTCCTTACATACCTCTTTCAGCTACAGCCAAACACTGTCAAATGAGCCATGATGACCTGGAGTCAGAGTAAGGGTCTGACCCTGCAGACATGTTTTTTCACTGTAATCATTTGAGCAGTCAGTTTCTGATTTTGCTGGTCTTCAAGGACTTTTCACAATATGGAGAACAGGTTTTGTAGTAACTTGGAACCTAAAAGCAGTTGGCAATGTACACTGATAAGCTCTTCATACAAAGGTTAAACATACAAGCAAGGGACAAGCAAGCAAGTGGCTACTTACAAAAATGTAGAAGGCTGCTCTGCACATTTGGTTCTTAATTTACTAACAGTACTAACCCCAAGTATAAATCAACAAACAGTTACTCTCTTCTGTTTTTATTTCCTTCACACACATTCTGCTCTCATCTCATCTATTCAAGTTTTATTGAGTGCCTTCTCCTTCACAGCTGGCCTTGATTTCTTCCTTGTGTTCACTACTTCTGCTTCTTCCTTTAAGAGGACAGAGGGAGACAGAAAACAGCTGCTCTATCTCTCCTACAAACAGTCCTAAAACAAGTTGACAGTGGTGGTCACACTTCTATTCTACTATCCTGCAGTCATCCTAGCTACAACTGGGACACTAAAAAGAGAACTGTCCCAGTTTGCATCCCAATATCAGTGGGTACACTGGGTGCTTCCTTGGGAATACCTTCCAAAGTCCACCAGCTTTAGAAAGAAGCTGTACAGCCCCATGGGCCACCCAGCAGTTTCCCAGGTCTTCTTTCCAATGTAATGCTGACTGTCAAAAATACAAACTGTGAGTGGCAGTGAGAAGGGTGATCTCTTACATCAGGTTCTCTTAGCAGTCGAACACAAGCGAGTATACCAACATCACTGCAGCAGAACCCCATACATTATACACTGGAGTTATGTACCATGCCTCCCTAGAATATTGCTCAGCTTTCACATGGCAGCCTGTGAGTCCAGAAATAATGACTCCGTAAGTACAATGGACTAAACTGCTAAGTAGTAGCACCCAGCAGGAAATTAAGCAGGACTTATCATACATGCCTAAAAAGCAATTACAGAAGCTTCTGTTTCCCCAGTCATAAATTTCCTGGCTACATAAAGCTGCATGGAAAGTGTTGAAGAAATGTTAACATCCAATCAAATGGATGAATTAAAGTAAAATGAATTAAAATAAAATTAACTTTCATATACAGAATAAGCTATTGTTCTAAGTTTCTGTTGAGACAAAAAAGGCATGCTAACACCTTTGACTAATTAAAAGTTTCTCACTGGATGTGTTCCACATGTTAAACATTCCTGAGTCTTGGAATCATTGAAGTGACAGTCAGAAATTGTCATTGGTAACACTGTACAATGACAGACCTTTCTAGGACCCAATATAGTGACCACATTTGTGCCATCACATCTACTCTCACTGTAGTTTTTACAGCTAAGCATTCTTTTCAGTCTCAAGCTCTTCATGACTCCATAGAGAAGCTCCTTCTTTTTATTCTTATATTTCTTGACTCAGACACTGCATAACACCTATGCAAGAAACAGTACATGATGAAACCAGAATGTGATAGGAAACATTATTTCCTTAAAATCTCAAATCTCAAATCTCCTGCCTTTCTGTCATTTCCTAGGTTTTCAAAGGTATTTGCCATGTGCAACAGTATAACAGGAGCTTCAGCTCTACTAAAATCCTTGTAAGCACCACTGTTACTAATCTCTGCAGAGATTTTGAGATTTTCTGTCTCTCAGTGGAGATCTGGACAACTGGCCATTTGCTGCTTTGTTGCTCATTATTCTGCAGGCATAGGGGCTGATAAGAGGGAAGCTCTGAAGAAATCCTATTCTCCTTATTCTGCAAACTGTGGTATTTCCATAAGCCCCCAGCCACCCAGCTGACTCCTGCCACAGGTTGTGGGGTACAAACAACAGAAGAGGAAAAGCTTCTTCTTAGAGGAATTTACAAGTCAAAGCAGGGGTTTTTTTCTATCCACATGGCACTGGGCAGATGTCACCAAGAGACAGGACAGCCTTAGCTGCTTTGGATAAGAAGGACAATATTAATATATTGACTTTCAATAAAGAAGTTTCCACAGTTAGCTTTGATTTTTATAAAATTCTGTTAACCTGCATTACGGAAACATTTTCAGCTTCTCATGTGCTCAGGCTTTAGCATCCTGCAATGAAGCAATGAAGCTTCACATAGTTTGCTGAGGACATAACACAAAGTCAAACCAAAAGAAGTAACTGACTAGAAGGACTAGAGGTCCTAGTTTTGCTGGGATAGAGTTAATTTTATTCCTAGTAGCTGGTACAGTGCTGTGTTCTGGGTTTATTTTGAAAATAATGTTGATAACACGCTGATGTTTTGGTAGTTGCTAAGTAGTGCTTACCCTAAATCAAGGACCAGTGTCTCATGCTCTGCCAGTGAGGAGGTCCACAAGAAGCTGGGAGGGAGCACGGCCAGGACAGCTGACCCAAACTGACCAAAGGGATATTCCATACCCTAGACTGTCATGCCCAGTATATAAATTGGGGAGTTGGCTCAAAGGGACTGTCTGCTACTCAGGGACAAGCTGAGCATTGGTCAGCGAGTGATGAGCAATTCTATTTTGTGTGTGTCACTTGTGTGTCTTGAATTTTATTTTTCTCTTTTTTTTTCTTTTAGTAAAATTAGTAGAAGCAGCAGTATTAGTAGTAGTTTACTTTCTTTAAATTATTAAACTGTTCTTACCTCAATGCATGAGCTTTGAGCTTTTCCTTACCCTTGTTTTCCTGATTCTCCTCCCCATCCCACTGGGAGTTAGGGGGAGCAAGCAGCTGTGTGGTACTTACTTGCCACCTGAGGATAAATCACAGCACTCATCTTCCATAAAACCTGAACAAAGAGACTTTCCAGGCAACTGGCTGTCTGTACTGATTTAACAACTAATAACAACTGTAGTTCAGGACTTTAAAAATATGTAGGAATCTAAATTCCATTAAAAATAGACTTTTATATTATGGAATTCAGTATTATCAGTCTTGCTGGCAGCATGAAGAACCTATATAATCTCTTTATTAAAATATTGGTTTAAAATTTGTTTTTCCCACTGAGGCACCACTCCCCACTCTGGAACTCGTCTAGCTAAAAGTCTGGACTAAATTTGTGCTATATTGGCTGTCACAGACATCACAGGCCCAGACAACGTCGAGTTTAAAATAAATATCCTCTCAATGAAAGGTTACTCTGATTCTTCTGCAGTGCTACAGCTGGTTGTTTCACCCTACAATAGTTTTGCTAAACTGGACATTCCACAGTAGTTCTTGAAACAAGAATTCATTTCTGAACCTTCTTCTGTTGCTGCTTGTACAGAAACCACACAAGTACAATCTAATGACTTCTGTGATAACAGAATGAACTGTTTAATAGACCTTTAAAGGCATTATTTTTTGCTCAGATTTTGGCCAAGATTATAATCTTTGAGATGACACACAAAAATACAACTAAAATGTATATGTTCTGCAAGACAAGGCCCACTTTTACTGGAAAAAACATTGAAATATAGATTTCACTGAGCAAAAAGAAAGAGTATGATGCACATACAACTGAGGTCACTGAAGATCTCAAATTTGCAGTTAAACCAGTTGTTTGGAAAGCACCTTAAGCATTTGCCTGGTTGAGATATGGATGTGTTTATTAGGGGAAAATGAGCTGTTTTGCCTGGGGTGCATGTGCTTGAGCACTCTTTCATGAAGGTAAGTGTTAGCTTTTTTTTTGGTAAGCAAAACCATCGGGGAGGACATAATGACTTTTTCAGTATAAAGATGCTTACTTTGCTATGACTTCTGCTCAGAAGCTTCTTACAATAAACTTACTAGTTTTCTTAATACCATTTAGATTAATTTCATTTCATATGAAGCAATATTTTTAAAAGTAAAATAGTCAAAATTATCAAGACAACTAATAGGAAATTATCAGACTATTTTTTTCATAAAATAGTATTTCAAATTTCCAATATTTTCAAAATATGTGTTTTCAAGGCACTTTCCCATGAAATAATGTGTCAAAACAACCAATAAGGGGCCATGAGATACATCCAAGTTTCAGGAGTTGGGCCATAAATCATGGTATTGGAAAGACTGGCATTCATCTGCCACCTACCTTTGAAATAGAAATATGAAACTCTGTATGAAATATTTTAAACTTTTTTTCCCTTTATAAACAAAAGCATCATCTTTATTTCCAGTGAGTTAATTAAGTCAGCAATAAACAACAACCTTTACCAAAGCAGTACTTTACAAGATCAGCACAACCTTAAAAGTATAATTAGGAGGGTATAAAAGGCATGAAATCTCACTAGGTATATAGGAAAGAGTAATTATTCATTCCTGTGAAAGGTCAGCTTCAGTCCTGAGCCCGAGCTTTCAATAAATGGTGAAACATAATTTATTTGTACTGGGTATTGCTGCTTCCTAATATAACAAAATACCTCAGGGACATGCTGGTAGTAATGCAAACACAGGATGGTCTTTTAAGCCAAGAAATCATTTCAAAATTTATCTAAAGCAGAGAGTTATTATGATCCCACAATGGTGGCATGCATTTGTTTGACATTCACCATGGCGTACCAGAGACGGAGAATTATCTGATTTTAGTTCCCATGATCTAACAGAGAAGATATCTAGGCAACTTGGTGCTTTAAATCTATTCTCCCTTTTTCTACATATAACCATTTTGTAAATAAAGTACTCCAAGTAGGCACAATAAACAAAAATTCATAGAAAGTCTGTAGAAGGATTTTAACGTATCTATTTAAATTCCATCAGTTCATTTATATGATGTATAAGAAAAATATCCAGAAATATCTTAAATGCCCTTTTTGGTATTCTTACAAACACTGACCACAAACTTAATAAGTGAGTAGTTGAAGTATTCTAAGTTGCATTTCTCATGAACAAAAACACTGTTCTGGTGAATAAGCATTTCAGTAGATTAATTCACAGAAGTCAAGACCAAGACATGACAGAAGACCACAAAATAAGAAATGGACGTACATCACTATAATTAAGGGGAAAAGAAACCAGACTTATTTTAAAGGCTGACTAAACACAAGAAAATACACTTACAGTGTGTATACTTACAGTGAATTACGATGAGGAATAATTGCACTAATTTATTGGAAGTAAAGTTTAAAACTAACTTTGTGGAAAACATTCCTGCTAGTAGTATTGCCATTTTTAAAGATGTCTAAAAGTAGTCCTAGGAAAGAACCATACTGTGAATACTGGAGAATGCAACTATTACCTCATGGTCTAACCTTCAATTGCCTGCCTAATGGATTCGATACACAAAAGATGTTACCTAGTCTTATAATCAGAACTTTATTCCATCAGAAATACAAACTTAATAATGAAATTCTATTACTGAATGAATACTGCTATATTTCAAAATCATACTGTCTATTATATGGGGATATCAGTGAAACAAGCTTAATTATGTAGCTCTTGATGGCTTAAGATTAGCCCAGCTCACCCTTTCTGTATAAATTTTTTTCCTTTCTATATCTGGGAGGTATTCAATGTTAGTTACACACACTGAAGTTGTGGCTAACCAGAAATCTTTCATTAAGCTAAATAAAGACTACTTGCAGCAAAATTTTATTATTGCTAGGCAGTAGTCACAAGGCTTTTAAGAAACAAGAACCTTCTGCTGGCCAAACATTTTTAAACACCTCTATCAACAGGCCAACATAATTCAGAGAATGCCGTAGCATTCTGTAGCCATCATGAAGGAGAAGGTATATGAACTATAAAAGAGGAAGGGGATTAAAAAGATAACAAACCAAAGAAGTTAAAAATTCCAGGAATGATCCTAAACTGATTTTGAATTACATAAGTCCAGGATAATAGCAGAATATTTTGAAATTAACCCAAAATCCTATACGTCTGGTTGTGTTTGCAGATGGCTCAATTAAAACTGCTTCCAGATATAAAAGACAAAAGGATGGTTGCTCTTCACTTCCAAAATGAAACTATAACTGTATAAGGTTTAAGAGGTGATAGTCTTTATCACACCTCTAATTTAAAAATTTTTCAAGTGTTTCTGTTACCAAAATGAAAATATTAGCAGAGGTTTTAATAAAGCAATGTGAAAAGAAAAACTAAAACCAGAAAATCATCTTTTGATTCAGAAAATTGGCATTTGAAATTGCCAGTTTGGAATCATTATTATTTCAAAGTGCATTTGAAAATATTTAGCCAAACCAACCTACAGAATTTGCAGACAATGTTATCCTTCCCTCTAACCCATTCACCACAACCCTTCAAGCCCTGCCCTTCAGCCACTTCATCAACCAAGCACATCTTGAACCAACTGAACAATTTTTTCCAGGAGGACAGTATCAAAAGCCTTACGAAAACACAGGAGAAATACATCCACCATCTTCCCTTCATCCACTAGGCAGGTGACTTTACTCTAGGAGGACATCAAATTAGGTAAACAGGAATTTCCCTTTGTGAACCTGTGTTGACCGTGCCTGATGACTGCATTGTCCTTTAAATGCCTTTAAGTAGTACCTACTATAACCTTTTTTCATACTTTTTTTGGGAACTGAGGTTAGAATAATAGGTCTGTGGATTCTTGGATCTTCCTTCACGTCCTTTTTGTAAATTAGAATAACACTGTCTGGCTTCCAGTCAGCAAGGACCTCCCCAGACTCTCATGACCTTTAGTAGATAATTAAGAGGGGACCTGCCATAACATCCACTAGCTCCTTTTATGGTTTAATTTACTTGAACTTGGGGACCTACTAAAATGTCAGAAAAATAAAAACAAAAATTAAATTTAAAGGGAAAACAAACATTTATTTATCCAAAACCCCTTAAAGGTGTTATTGCAGAAGGCCCCTATAAGAGAAGCCACTACCAAACAAGGAGATAGAACAGCTTTGATAAATAAAACTTTCTGGAAAAAAAATTGGCAAACATCAACTTCCACTATACTATAAGAATACTCATCTTTCATGGAATTGAAAAAAATGGTCTGTTTTGAAGAAAAGGATTTATGGGTTTCAGTGAATCACAAATAAAAAGTGTGACACCATTGCAACAAGTACCATGCAGTAATTAATAAACAGGGAGCATGATTTGCAGACACTTGGGTAACTGTTATATTTCAGTATATGTTACTAAATTCTCAGCTGAAATAGTGCCTAGCTTTGGACACTGAGCTTCAAGAAATACAGGAAAAGCTTGAAGAAAACAGCAGTAGACCAACAACAATAAAACTAATCTCCTTCCTAGAAAATGTGATGCATGAAGAAAGTTTGAAGAGGCTGAGGTTGTGTAAATAGAAGAGAATGAGAGCAAAGAGTACATATGACAAATATGACTGCAGTCTTCAGATACAAAATGGGTAACCATAAAGACTGATGGAAATTTTTTCTTCATTTCCACATCAGGCTGAAGGATCAAGGCAGGATATTTTGACTAATGGAAGAAAAATTTCCTAATGATAAGCATCAGAAAAGACTGTAGCTGTAAAAAAATGTTTTATTAATAGTGGATCTGGGTCTGGCTGGAGAAACAACACATCAGTCTTCCACTCTACACTTCTGAACTTATTGAGCAAAAAGAGTTGTATAAACATTAACAGCAAGTCTAAAATGCAGAGATCACTGTGAAGACGCCACGGGTGAAGTGCTGTCATTTCTCCAGCTATGGCTTAGCCCACATCTGCAGTCAGTTTTGTACAGCATTCCTCATATGGCTGGGGAACAGGAAACCAGTGTGGCTGTGTCACCAGATTATTACAAGCAGAAGTACTACCAAGGTGCTTTCTGGAGCAGGAAGTCTGTCCTCTCCTCACCCACACAGTAACATCTACATTCTGGTGTCATTAGATGAAAATAATTGACCTTATTCCCTGACCTAGCAAATGCTCTGGCTTTTCTAGCCCCTACATTTACAACAGTCTAACTTATCCTTCAGCACCTTGGAGGTCCAGAAATGCCCTTTTTATTGGCTTCACCTGGATCACACCGACTATAACCATACCAGTAAACAAAAGGGTGCCAGTTTACTCAGTATTCAGGCTCTAAAATTCAACAGCTGAATACTTCATCTTGCTGAACAGTTTAAAAACTCTTGGAATAACTTTGGTCAACCAACTTCTCTCCCAAAAAACTCAGGCAAAAACAGTTTGGGTGTTCCTCTGGGACAAACAGCATTCCCAACAGGCAACTTCAAACCACCATTTGTGCTCAGGAGGCAAAAAGAGCTTAATGGTGAGAGTGTGGGAATGTCATGTCAAGTGGCCTTGGTGTCAGAGAGCAATCTGATAACATTTAATGCCCTCCTGCAGCTATACCCACTGCCCTGTGAGGCCCCAAAAAAGGAGATCATTACTAATGGCAGCTGAAAGAGGAGATGCCACACTCGACAAATGTGAATAAACAGTACAAAATGGTACATTTCATCTTAAAGAGTGGACTCTTCAGGATGAAATAATTCTTTTAATTCTCACTGCAGACCCCAGTTCCCACCATAAAAGGAGGAAAAAGCCAGTAGTTGCAACTCTGTCTTGGAACTCTTTACTCATACAAATGGTGTCTAGATGATGCAATTATTCCAATCTAAGTAAAAATTATGTCTTTATGGTCATAAGAATATTAAACACATACGGAAAACAATTAATCCAGCTCACTCAGTGAATTATATACATTTTTTAAAAGAAAAAAAAAAAAAAAGAATGTTTTTAGATTCTGAGGGCCTGAGATTTGACCAGAGCCCAAGATATTCCAGGTGAAACTGGTATTTCATGAACACAATTACACCTTTTACTTTAGGAAATGGTTTAAGCTAAAGGTGAAATGGCAATGCTCACTTCAAGTTTCCTTAGGATTTTGCTATTTAAGTCAAATCCTTTACATCATGTAATGTTTCTTGTGTTGAATTGTAGTACAGCTGTTTACTCAAGTGGCAGCAGCATACCTTGTGATAAATTAAATGGACATTTATCAAAGGTAAGTTGACAGGTTTAAATGTTAAATGTAAGCACAGTAAGACAAGTACAAATAGTTTCTACCTGGAGGTTACATATCTAAATCACAGGATAGATATTTTAATTAAGTTCTGCACAATAAAGAATGTTTGCTTTCTGAAGTATTGAACAACACCTCCTGAGAGAGGAAGACACAAAATGTCATGCAATATATTTTAAGCAGAGCTTACATATAAATGAAAAATTGAAAATCCTTCTTCCCATACAACACAGGCAACAAAGAGACAAATACTGATTAGAAATATGTGTTTTAGAATCATTATTTAAAGTTAAATTAAATGAGAAACTAAAGAGAGTTATGCCAGAGAGGGGCATAATACATGGATAGAGGGAGGTTTGTTACTTTATGTCATTTTAATCTTAATTCACTGAATTATGATCTAATGACACAAGTTTCCTAAGATTCTGAGGTGATTTTGAGAAAGCCTAAAAGATGAAGTCATAACAATAGTCAGTGGTGAACTCAAAGAAAATGGATTTCTTTTGGGGAAAAATAGTTATAAATATATATATATATATATACACAAAAATAAAATAACTATACATAAATTTCTTTTGTTTCTTAGGCCCTTCTAGTCTTCCTGCCTCATTAACACTAATTTTTAAGGTAAAAAGCTGGAAAACAAGAGCAAGCTGCAAACCCACACAAGCACAAAGCTAAGTGCCTTCTTATCAAGCCTTCACCTTTCAAACCACTGAAGCATTTGGACATTTAAAATGCTAATAAAAGTTAAAATGTTTTACTCACAGTTAAAACCAGGTTCAATAGTTTTTGCAGCTTCAAGACTGTTTATTGTAATCTGAAAGATGATGTGCAGCAGCAGAAATGATAGACTGGTGAAACACAGAGATTTCAATAACCGTCCTGTATGCCCTAAAAGACAAAATATACATGCATATAATAGGTGAATTTCTGAACATTGCTTAAAGATTTTCAGTATAAAACCATAAAAATATCCTGACCAAGAATATTTCTACTAGTCAGTTCCACATCAATCATGATTGTCCCCTGTGGTCAACATTATAGTAAAAATCACACTTTAATACAGTTTCTTTGAGTACTCTTTAATCACAAACCACAACGACTGCTATTGCTATTTTTTTCCTTTTGTTTTTTTAATTTAAAAAAAGTTGTTTAAGTCTCCAGAGAGAAATTTTACATCAATAATAATAGCAACATAACAATGCTCACCAACACATTACCTGGTACTTAGACAAAACGTGAATGATACTTCTACTTTTGCGAACATAAAAGCCTGTTAATCTTATTACTCTTTTCAAAATTATTACATGGCAGGGGGCATAACAAGACACAAACCTCACTTTGGCTCAGGAGTATAGACATACTTCCAATGAATGCTTTGCTCTGTGCCAATTGCTCTCTTTCTCTTCCTTCAGAAGTTTTAAACATAATTTTCAGTATACACTGAAGAACCCTGTGCCAGACACGTTTGGTCATAGTTCCTCTGTGATTTACTGGATGTCTATTCAAAAGCCAACAGAAAATGTTTGATGAAGACTTAGAAATGCCTTATAAATCCTCTAGGAAACACTTGGCTTAATCACACGCAGCCAAATTTCCAAGGTATGAATAAATAAACCATCAGTATTTCAGGAAATATGCATCTTCAAGACAATACTGAATGCTGATAAAAAACAACATTAAATATCACCCTACCTGACCTATCTGCAGTAACAGTTCTACTTCCAAATCTTTTTATAGCTAGATTTTATACTACCGGCTTCATGCATTTGAGGTTCATTTTTACATTTACAGATTAAAAAACACCACTTCTGAAATTCTTATCCAAGGCTGTAAATATAGTCAAGGCTAAGGAGGGCAGAACTAACAGAATACATGCTGGAAATGCTCACTCTACACGCAGCCTGTTTTGGGCATACTTATTCTGCAAGCAACGATTATAAGCAACTACTAGAAAGAAGATGATTGTTCACATTCTGTATCTAGCCAGTAAAACAGATTTTAACTTTAGATTTTTTACAGGTCAAGTGTGTTATCAATGGCCTAAATAGTAGTTTATAAAGCAAAGAAAGAGATAAGCATGGTTAAACAATTTTAGAAAGTAATACACTGTCTCCCTCAATCAGACTCCAAATTTTTGTCATAACACAATCCTCAGAGCAGATTTTGAACACCAAATGTCTGTAATAAACTTCCCTTTTCTTTTTTTTAAATATAGTAAGTAAATTTTATAAAAATAATTAAAATTGTAAGAATGAGCCCATATATGAATTTTCGGCAATCTGAAAAGGAAGATACATTTGCTAGATACATGCTTTGTATGAGCTATTCACTTGTCACTAGAGAGATCTTGATCTATTCACTTGTCACCAGATCTATTCACTTTCACACAGAAAAGAGACAACCTGGGTGGCAGAGCATTACATCAAAAAGACTGGATATTAAAATCTTCGGGGCACTTTTTGTTCTTCTTCTTCTGCAGAAGCTGGCCTGGTATCTTGTCTTAGGACAACAACTTCGAAGTATTATAAAAGCAGAAACAATAAAATAGGTAATATTTTCAAAAGCTTTAGAAGCATATGACAAGCTACATATTATTAAACAATTTGTTCAATGTGATGTCGTATGTGAAGTAGTCCAAGGAATGCCGTATTTTACAATTCTTTTGCAAGTTTCAATATTTGATGCTTCTCTTCTCCATTATCAGATCCTGTGCTCATGGTATTACAGGCACCACACCCTCAGAATAGGACTAAATATAACTAAAAAAAAATCTGTCTCAAAGCTGGAGAAAAACAGTTTGACAATACAAATTTTGTAGACTTTAAGTGTGTCCAAAAATGTGTCCAGAAGACTGGTGATTTATGAAGTTCTAAGTTACAAACTCTTCTCAGTGCTTGGGAGCTAATAGTTATCAAGCAACAAATTTTTTATGTGGAAGTGGATTTGAAATTTTTTGATAGAATGGTCTGAGTCAGCATTCAAAAGAGAAAAAATGCAATACAATTAGTCAATTCCCAAACTGTTAGGTCTATCTTTCAGTACTTCTGTATCACTCCAAAATATACATTAGTTTTAGATGTCACTTCTTACAAGTTTGAAAACAAACATCTTCGAATTTAAATTCAACAAACCATTTATTTTAAAAAGCTCTTTTGCGGCTGTCATCCCTTTAAGAATTGTAGAAAAGCTGAAAATATATTTCTTCAAATGCTGAAATGTTGAAAAAATATTTCCTTTTGCACAAAGCTAGGAAAAAATTTAAAGGACTACTAACACACAGGATAATAAATAGTCCCTCAGTGTACTGGTAAACATGGCAGGATAAACACACATCTGGAAGGCAGCTAAGTGTGTTCAGAGCAGGTTACAGCATTCCTCAAGGGCTACTCCCTTCATGGCCATCAGTGGGACAGGACCACCATCAGATTCTACTGAGCAGGAGCACTTTGCTTGCACCACATTCGTTTGCGCCAGCAGAAACTAGAGACTGGAAACTAGAAGTATTTGGAGAAAAGTAAGAAATATTATGCCCCAGATTTCAAAAGTTTGGAGCTACATCAACAGCTTGGGAGAAATGGGAGTGCTAAAATAAGTGAATTACTGAATATGTAATTTATGTTAAGGAAGAAGAAGTGACAGATATGGAAAAGGGATGAGTTTCAATTCATAGTGGGGTTTGGGTAAACCCACTTAACTATGTTTTTACTTACATTTTTCTCTTTCTCCTGGAAACTTGGTTCTAAATGGCACAAAGGAAAAATTAACCATATGCATACAGAACTGAGATGGTGAGAAAAGAGACAGCTGAAATAAAACAGACCTTCTTACAATGAGGAAGAAGGATTTTCTTTCATCCTTGGATTTTATTTTTTTTTTTGTTCTAATTCACTCACAATTTTACAATTCATTTGCTAAAACATACCTCAACTGCTCAGTTGCCCTAGTGAAAAAATCCTTGGGGACATGAATGGAAGCTGAACATCCCACAGAGAAGGAGATATATATTGTTCAGAAAGCTGTGTGGACAGAACAGATGTGCAAGAGAACATTGCCCCTGCCGATACCAGAATACACAATATCAATTCCTTAATTTCTGTTCTGAACGTATAGGGTTCTGTATGTCCATCAAGATTAAAAAAAAAGAAAAGTCTCATGGCAAAACACTTCAGTTTGGAGCTTGAGCACTGGGTTCTGATTTCACTCCACAAACAACTTCGGAAAACTATGGAAGAGAGAAAAGAAGAAAGAACATTTATCTCAAAACTGGGCTGAAGGACTGAGAAAAGTGGGCTTGCTTTCAGGTGTCACTGCAGGTGTCATTTCTAATAGTACCCAGTGGGACCAAAACTTGGCATGTAGCTCTAGAAATGTACCCCAGCACATCTCAAAGCTCCTGGCAGAGGGCTTTCTCCCCTCTGATCAAGCGTGCAGGAAGCCAGACAGGATGTGAAGGCTTCATTCCCCTCTTTCTCTTCAGCCCAGATGCAACATTAAACTGGACTCAAGAGGGCCAAAAGCTTTTCACACGTGGAAGAGGAATCAATTTCTTATTTTTCAAAGGTAATCCAGCCAAGAGCTGGATTAGTAATGGCATGTCCCCCCCAGCCACAGGCATGTAACCTCAGTACAACTATTTGAATGTGTTCTAATTGAATTGCTGCCTCCAACACACACATGCACCTCTTGACACCATGATGGACAAACACAAAGTTGGAGCATGCTACCCACATTGTTTCCAACAACAATGAAAAATTCTTGTACATTCATGTCTAGACAGGTAGTCCTCTGATCTTTTTTGCTATCCTCTTCCCTAAAACAGCAAGAGTATGTCAGAATGTTTATGTACACCTGGAACTTCCTCAGAGCTTCCACCACAAGGATGTGCTAATGGGACATGGAATAACTGAATGGCCAATTGTCACTAAGACCTGCTTAAAAATCACATATATTAGCTCTTACATGGCCATGAGCCTTAGGCTGTTACAAAGGATATGATATGATGGCTGTGATGTGATATGACATCATATCATATCATATCATATCACTGTTGTTTGCAAGGTGCATTTTCATTCCACACTGTGGGGTTTTTTTTCTCATTCTGATCTATTTATGGGCCATGACAAAGAATTTGTTGAATCTCTAAGAATGTGAATAATACTGCTAACAAATTATTTTTTTAATAAATAATACTATGCATCTCTATGGAAAGCTGGTAAGTTCAAAGGGTCTGTATCCATTTGAATGCTATAATGTTACCAGAAAAGGGAGACTAGAGGAGGAAAAAATGGAATTTAAAAATGAATTTAAGACTGTTTACTATTTTAACAGTGTAATTTCACCATCACAATCATACGTATCCTGCATGGCTTCACCTAAACGGCAGATGTGTTTGTGTGTCTTATATGAAGTGTTTATTACTTTGCACAAGTTTGGTTTTTTTTTAATGCAACCTTCGTGTTGCATTTTCTGAAGTTTGTTCATCTGGGGATATTTCCAAAATCTCTTTAGCCATATATTGTAGTTCAAACTGTCATAACACTCTCAATTCTTCTTGAAGAGCTATGTTCAGGAATTTTTTTACACAACACTTTCTATTCAGATCACAGCAGATGAAATACCAAAGCAAAAGTCATTTTTCATATAATAATCTCTAATAGCACACAGTGAGTGATAAATACTAATGTGCATTTATCTCCCAAACTAGTGACACTTCACCTAATAAAAATACTCTATTACAGCCATTCAGGATTTTTTTTAATAAACCTCTTCATCAGTAAGTGACAAACATAAAACTAAAGAGCTCGAACTTCTGCAGCACACACAGACTCAGTTGCAAAGAATTTGTTTCAGCTAGAAACTGAAAATCTTAACTTCTTGACTTTCAGAAAGGAAACCTAACATCACCTCAGAGGCCAGCTGGAATCAGGGTCCAGAGACTTAAATACTCTGCTCCGTGGTTCCAAATAGGAATCTGTCAACATCACTTGAACTGCAGATTGGGGCAACTGGGGGTGGGAAATTAAGAACATTTAATTCACAATACATATATTTCGGAAAAAATCTAGAAGTTCTTGAGCAATATGATCTGCAAGAAAAAAAATCCAAATATCATAATTTCCTATATAAAAGAAATCTCACCCTTGGCCAGCTCTGGTTTAAGTGTCTCAAGATACCACAACTACCTTATTGACATAAATGCAAGAAAAGATTTTTGATTTGAAGTTGGTTTCTGCCAAAGGTCCAGAGGTGATAAAAATACAGTTGGTTCCAGACAATCATGAGGAAAATCTCATCACTGGGCTCAGCATGAACATCAGCCACTTTGTCCACAAGTGTCAAATATAACTTCACACATTTAAATTTACCCACCAAGGAAAGTTTACAAGACTGAAACAAGCACTGAGATATCCATCCTCCATTTGACAGGAAAACTTTGTATTTCAGTATGGGAAGTCAGCAGCACCAAAGAATGTGGGCCAGTTCTCTTTCCTGAATTCACTGCTACTATTGCCCACTAATTGACACTTAACGCAGCAGGACACCTCCTGATGACCATGGAAGATGAATAAAGGGTTCAGTTATGAGTTCTAAACTCAGCTGAGATTTCCAGATGACTACAGGGTTACATTTGCTAGGCACAAAGCAATTTAGCCCTGTCTTAGAAAGGACTTAAACACATGCACATCTTTGAGCATGTGGGCAGGGACTGAAGGGCTCTCGGTGTTGCATAAAAGGTTCATAAAATAAGGCTGACTGCTTCACTCTTAGGGTATCGATACTTGATGTGACCCAGCCTTAAAGCACACAGCTTGCAAGTCAGTGGAAGCCAAATCCTTTTAGACACCTCTACCGGCTAATTTTCTCTAGTTCTCCTTACAGGTAGGCATAATCTCATTGTTTTCAACTCCTCATGCACTTTTGGATGTGAAGACAGACAATGCCTTCCAGTTTCAGGTTCTGTAAGAACGATGCTAAATGTTTGCCAGTAGCAGTTACACCTACTATTAAAAAATGTTTCCCAGATGTAAAACATCCATTGTATTTCTACGTGCACAACGCAGCTGTGCTTAGAGGTTTGGCCTCTTGAGTGCTGAAACAATGAGATAAAGCTATCAACAAAGGATAGAGGAAGGCAGTTTTTTGGAAAGACTATTCTAAGAATAAAATTTGATAATGGTGTGCATTGTACACTGTGCAATTATATTGTGCAATGTCAAGTCATTGATCCACCAAGTAAAGTATCTGCATATCAGCTCCTATTCACTAAGTCTTACATGAACACCTTAAGTAGACTCAGAAAAGATAATGCTTAAATCATCCTGAAGCTGCCAGGAATTATTCCAGTGGTTAAAAAAGTGCTACTTAAAGTGCTGCCATCCTTCCACTGCACAGTTAGCAGTACATCTATATTTAGCTTAATAGAAAATGCAATAATATTCCCCCCCGCCCCGAAAGAGTATCTTATATTTCAACATCATCTTCTACCCAGAGGATGTGAGCTTACCAAAGCCTTAAAAGTGAGCAGACATCAGCACTGTGAAAATACAAACCCACTTGGTTTACTCACTGGATTTCCATCAGCAAGACAAAAATAGCGAGCAACTAATGCCATTGTCTGTTCGGTAGCTATCCAGGCCCAAACCTCAAAATGTGTATCCACAAACAACAGCTCAAGACTTCATGCAATTATTTTAGCTATGTGTGTTTAAATGTGTGTGTTCAAGCAGCCACACTGAAATCCAGACCATAGAACTAGATTCAGAATTTTCAGCAAAAGCTTTGCAATGGTTGAACAGTTTTGTCCATGATTTCCTGAATGTATCCCTTATTCCCATGTGTAGCCAAATGTCACAATGTACAACTGTGACCAATATAAAAATTTTCTAATAAATTTACAAAAAAAGCCATGATTCCTTAATTTCAAACAGCTCTTTGTACTATCGTGTATTCATTTACATTTCAAATTGGAATATTGCAATGAATTTGCAACAGTTTATCACAAGATATGTAATTAACTGAAAATTTTACCTTACTTTTAAAAGTAAAATAAGATACATTTCCAGGCTGTGTATTTGTACACAAAATGCATCTTCAGTTGCACTATCCATACACTAACCTGTTCCCTCACATTCCTCTTTCTGCTTCTCTCTCTTTTAAAAATACTACAGAGTTCTAAGAAAGAAAAAAAGTTATTCCAGAGATAGACATTTTGCAGGAGTGCCAACCAGACTTGGGTAAACACAGTCAAAAATGCTATGTGTAATTTAAAAAAAAATATTTACAAATGAAAACATAAAAGTGCTGCATAGCATAATAAATGTCGCCTTACTTTAACTTCTTGCAGGATTTCCTGTTTTTCCTAGAAGTTTTCATGCCCAGAAGACTACTAGAACTGGGCTGTATCCTCTGCATCAATAGACAATACCATCGTTCAAGCTACTCATAATCTCTGAGTTGCAAGTTTACATAGGCAATTTACCCATTTTGTTAACAAAATATTTTGTCAGACAAGACTCAGAACTTGACCATTCATTTTTTTCCAGATGATACTCATAAGTTTTCAAAGCAAATAGCAGCTACTTGATGTCTGCTTCATAATTTGACAGGTGGCTGTACCAAGCTAAATACAGGAAATAACATGATCTCAGATACTACTGCATATGAACTGAAAAATTTTAAGTCAGAGCTGTTCTTTCACAAAATGATTTGAGGCTTTTAATACAGAGGTCCAGTTCCTTCCCCTGAGGAGCTAGCCTCTCCATGTCCACCACTATCAGATAATACATATTTTGAACTCAAATTAATTCAGTCATTATTGTCTGTTAGAAGCAGTGCTTGAAACTTAATTTCTTCTTTCCTCTATCACTGTCATGAAGGTAATTATCCAGTAGTAAGTTCCTTCAACAACAGAGAGGCCAAGTAACTACCAAGTAGTAGCAGCTCCCATCTCCAATGGGAGATGGCAGCAAACAGTCCATTTTCACCCTACTGCTCTGTTTCTCATAATGGGAAAAAGTGTCCAACACTACAGTAAGTTGAGCCCATGCCTGCAAGCTGACTTTCAGATAAACGTATAGCTGTGCAATGAATGAACAGTGATGCGCTTCCCTCTTAGGATGATTGGTACCATGGGCCAGGCATTTGGTGGCAACGCTGCAGACACTTACAAGATAGAAGACAGAATCCATACCAGGCAATGACACTATGAAATCTTAAATTGCTTCTGTGAACAAAATGAATGGTTGATACTATGAAGGGAGGAAAGGTAAAGAGTTGCACATTGATACACAAATCTTGGATGAAGACATTAATTGACTTTTTAATTATATGGATTTAACAAACCCTAGAATAAAATGGAGAACATTTACCTTAAAATTTTCTAATTATTTTTAAGCAGGTAGAAAAAAAATCAGTTTCTAATAAAACTAAAACTCATGAAAAGGAAACTAAAAACAGTGACATGTCAAAATGGGAAAAAACCAAGCCAGGTGTGGAACTAACTCATAATCTGAAATATCCATCATCCTACAGCCCACTGTGAAAACATTAGAAACTGTGAACATAAAAGAAGCTAAGAACATCGGTATTTATACCTGTACAAACCAAAAGTCCATTATCACCAGTAATCAGCAGCAGTGTAAACAGTTGTCCAGGATAAGCATACCAGAAGGTTAATACCACCTCCAAGTCTCTAATCTTTTTCAGATTGCTTGAACCAGATCTTTTCAGTAAACATCTCCCTTGTGAACTTCCCCAGTGCCTTTCCCAATCATGTGAATTTCCAGCACACATGATGTGTTATTGCCACAGGTCAATGGCTCACTGTATGAAGAACATCCTTTTGTTTCCCAGTTCTCACATTATGAGAAAAAGAGAAACTGGTCACTATCCATCCTTTCCCCAACACCTATCAATTTGTGTCTCTCAATCATACAGTCTGCCATGTGCATTTTTTCTCAGCTACAGTCCCATCATACCTAGCTGTTCCTCAGACACTGCTGCATGTACTCTAGTTATCCCTGTCAACCATCTCTAAACTCTTGTCCAGATCTGCTACAGTCCCTTTGGGACAGGGCACCACTACCACTACAAAACACAGACAGATTATGGCTTTATACAGCAGTACAAAGACCTATTCACTCTCCATTTCATTTCTTTATGTTCACATCTATTTTCTCAGCATCTGAGGAGGCTCTGAAGTAATATTTCCACAGAGCCACATATCACAAGCCCTAGACTGCATTCCTAAGGGCCAATGTCAGCTCAGTGACCAGTATTTTTTCTATGTGTGATTATTTTTCTTTTAAAATTTCCTTCTATATACACTTGTCCCACAAGAATACCAGTGGGGTAAAAGGAAACCAGTGCATTCACTGACTAAAGGGATCATCACTTTTTTTTTCCTCAGAGATGCAACTGAATGTATAAAGGTTACCAGATGCGTGTCCTCCTAAACGTGTGATATTTATCTGGAAATTCCAACTATCTCCACTACAGGAAATATCCTTCAAAATTCTCTTGTCACATCAAATACTTTCAAAGACTATAAGTTTTAACTGCTTGCTTCTGAATAAATAAATTATCTCAAAGCACAATTTATCTGTTCTAGTACCTAGAACTTACAGTAAGAATGACTGCCTAACAATGAATTAAGTTTGTCACAGATGCACTTATTTAATCCACACATTAAAAACTACCCAAAAGAAAGTACGTGCAGTCTTTTAAGATAAATACTTGAGTTCCTCTCTACAGTCCTTTGGGATTTTACCAAGATTTTTTCAAAGGCTAACCAGTTACCAAGCATTCACTGCAAGACCTTGGCAAAGTAATGTTTGTGTCCAACTAGATCTTATATGTCTGGCATTTTGTCCACTGGGGTAGACATAAAAGGATCAGTAGTTTCATTCTTTCACGTACAGCAAAAATTATGGGAACCCAGCAGCCAAATGTAGTAAAACTGCTTCAACACTGAAGCTGAATTTGGCATCTATGCTCTGCACACATGTAGCTCAATTGTTGTCCAAGCAGCATTTCAGGATCCAAGGGGCCTCTGCAGTGGTATATGAGACATCACTGCAACTCAGCTGGGATTTCTCACACATCTGCCTTTCTGGTAGAAGGATTTGGAATCATCTCCTGGACAAAAGGAGGGACAACAACCTCAGAAAACTCTTGCAAAAATCACTAGGGACTAGAATAGAAGGCTGCACCATTTACACCACTTCTTGTAGCTGCTTTTTAGAAAGGGTTGCTACTGCACCACTTTTAAATACTTTTCCCTGTGGTAGGAAACATAGGCATGGAACTAGAAAGTCAACATACAGAGTGAGTAAGAATATAGAAAGGGTATGTAAGATTGATTAGAATGTATGTGCTACCATGTTTTACAGAGTATAGTTTTAGCATTCTGCAAAGCAAGGAAGTGCAGCAGAATAGCCTGCTGTTTTCATGGTTTTAAAATGGTTTCATGATTTTTAAATGGTCACCGATGTTGCCTTTGTAGACAAAACAACAAAAACAAACAACAAAGAAACAAACCTCCCAACTGAACAAAGGGATCATTTAGAGGCATAAAATGTGGACAGTATGCCAGATACAAAGGGTGAAGATATTCCTTTTCTCTTTACAAGTTTACAACAAGTAGCTTCAGGTCCCTGCTATGGAATGTGAGCAAAAAGATCCCTGTGATCCTGCAGTTTGTACCTTTTGTTGAATGTTAAAGGGCACTAGAAATTTCAGTCTTCAAAAGTCCCTGACAGCCTGAGCTTTGGTCCAATCTGAGTTATCTCTGTCTACCTCTCCAAAAAGAAAAGCAATCAAATAATTATTTTTTATCTGTCAAATATGGAGATACAATGGGGAAGGCAAGAAGAAAACCTTTTTTTAGCTATGTGACCTCTGAATGTCCTCTAAATCAATGACATCTAATCTGCAAGTAGCATAATCTCATTGTCACTACTCTTGTTAGGAATAAACTAGAAAGACTCAACAAAAAAAATTCCTAGAGGTTCTTAATACAAGTATTTTTAGGATAAGGAGAGAATGAGTACTTTTTTAATATGAAAGAAATTGAAGCGTGTTCCATCATATAGATTGGTTTGACTTTTGGATAACCTCAGAAATACTGTTATGAAGTAAGAAACAAAGCTTGCTTTTAAAAATTTTATGGAGACAAGAATGGGCATGCTTCAGTTAGCAGCATATATGTATATACAAATTGTATACATATAGAAGTACAAAACATATATTTGTCACATAAATACAGGTAAAGCAGACAATCTTTTCTCAGCCCACAATACAGTTAATAATCTTACTTGTATGCGGAGAGGAAAAACTATACCAAATCCATTTTGTCATCTAGACATCTAGACTTATAAGAAAACACTTTTCCTTCTACAGGTCCAGCATGGCATATTTTGGACACCGGAAAAGGAAAGATTTGGCTTCATACAGCATTACCTCTATATCACAATCAGAATCAAATGTAAATGCCATTTGGCTGTTTCACATACTTAACATAAAAGGAAAACACTTGAAAATTTAGTCTTGCTTTTAAATGTTTTCCTGTCTTCCATTTTCTCATATATAATGCTTTGCTACTGGTCTGAAAGACTAAAGTATGACTGTGTTTACGAAGAAATAATTCAGATTCCAGCATGATGTGCTACTATATAATAAAGCGAGGTGTCAAAAAAATCATACTTCTGTGAATTTTGTAGGATTATTAGAATTCAAAAAGTTTTAACTATTAATGAAGAGGAAAATTTGTATTTGATGTAATACTCCAGCATCCTAACTAAAACTCTGGCATACAGTGTAAACAAAAAAACCCAGCCCTACAAACTTACAGATATATACTCCTGTAATAAAACACATATGTACTCAGTACAGTCAGTAGCCTAAGCTATTTTCCAGTCATACAAATTCAGACCTTTACTTAATCTACAACATACTAAAAATATTTAATATGAAACAACGTTCACAAATCTCATGAAAATGGAAGTTGGATTCTATTTTTGATTGCCAATGTTAAAAAATTCAGGCTGAAATTCAAGTTGCTAAAGGAACTTTTACAACACTTGGCAAGAAGGATGAAATGCCACTGTACAGCTCAAGAAATCAAAACTATTTCATTTGAACTTACCAAAGCTTAGGTATTTTCTTTATATTTTTTTTTCCACATGACAAAGTGAAGAATTTCCACATTGGCAAGTATCAACATTTCCTTATGAAAAAAAAAGCATCTGACTTTGTTACAGCACATATTCCCCTGAATTAAAAACTATTCACTAGGAATTTTTCATAGAAAGTTACCAAATAGCAGGAAGAGAAAGGATGTTGGGAAAGAACAGCAACAACACATAGCATCAGCATGCATCCTCTGAAGTGCTAGTGACACTTTAAAGCAGGACTAAACTGACTGATTTCATGCAAGCATAGGGTTTGTGTAATAGATGACAGAAAATCCTGCTACAAATGTTTCAGGGCTGTTTGCTGGGGATAACCTCTGGAGCACATTCAGGGCTTTTTGCCAGGTGTAAGTGATGCAACCTTGCAAACACGTGCTAGAATAACCATGTTTGTGTTCAAACACCACCACGGCAACATTTGATCCCTCTGTGTAATGGACAGCTCTCTCTGCACTACGTCTGAGCACGCTCAGTTGCATTAGCATCACTTCAGGTGCGTGCTGAACCACACCCAAAACCTGGGGTATTAAAACCTGAGCAACGCCCCACCTTGGCTCCGTTGCAGAAACACTGCACCTGGCACCCAGCAGTAACTCCTGCCTCCTGCCCAGCACTGCTGAGGAGGACCAGACCAGCCTGCCCCACCTCGGCATCCCAACAGGGACACACACGCCTCCCCTGGAAGCTCGGCTCTGCTTCACATGAGCTGAGTTTCCAGCAGTGTAACACGGATAATTCACTCCCTGACCCTCCGCTGCCGCCCAACACGAATACTGGGAGTGAGAGAGCCTGCCATGACAGTAGTTGAACAGCTCTCTGGCTTTCTGCTCTCCTCAGACACTGGGAGAAGCAGTATTCTCCTTTATTATTATACCACGTTTCCTTGTGTATGTCAACTGTTCCTTAGTTACAGAAAACTGTACTCTTTCCAGACAAGTGTAATGAATCTTCAGAAAAGGAGTAACTTTTATTTACTTTTTTAAATCATTTTACAGTAACTCCCAGAAGGAATGAACATTTTTATTTACAGCCTCGTCTGCTCATATGTGAACGCATTTCTATGTAGCCACCTCATGGTAGCATATCCTAGCCATCTTGTAATGAAATTATTGTGAACATATCAGCAAGACATGATCCCACATATTTAAGTCATTACAACAAACTTTGGCTTAGATCAATGTACATTAGTTATTTTAATTACAGCTGAGTCAATCTCTGTTAGGTATGAATAACATTTGGCCAAACTTTTCTCTGTCTTTAAGCTAAAGGAGCCTCCTTTAAATTTTAATTTTGAACTCATGTTTTTGAGATTCATATAATTATTACAACTCAGGCTTAATTTTCACACTATCATTACCTCTTGCTTAGGAAAAATGAAAAGAAATCTAGTACAAAACAGCACCAGTTTGACCAACATTAATTTCCTAGACTGATTTAATACCTAATTACTAAAACACAAAGTCTGTTGACTGGAACACGGTAGAAAATTCCTGTTTGCAGTATTCTGAAGATGACATTTCTAGACACCCAAAGATCTCCACAGAGATTTTTCCAGAGAATACTGGTAATAATTGCAGATGTAGTGAAAGACATTACAGCAGTGATGCACCTCAACCAACAATGTTGATTTCTTTATGAAAGTGCAAGTGTCTGGGACAACTGCAGTACTGGCACTGACAGTACCACCCTCATTAGTTACTTCAATCCTCCATAATATTTATTTATAAGTATTTCAGTGATCATATTTACATGCCAGGGTGTTGTCATGCAATTTTTAGTTTTTTCCCACTGCTGCTGACAGTAAGACAATGGTGTCAAACCACGTGCCAAAAGGGAGGACATGACTGTGGGGAAAAATAAGTTCATAGAGGATGCGCCACAAGAAGATGACAAACCAAACTGTGCAAGGGCTCTCAGGCAAGGCTTCCACCCACTGAATTCCACTCACTGATTCCTGAGCCAGCACTCAGGAATCTTCTCTGGGACATCAGAGCATCCAGCTCTTTGTTCATGTTTGATGGCAATTCAGTGCCACCTCTTTCCCTTGCTTAAAGGGGTTCAGATGCCATTACTCACTGCACCACTATCAGAGGCTGCTGGCTGAGCCTGCCCAGACCTAGGGGCCTGCTCAGATCCAGTGGCCAGATTCCACAGTCCTGGATCACGGCTGGTTCCCACGCAGGAACCACTAACCCAAGTACTCTGCCATTGTCTTTGAGCCTACTGGCTTCTGTCCTTGGTGAGCACAGCCCAAGGGGCATGAATCCATGTCTTTCAACAGCTGTGACACTGACACCTGACAACCCAACCTGGCCAAGCCAAACTGGGAACATTGCTGGAGACAGCTCACATAGTGGGAGTTTGAGACACTTGAGGAGCAATGTTTTTATTTGGACATCTAATATGGAGCTTAATCAGTACTAGAGACCTAATTGCTCTTGGAATTCTATCTTCTCTCCACAAACTCCTTCAGAAAGGTCTCAACACTTCACATGGCTCCTTTCACATCTACTCTTATTTATGCATATATCTCTAATGCACAAACTCTTCTTTGAATCCATAAGCCCTGTAGTAGCTTAGAAATTTCTAGAGCTGGCATCTGGACAAAGGAAAGGGAATAAGAAAGAAATTATTTCATATTTTGCAAAAGATTCAGCAGTCATTATCAACAATTTGTCTCTCAATTACTCCCAGTCCCCTAAATATTTCCTGAAGTCTTACAAAGGCCAGTCAGGGAACAGAGGCCGCTCCATGTGATCAGCATAATCATTCATCCCAGGGGGTTGGAACTAGATGATATTTAAGGTCTATTTCAACTCAAGCCATTCTATGATTCAAAAGGTCCTCAAATTTATTAATGACTGACAAGTTAAATAGCTGAATTCCGACTTCTGAAAATGATCAGCAGCTTTCAGAGACACTTAATGATGCATCGCTGATCCTCTTCCAGATAGAATTATGTTTAAGAAAACATGTCTATG
This sequence comes from Irena cyanogastra, assembly GCA_013397155.1. Lineage (NCBI taxonomy): Eukaryota > Metazoa > Chordata > Aves > Passeriformes > Irenidae > Irena > Irena cyanogastra. The sequence continues at coordinate 498,594 of VWZV01014479.1, read as the reverse complement.
TCCTCACAAGCACATAGAATAAGTATACACAGAACTCTGGAAATCAGAAAAGGTCCCAGATTATCACTCTCTAAAGCATTTAGATTCTGCATTATTGGAAGTTAAAAAAAAAATCATACTTCTTCCTTTAATAACCTCAGCACCTCTCAAATGGATCAGTATGTACACCATGAACATCCTTAGTGTACTGTCTGATCACAAACAACATGCTAATTGATGTATTACCATAACTGAAGGGTTTTATGCATTCAGAAGGGATCCCAAGTCTCAAAGTCTATGGAAATGCAGAAGAGACTTAGGAAAGACTCTGTCTGGTGCAAATGTATCAGTAGGAATGTTGAGAGGGTATATTAAGTAACCTGACATGATGCTGTTAAAAGTCAGTGATGTTCACAGTTTAAAAAGCAGGCTGTACAGAAGCAGGCTGTGAAAAGATTCCAGGAATGCAGCCATTCACTGCAGAAGCATATTTCACGTTCAAGGATTGCAAGACAAGGAGGAAAAATCTTCCACGCACATGTATGTGTGCTTACCTCCTCCTCCCCTCAAATTCAGAAATAATGTAGGAGAAAGATGGAGTAACCAACAGCAGCTAATGACTCTAAGTCTTTTTAGGAAAGGTGAATTAAGTACTTGAAATGAGTTCTGAATAAAAACACAGTATTTAAATAAATAAATTTATAAAAGAAAGGTAAAAACGGATCTGTGTCATGCAGGAGAAATGGCATGGTAAATTAAAAGGACCTTTTTTTACCTGGAAATTACAGGCTACTTAACACAGAATTCTGGAATTTGAAATATGCTTAAAGGGCCTAAAAACCAGAACAGGTGTTGTCTGCCATCCAAAATTACTCTGAAGAGATGACAGACAGTTAAGGGAAACTTTGAGTCATCATGCAATGTTGCTTGCTTAACCATACAAAAAGAATGAGACATAACACTACCATATTTTCTAGAACTTAAATGCTCTTTCTCTTACTGAAATCCTGAAAACCTTCTGAAAGAGAAAACCTCCACAGTCTGTAAAATCTGAATACTATAAATGATACATAATACACTGCCTAATACACAATCTAGACTGGAGCACCTCAATATATTAATTTAAGATTTAGCAGGCACACTTTTCCAAAAAAGAACTGTAAAGATGAATGTAAAGGGTGAACACTTGAGCTGGTGTGCATCAGCATTGCTCCATTGAAGTCAACTGCACTATGCTGTTCAAAGAGGATGAGAATCAATGCTCTGTTTTACATAAACAAGCATTAGCAAACATACCCAATATTCTGCTGAAATGTTACGTCCCAGTCAGACAGCATTTCTCACCTCCAATCCAAGAGCATAAATGAAATGGCTCTGCGCAACTCTCTGTTGGTAACATGAAGACAAAATTTGGCAGAAGGAAGCCTTCTGCAAACATCCAATGTGAGCTCAAAAATACTGTTGGTTTTCCACTGACAAAACTGATTTATCTTTAGCTACCAGATGGACTCAGGAAAGATGGATGAATTCTGTAATGGAGATGGAATGCCCTATTTTATGTCTGTCTCATTACCATTCTGTATGCTCCTTTTCTCAGACTTCAGTACAATTTTAAAAAGGGGAACACTTTCACTTAAAAAAACCCCCTATTTTTAAGAGTTTGTTTAGGTTTCTGCAGGGAAGCATTTCATTCAGCTTGCCTTTAAACTCCAAGACATTCAGATAAGGGACAAACTAACTAGTAAAATACCTCTAAAAGCAAATACCAAATTTGTAACTTCAACAAACTCCTTCAGAGTCTGAACAGCTGTGCCCTGAGTCCTAGAGGTTCATACTGTCACTGCTTAGAAGAATAGCAAATCTCCTGTTCCCACCATGAGCAGCTTGGGAACCAGGATCAGGTTTTGTATTGCACAGGTCCAGTCTTAGCAAAATAATTACTGTGGCCAGCACTGCAAATGATCCAGTTTCTCTCACCACTTCTAATAATTTTAGAAAAATATAAAATCCATAATTATCCTGTTTTCCTGTCAGGCAATAACTACTTATGCTATTAAATAAAATGTACAAAGTCATGCAAACACAAGCAGCAGGAGAGCAGTGCAGAAAGCAGGACTCTGAATCTCTGATCCACTATCACGACCACAAGGGACAAGAGAGCACTCGAACAGGGGAGCACAGAGGGACAATCAAGAGCCTCAACAGGGCAGCAGGAGAGGAGGAAGAATAAATAACTCAAGTGTTTGCTGCAGGTGAGTGCAGGCAGTTGCTGCCAATTGATCTCTTGTTTCCAAGAGCTCGGGCATGGCATCTCTGAAAATCTGTCCTTTGCGAGTAGCTAAGTGCAAGGACAAAATTAAATTGGGTGCACATTTTTAAAGTAGTATCATTCCCAAATACTTAGCAACCCTCTTTCACTAGATGTGCCTGTATTCTTGGCTGCCTGTGTGTGTTTACAAGCCTCCCTTTCATATTTCCTGTAATGCTCACCACAGTACAATAACTACCAGGTTCTTTCTTATTCCTTGATTCCCTTGTGAACCAAAACATTTTTAATCATTTCCCTAACTTAGGCTTGCTGAGAGTCAGCTAGGTACAGCACACACATCTGAGCAGGTCACTGACTTTTGAAATGGTGCTTAACCTTCTGCTTCCTACCCCACACTCTGCCTCCTCTATTTGTAAGGAAGCAGCTTGGAGCTTTGAATATGCCTTTGTGTGGGTAAGCTTCCTGCCTAAGGAAATAGCATCAGTTTCAGCTGAGGTTTCAAGGCACTCTACTGTGAGTAACAGTACAGTTCAAAACACATCATGCTGTTTTGCCTGGGCTTGGCTGGGATAGTTAATTTTCTTCTAAGTAGCAGCGTTTTGGATTTAGTGCGCCAGTGAGCAGGTGCACAAGAAATTTCAGAGGGTCAGCACAGCCAGGAAAGCTGACCCAAACTGGCCCAATATACCATATTCTATGGTATATTCCATACCATAGAATGTCATGCTCAATTTATAAAGTAGAGGGAATTGGTCAGAAGACACAGATTGCTGCTTGGGGACAGGCTGGGAATCAATCAGCAGGTGGGGAGCAATTGTTTTGTGCCTCACTTGTTTCTCTTGGGTTTTATTCCTTTCCTACTACTATTATTACTATTATTGTTGTTATTATTACTATTATTAACATGACAGTAATCATTATTAAAATTTACTTCATTTCAGATATTGAACTGTTCTTATCTCAATCCACAAAGTGGATTTTTTTCTCAATTCTCCTCGCTGCTGGAGGGGGGTGATGCATTACAGTGAGAGAGCAGCAGTGTAGTTTTAGGTTAAACCGCAGTGCTGTTCCACCCTTAGGAGTAAGTTAAAAAAAAAAAAAACAAAAAAACAAAAAACCNAAACAAAAAAAAAAAAAAAAGCCCAAAACAAATACTGTGGCAGAATATACCACTGAATTCCAGGTGGGCTTTAGTTTTAGTTATTTGTCACTGCACAGTCAGCAATCAAACCTAGGAGTTATTGGTCTAATAATGAATACAGAAATATGGCACTGAATTGTCTTCAGAAAAGCCTGATCACTTGTAGTGCTGGTCTGATTTTGGTCGACTTTTCCACTTTTCCCTAGAGTGGAAAAAAAGTTACGGGGTGAGAGGGAGGTGAGAAAAAGGTCAAGAAAACTGTCATGGAATTATCTGATGTATGGTTTGCCAAAGGGCTGAAGTAAGTGCCCAGGTTATAGGGTGCCTTATCATCTGTCAGGTTCAGTCTAGAGCTGGCTGGAGTCAGTTTGCTGTTCAGCCTCCATAATCACTTTTATACATTTCTTAAAGCACCAGCCACCTCACAGGATTTGCTGTGAGGATTTTCCTCTGCTTAAAATTAATGAAATACTTTTTCAGATACTACTGTTATTTCCTGTACTACTAAAACACACAGCTATCTTAAAGCACTTAGAAGATTAATTGGTCAGACCCGGCTAGTTTATGAATAATAATCATGGGTTTGGTCTCTGGATGAGAAACTCATTTTCGTTTTTGTCATCTGTTGGACATAATTTGTTTGACTTGGCTATAACCTGGTAGAAATGTGACTCATACCCTGAGAACCAGAGTCTCCACAGAGTTAAGTATTCTCATTCTCTCTCCATTTCTGAAAAATAATTCTTGCTTTGTGACCATGTTCCTGATTGCCTTGTCTAACGTGTTTATGGGGTAGAGAGGAGTGGGCTGTTTGTTTGTTTTATTATTTTAGAAGCTTGGGTAAGGTATATAGATTTCAAGAAAAGATACAGACCTCAGTAGCAAGGTCCCTGGCAAGACAAACCTGGCTTAAAAGAGTTTTTGATCAAAACTGGCAAAGGATGGACAAAGATATGCACAAAGAGGTTGCTGGCAATATGGTTATAATTTATTAATGTCACTGTAACAGGAATGATGGCTTTATCTGCATACATGTACACTTGATGTACTTTCCCCTCCATTAACAAAAATTTTTAAAAATTAAAAATTAATTCCTTTATTGTCAACACATATAGCCATGTTGCCATCCCACCTTTTTAGGCCCTTACTGAGTTACAAGGCAGCACTAGGTTATCTAAGCAGAAAATAATTCACTTGCTGTAATTTTCTGTGAAGTGCAAGGGGAGATAGATGACTTATCAAGCTAAAACCACATGTCATCACAAAATAATGTCTCAAGGAGTGGGGAAAGAAGCAGGTCTGGTTTAATACTCTGCTGTGCTGCTTGGTTGTGCTTTCCAGTATCTGACAAGGGCCTGCTGACTGTAGTACTCCCAGCAATGTGGCATTCATAATGCTGAGCACCAGTCAAGAAATGTACTGGCATGGTTCTGTGGCAGACAGTAAATAACTGACCTCAAATATTGCATAGCTTGAACTGAAGACATCAGGAACACAACTGGTATTACTGAGTCTACCTGTGTACTCTCCAACATGAAATAGACAGTGTTAACTTCAAGGTGAAATTTTAAAATAAGAACATTACAGTTATTTAAGTACTTACTTTTGGTAACAGGTTGTAGGTGGAGTTTTTTCAGTTTGGGTGTTTTGGGTGTATTAACTTTGAGAAGATAGGTATCATCCAAAAAACATTCATGGTTCACACACTTCCTGTAAACTTGAGCAAACATGGCAATTTTCAAGCCGGGCCAATTTTTTTAGTCAATTTTATTTGGCTTACAGTAGAGTTCATAATGAATCCTGGCAACATTTTAACTAAAAAGAGACTATCTCCCATGTATAACCAAAACTGTTTTAAATGTGAGTCATCTGAAAATCACCATAGTCAAAATGGATTGATGTTTAAAAATGAGCATAATAATATTTTAGGGAACCCAATCTGTATTTTAAAATAAGACCAAGCTATTCTAAAAATTCAGCTGTTACTGAAGTCTTACATACAATGTAATTTTATTGCACAGCACCGTACTGAAAATTTATGCTTGCTTTTAAATGGCACTGCATCTCAAATCTTTCTTCTAAATTTTTTTTCTTTTGCAAATGTCTGCCATTGGTATGTGCCATGTGTGTACAGAACACAAACAATGTTATTGTGCCAGAAAAAGAACTTAAGAGTATCACCAATACAGAAAATTATTGGACTTGTATTATTTTAGATTTTCTCAGGACTTTTCTTTCTTTCTTTTGTTTAATTCTGTTTCAAATTTTCAAGCTAGAAATAGAATACAAGCCCACAATGAAGCACTCCATGCATCTGTACTCAAAAGAATTTTTGACACTGCAGTTTTAAATTAGGCCACACAGATTTCTCCTCTTTAAATATGGAAGGAAGCAAGAAATTTGCTTTTTTCACAAGGACAAAGGGCTAAGAATGAGTCTAAGCCAGCAGAGTTGATTAAAGAGAGGTGAAGCATTCAGAGAAGAAGTATATGAGAAACAATCTCCAAATCTGCATTGGGCACCAGCTCATGAACCTTGTGATATTCAGTGCCATGTGAATATCAGCCTTGCAGGCTACCACTTCCCAAATCTTGTGCTACTTTCCCCCAGATTTGGAAGGTCAAACAAGGTATCTGCTCACAACACTTAAAGGGTAGGATATATGTGCATGTGGAAAAATGCTTTTCAAAAACTACCATTTATTTTAGAAAGCAAAAAGTGATGGTACCTATTCCAAGCCATCATAGTAGTCACAAGAATTCAGCATGAAAAATCCACATGCATATATGCATCCTTAACAAACAAGTATCATAGGGAAAATCCCCATATATTTTCCTAATTCCTACATGAAATATTACATCCAGCAGAGCATCCACAAAAGATTTTATCTAGCACCATAATGAGTTTTATTGCTGAATCTCAATTATTATGATCTCTCATACATCTAGTTATATCATTTAAGTGAGAGTTAAGTATCTAAAAGCAAGCAGACAAAGACACAGCCTAAATCCATTTTGCAGCTTCCAAATCTAATACTCTTCTTTGAAGAGTAATAAAAAGCAATGTGTTTTGCTGGGTAGAGGAGGAAGTAAGCAAAATTTTAAACTTGGTTATTTTGTAAGGCTGTGAGAGATATTTAGATCATTTTACTAAAGTGGCCTAATATTTAGCTTACAAATAATCACTGAAGCACTTCTCAAGCATTCTGGAGTGCACATTTTGATTTTGAATCAAAAAAAGTGTGTTTTCCCATGGTAAATCCTGTACCTGGCTTATCTCTACATTTTCCTGACTCTCTCATAATGATATCTAGTTTCCAGAATGATCTTATTTCTGTTATTAATTTGTTTGTCTACATATACAACAGCACAAGGAAGTACTCATCTAGCCCTTTGAATAGCCTTACAACAGTAATATTAAAACAAATTCTTACACAATTGTATGTAAAATGTTTTTTCAATATTGTATTAAAATGCGTGATTTTTATGTCATATTCCAGTAACTTATTCCTTCCCAAATGCCCAAGAAAAAAAGATCCACAAAGTCACTAAAGAGTGCATGTCCTGGATTTGGCTGCCAAACCTCGCCCAAGTTCTTATTTCATAATCAGAACATTGTCTCCAGCTACCCATCACTCATTTGTGTTTTGCAGATTTGGAAAAGGTTTAACCACTGGATAAAGAAGCTGAGGTTAAAAATGGTTTTCTCTAAACAGTCATATTTTTGTGCTGAAATGAAACTAAAGGCTTGCAGAAGAAAACTTCAAGTTTAGGACACAATAGATCATCTTAATAGCAGATAAAGCATATTTGTACTGCCTACATAGTATTTCTCCTGTACAGAAACTCAGTCTGACAGAAGAAGCAAAGGAGGCAGCAAAACCTCAAACCAGGTTTTTTTTGTATAATGAATCTTGTTGATTTAAGCACATAACACCATAAATTACCTCATATGGCTCTCAAAGTGCTTATGATGCTGATGAGCACCAGTAGCTGTAGTAACAAAATGGACCCTGCTTTAAGAACTATTCTTTCCAATCATCATTTTCCTTCAATAACCAAGCATACGGGTGCATGTAATAACAAGGGGCTTCCCTGGCGCCCACTGATGCTGATGGTTTTAGCTCAAGATTTAGACTAATCATTAGGGGCATTCAATTGTAAGAAAAAGTTGCACATTTGGTAAAGTTAATGACTGATTTCACAGTCCCCAGAGAAGGCCAGTAATTCCAAAACATGTTGCACTCCACTTGGTTTCAGGTCCAGATCACTGCTGGTTTTGAGTATCACTGGAGGCCAACTACAGTTTGGCTGATCTGCTACAGGAAAATGTCTAGCCAAAACTGATCCCATCTTCACAAATGGAGATTTTTCTTCACAAATATATTTCTTTAGGAATACATTCTCTTGGTCACATATCTGAATGCAGAGATAGCTTACTTAAGAACAGTCAAGTCAAGTATTTTCCAGGCAGTACAATAAAAGATCTTATTCCATGAGACCTTCTAATGCCCTCAATAAAAGGAAATGGGAGAACCTTGAACCCTAGCTTTTATATGAGTGCACAAAAGAGATTTTCATTAACCTCCTATCCATGATCTACCAAAAGTGATTACTTCCTGCTAAGGTGAGATGTCATATAACTGCAGAGGTGTTTAGGAAAACAGGAGTGAAGAAATTGATAGAAACATTCATAACGGTATTAACAGCACTAAGAAATTTCTGAAAAAAAATCCAGGTATTTTAAATAGTTGCAAGTGTCCATGACTTATACCACTGCAACACAGGAATGAGAACCTGTCCATTGTTCAATTACAGTAATTCTAAATTTTCTAACAATCTAGTTAAAATTTATTTCAGCAGTTAACCACCTCCCTCCACAAAGAAAAAAAAAACAAATCAAAACAATGAAACCCAATAACAAAAACAACACATCTCCCCTCCCAAAAAAACCCAAAACCCACAAAAACAATTCCAACAAAACGAGACAGAAAATAGTAAGGGAAGAGGATAGAGTTTTAGAAATGATAAAACAGTATTTTAAAGTCTCACTGATGCTTCCAGCTATTTACCATCTGTCTCATTTTATTAATGTAAGGTTTCCACCAGGAAATACTTGTTTTCAAAAAATTATTATTGCATTAATGTCAGGATCTGGTAAGCAAAACAAAAAAACCAAACAAAAACTCCAACAAACAAAAAGCCAAAGATAATAACAAATAAGTCAGTCTTTGGCTTGTCCTATATTCTAATCAGTCTTTTTTAATATTGGATATATTTTAAATGTGGATTTCAATACTTTTCCTTGACCTTGTAACTGCTCTACATTTAATGGTCTAAAACATAGACTGCCATTATCAGGTTACACTTCTTTTGCTGATGCAACAGTCTTCCCAAATCTACTTCCAGTAATAACATTTTTATTTGGCTTACCCTGATCTAGCCCTTTAGCATAATTACTCCTTATCATTGAGTCAATATAACACTCAAAATTAGCAGCTGATTTGCACATTTTACAGACAAATCAGATGAACCGAAATCCTGATTTTGGTATAGTCTTCCCACTGCAGAGGTGGAAGCAGGGGGTGGCCAGGGGAAAGCACAAAGGAATGCAAAGCTATCCATATTGGCCAATAATTCTTAAGAAAACTCTTGAAACTGCCAAAATTAAAAAGCTTTTGGTGCTCTCATTCACCTTTACACATCAGTTAGAATAGAGACTGCACAAAAATAACACATTTGTACGTTTTACGCAGTCTCCTCTGACCTCTTAAACAGATTCCCAGGTATGTTTTCAGTGCCTGTCCGTTTGAATAGCAAGGGAATATTCTGTAAACACTTGCTCTGCTAAACCTTCACTGTCTTGCCCAAAGATGAGCACACACTCATCACACCTCTATCTACCCAGAAAAGCTGAATCACCCCCCTCCAAAAAAAAGAAAATAAAATCAAAAGTTATGGCAACCAAATCTTTCGTATGGGCATGGTTAACTAATTTGAAAATGTCTTGTGCAGCTTAGCAGGAAAGTTCCAAATCTGCTCAGAGCAATCCAAAACAAGCCTCTCAGATACAAAATCAGAGTGCTCGCGTGGGGATTTACAGATTTAAATCACAAAACAAAATCTTTGTTTTGGAGTTGCTTTGGAGCCAAGCTATAGTTGGGGGTTTGAAGTGGGGATTCAAGCCAATAACTTCATAGTTGAGAGTCTAAGGGGTCGGACTCATCTCTTGTGAGTTTTTTGTAAAAATAAGTCTTGCAAACTAAACTAATATATTATTAAAGGCAATAACGAGGCAATAATTTCTTAAAGTAAGTGAAATCATCTTATTAATACAAATCCCAGAGCTGTGCTTACTAGCTTGCCCAAGTATCTCAAACTTTTATGAAGATCTTACAAAGCCTCCAGATCCTGAGCTAAGTTTCCCCCAGATGAAATGCAATTGCCTCCAGAATGGAATACCGCAGTTATCTTGCAAATCAAAGCAGCACTACACAGCTCTCTATGCCAGAGTTAGAGAATGCCAGATCAACTGAACCTCATTGAGGAAACTCTACAGCCAATAAAGTAAATATAAACATATCCAGAGTGCCCTCTAAATGATAATTTTAAGTACATGTAAACATTCCATTAATTGAGAAGTTGCCAGTTAGTAACATTCAGAAACAAATGCTATGTATCAACAGATTGGTCTTGTTCTTGAGCCCTAATGGTTTCCTCCTTGCAGATATTCACAAGATCTTAGTTGTAATTGTCAAACTTGAAACCTAGCCAATACATTTAATTAGGGAAAAAAGGGACTAATGGATGTACTTTAAAATAATTGCCCACAGATTTTTAATAATGTTCAGGAACCTGGTGTAACTTTTTTATTCTAAACTCACTCCCTGACTAAGGTAATATTCGGGTACTGTGGAAGACACACAATAAACCCAAACTTCGCCTTCAAATCTAACTGGCCTCTAATTCTCGCTCTGACTTTCTCTGCACTCTTCTATTTCCTGCCCACACACAAAAATCCTCTTATTTAAAACTGATTCTGAAATAACATTGTGAGATGTGCAGTAGCTGAAGCACACTGTCTCTGACCCATCCACCACTCAGCTTTTCTGCCCCTTTGATCTCCAGCTCCAGACCACTGCTTCCAAGCAAAGACTGCTATGAAAACAACTGCACTCCTTCAATAAGGAACAGACATGTCAGGTCTATACCTCTTCTACATGGCAGTTAAGTTTTCCTTTTAAAATTAGTTTAAACATTTATTGGTCTAAGCTGCCAGTTTAATTAAACATTTTTTGTTACAACTCCAGAGGGTTGAAATTCTGGGGCTTCAGTATGTCTATGCCAAAATCCAATCTGCCAAAGCACATTTTTTTGCTCATTGCCAGCTGAGTATATAGAAATTGGCTCTGAAAAATAGGCCAAGGCCTGTAACACTGCACCACATGCATACGAAATGCCTGAAGGTGCCAGCAATATGTACTGCACACAGCTTGACTTTACAAAGTGCATATATCCAAATCACCAGGTCAAGACTTGGAGTAAACTCCTCAAAATTAAAGCCAGAAAGCAATTCCTTTCTGTTGTGGTTACTGTATCTGTTTCTCTCCCAGTAACATTAGGATGTACTGAGCATTCCCACAGTTGTGATCGAGGTTGCTGCCTGTTTGCATGTGTAAAGAAGGGGGCATTCCTGCCAGTCCCTGCACAGAGTTAACATTTCTTCAGTCTGCTCTTCATGAGACATTGCCCCACGCACCTCAGAGCTTTCAAACTTGCTGTCACATGGAAACAGAAAGGAATCAGAGGCATAGACGCCCTGTCACTGAAGGGGTAGGGTACCACAAACAAACAAAGAAGGAGGGGGTGGAAAAAAGGAGAAAAAAGCCAAAAAAAAGCAGCAAGGATCTCTCTCCATGTCATGGCTCACAAGTGACAAATGCAAGTGTACACAAGGAATGTTTATCAAGATGCCCAATTAAGGAAAAAAAAAACCAGTGAAGCTTATTGTATTTTCTACCTAGAATCGGAATGGTGTGGAATATGCAAAATCTGGAATAAGAATGTGACGCAAATGAGATAGTTGTACATATTTCTCAAAATTCATCATCCCAGAGTATAATGGTTTAAAAAAAAAACAAACAAAAACCAAACACCAGATAAATATATGAAAAAGTATTATCATACAGGTAGAAGCTTTTTAAAAAATGGTCACCCCTTGCCCCATCTGCTCCACAACCACCAAGAAGATTTAGATATGGTCCAAATACCAGGGTGGAGAGTGGTCCACCAAGAGCATCGAGCACCACAGGCTCAGTAATCATTTTAAATATCATCTCTTTTCTTCAAACAAGACTTGTGGGATTAATTACACAGGAGAAGAATAAAGACAACTCAATTTAAGGATTATAAATAGCAGTTTCCAGTGCTAACAAGACACACATGCTTAACAATGGAAGGTAAATTAACCTGAATTATTGGATTACGGTCATTTGACTCACCAGGCTGAGCATTCCCTGGAGGTGTATGTACACTGTACTCACTGGCCAGCCTTAACCTACCACTCACCAGCTGGCCCAGAGGAGCCAGACTCAAGCACCAGGAGACTGGCTACAAATGACTATGTAAGGGTCATTTTTTCAATTCCATTCCTACATTCTCTATCACTTGAGGAACCTGTGGGGAAGACAGTGTAGATTTTCTTCTATGACTTTTCAATTTATGCAGCTTTTTCCAAGCCAAACTATTCTGTAGACAGATTAAGCCTCCTAACAGCCCTTCACCCTCTCATTCTCCAGCAGCTGTGCCTACAGCACAAGGCAGGTGCCATCCTTGTCACATTCCATGGGTTTCCTTTGGAAAAAAACCCAGAGCATGTGAAGATGAGACAGGAGGAAGGAGCTGCAATGGGCTCTAATAGATTTTCCAGGCTGTATTGACCAGGGGTGAGGCTGAAGGACTACATCAGCAAACCCATTTTCCCACAGTGCAGACATCACCAGTGTCCAGCTTGATGTAGGACAGACTTCAGTTCTCCTAGATATTGATCTTCAGCAAGCACACATGCTTATGCTGCTTTTCTCATAAATTACATCAGCTCTGGTTTCACCTGTGAGACAAAGTAAGCTTTCTTCCATCAAGTATGTGGACAGAAACTAAAAATATATAGAAGAAATGTACACCACAGTCAACACATAAAATAATGGCTCATTGATCCATCTATGCAGAGCTCTGCTAGAGTAAAACTGCTGCCTAAAATATTTCTGCCTATGCCTGGTCTCTAATAAAACTTTCATACAGATGATGCCTTGAGATGAAAACTTTTCATGGTAAGTGTCTGCTTTCCTCAGGAAACATTCCACTGGAAAGCCAAAATCCTACTGTTTTCACCCTGAATGTCAAATCCTCAATTTTTGGCCAAAACCATAAAAGCCTCACTAAAAAATTTTGTAATAAAAACATGACAAGTGTTCTATGTATTGCTTTTTACCACAAAATTATAGATTTTTCTACAAAGATTATTCTGATCAGGGTAATATTAGGAACACTCCATAAAAGAGATGTCTGCATGCACATAATTACTTACCAAACACTGAAGCAATCAATAGACTTGTTCACCACTTTTTGTCAGTTCTGTGAAACTTTTTGTGCCCTGTAAATGCTCTCCTAAGAGCAATTCTCTGCATGCCATGTTCGGCACATGTGAAACCATTTGACGGACATCAGGCTTAACAAATTTTTAAATCAGTGACTAGAGAATCATGCAAAAGTTCTACTTCACTTTTTTATCAAACATAAGTTATATTGCTATATAAAAATGGTAGTGCTTGTGCACCAGGCTCTTCTTTTTTACTACAAGTCTCTAATCCAAAAGCACTTTTCTGAGCTCCCACACCTGGCATATTGTGTGAGAAAAACCATGTGTCATGGAATAAAGTTCTGGAACATCAAACTGCCCCAATTAAAAGACAGATTTTTCTACAGAGAATATATGAAAAAAAGAATCTGGACCTATATAAGAGAGATCCATGTTAATTAATAGCCCTTGACAAAGAATCATCATTTTTCACATTCAGATTTGCCAAATGGCAATTATCTTTTCTTGTGACTTACGCTCCAAGCACATGCAGCCTAAAATATGGAAATAAAAATACGAAAATCACTCTCCTGTAGTGCCAGAGTCTGCACCTCTTCAGTGAACAAATTTTTTCCCCAATGTTTGTTATTTTTTCTGAGGAGAACCAGAGTAAATAACCAAATAATTTTAGAGACACTGCCTTTTTACACCCAGTTGACTTTGTGCTCACCTGCTCTGATCCTTCTTTGGCTCCCTGACGTCAGGACCACGTTCACACCCAGATGAAACCCAGACAGTGGTTAGTGGTGTGAGACCAGTCTCCAAACTTAGACACCAAAATTAGCAGGTCTGAACAGGGCTGTATGAAATTAAATTTCCCAATACCATTTATCAAGTAGATAAGAATTACAAGCTCACAGGTACAGAAGCTGGACACACTGCACAAATTATCTTTCCTGTGAGCACAGTATAGACCAAGTCCAAGGGAAACTTCTAGCTCTGTACTGAAAAAATCATTCCTTACCATCAACACACCCAAAACAAAATTATCATGGTTCCAGGATATTTAGGATAACAGAATGAATTTTGGTTGACAAGGACAAATTTGGCTTATGTCAAACACTCAAGCAAGTGCTAAACAGATGTAATATACATACTATGAAATTCACTAAAAAATTCCACTTAAATATTTGTATTTTATTTAACTACAAAGAAATTCACCACTGGAATGGCTGCAGAAGGAAAACTAGCAAATCTACTCAGATCAGCAGTAAGATAGGAATTGACTTGAAAAATAAGTTATCTCAGTAAAAGTCAAAACCCTAAAAACACATAATTACTGAGTTAGGATGATGGAATGGATTCAGTGGTCTCTCATAAAATTGTGTAGCATCCTTTCTGTCCTCAAGAATTAATAGCTACATTTAATAGCATTTCTCAGCTGTTTTGGGAGTAAAAATCTACTCAAGTCTAAAGGTTATTAAATTCCTAATGACAGACTTAAAACTACCCCTAAGTCTTTTATTTAAGAGAGATCAATAAATAGATACATTCAGTATATTCAAATCAAGAAACTGAATGAGAATGTGAACAATCCACTGAGCAAAAGTTAACAGCAAAACAGTTTTGAACACCCTGACTGAAAACCACAGCTTTCTAGACAGCAGAAACTATGGTAAAGAGAGAGACAGAGCCTGAAGATTGCATCAGGGCGTCTACCCAAGTTCCTTCCTCAATATGTCAGCAACACCTCCCTCTGCAGTGCTGCTAACAGCACCTCTAGTGCACAACCAAAGGTGAATTTGTGATATATGAGCAGAGATAACAGCCTAACCTCGCCTCTGCATTATCTGATGCTGTACAAAAACATGAGGGGGTATGGAGAGTAAAGGAGAAAGCAGAGATTCAATTGTCCCAAGTACCCAACCCCCTGCCCAAAGCTCTGTGTGAATGCGTGCACGTGAAACAGCTCTAACTAAGAGATCTGACTCTGGAGTATTGAATAAATACTTGAAATCATGAACTGGCAGGCAAATCCCAAGGTTTCCAAGCCTTGGATGCCTTTTTCAAAATCACCTGCTTCACTGAAGTGGGGGCTACGTCATTAAAGAAGATACAAATAATAGAGATTTTTTCAGAAGTAAGTAGAATTTTAAGGTCCTTGCTTCTGGTTTTATGCCTGCTACTGACTCATGGACAAAAAATGTGGCATTCATGTTAGCTGCAAACAGGCTAAGCCTGCTCCTTTCCTCAGAAACTGCAATTTTTTGTGTCTTTCTACAAGTCTGAAGAGAA
Organism: Irena cyanogastra; assembly: GCA_013397155.1. Taxonomy (NCBI): domain Eukaryota; kingdom Metazoa; phylum Chordata; class Aves; order Passeriformes; family Irenidae; genus Irena; species Irena cyanogastra. Next base: position 483,334 of record VWZV01014479.1, on the reverse strand, counting down.
ATTGCAGCTTCTGTTTTCTTGATATAGACCCAAACCCAAGAGTACATGTAATTTCTCATGAAATGAAATGACAAAGATATATCATCAGCATTGAAGCCTTCCACAGACAAAGAGAAGAACCCAGGAGATAGTACTACATGGTATATGGCCAGAGTCTCCACAATTATAAATCAAAAAACTGTTTGGACTATAATGCTGTAGAAAAAATTCCCCCATTTTGTTATCTTAAAGTGCATTTTTTAGGGGGGGCATCTCTAATGCAATTTATCATTATGCCAGATTTATCATGTGCCAGATTCTGTACTAACTGGATGTCATGGAAATGGTTTCATTGAACTCAAATACCCCATATTGAGCCTCTGAGTGTTTCCTAGGAATCTATTCAATCTCCTTCTGATTGCTCTTTAAAGTCAGGAAGAACAGCTAATAAAACTAATTTTTAGGTTAAAAAAAAAAAACAAAACAACAAAACCTGAAGCTCCAAAACAGGGTTTTAAAATAACAGGACTATTTTTTCTATGGAACCAACTCATGAGGCGTCTAATGCAGTCAGTCTTCCCTACTTTCATGCTTTAGGACTACGAGAGTGCCTAAATTCAAGGTGACACAAACAAGCTAGCCTTCATCCCCATCTTCGTCCCCATCACACTACAATCCATCGTCGTGAAAGACTACATGAAACTAGAGAGAGTTTTGAAATACAGGATGGGGGAGACAACTGGGATATAGTAAAGAATGCATATAAATCTGATGTTTCTTTATGTTTCCTGACCAGTCAGCTGCAAATACAAGAGTCTGGATGAAATTCCAGGGTCATGTTGTCATTACTGAATGGTGGCAGGTATATATCGCTATGTTTATTTGTGAGACAAATTGTTACTATGCTGCAGTTTTTGACAACGAGGCTGCACTTGCTTGTTATGAATAGTCCACAACAAAAATCTGACTCATAGAGGTCAGCTCTGGTGTTTATATTACTTTATTTGCATCAACCCAAATGTCAAAATAAGTACAATTTACTGAAACCATGCTCTGTCACAAATTATACACCACAGAAGACACAGCACCAAATAGACATAATGAAATACTTTCACATTGCTTTTATAGCCCAAGGAAATTTTTATAATCAAAATTTAAAAAAAAAGAAAAGAAGGTATTCACATAAAAATCTCTTCGAACCAGATATTTTGCTTGCGGTAATTAGTAAACCAGAAAAGGAAGAAAACTCTGTGACCCTGCTGCCTTTCACCACAGACCACCAAGTGTCCCTGGAAGGTTTCTGTAACCTGATGATCTGTCCCAAAGCACACAAGAGGCCACTGAGCTGGGTGAGACGAGTTACCATTACCTCTGATTATTACTGCAGTGGTAATTATTGCTGCACCAGAGGCATCAAAGGCTAAGGCAAAACTGCAGAAGCTGTGCCCACGTGAAGTTGGCTTCTAGCAGGGAGCAACAGGGGAATTCACGATGTCCTAAAACTATTTTGTTACCAGCTCACTGCCCTTCTTCCCCTGCAGCCCTACAGCCTCTATCCCTCCCCAGTGTGGAGCACAGACACCTCCTCAGACCCTGCCTGCACGGAGACAGGAACACAAAGTGGCAGACGTGACATGCCCTACCCTACTGAGAAGCTCTTCGCAGCCCAGACTACTCTGCTCAATGCCACTTGCCTAGCCCGTGTCACAAGAAATACTTCTGTAATGAATGGGGCTGTGAAGGAGGCTCTGAGGGAATTTGTTGTTTTATGCAGCACTTCCTTTACGTTTACCTTGCAAACAGAGGCAAATTGTTTCTTTTCTACTAAGTAGAGAAGCTGCTAATATTAAAAACAAATCTGAATCTCCTACTGAGACTTGGTTTTATTTTCTTTTTTCTTTTTTTTTTTAACAGGAGCATCTTGTGAACCAAGACAAACATGTGAGGCTTGGTTTGTGACCAGCAAAAACACATATTCTAAACATCAGTGGACTGCAAGCAACCCTAACTTTTGCTACTGGTCTCAAAGTATTTACACAGAACTTCAGCTTGATTCTATTATATTTTTTACCTCAAATAAGAGACTAAAACTGACCAACACGAACCTCCCAACTTGATGATCTTCTGTAAAATATATGAAGTCACACAACCCAAGGAGCAAAACAGCCTGTGCAAGAGAAATTCAAAGCACTTTCTATAGTCCCTTCTCTCACGTGTGGTTGCACATTTGTGATTTTAAGTGGAAGAACTTTCCAGAGTGAAATGACTACAGAAAAATCCATGTATCCTGAAGAATTTAGAAATAAAAAGAATATGGATTTTTCTTGGGGATTAGTTTATTAGGAAAAACCCTCACACAAACACATAAATGAAATTCTCCTGGTAGAACTTTAAACCTATACAATCTGCCTTTTACACAAAGATTGATACTTTGTCCAGCAAAGCATCTGCACACAACGAAACATTGCCTTAGTGGCTTCACCTCAGAAGGACCATCTGAAACCAGCCTCCTTGATTCCCCAGCCATGCTAAATTAGCTCATCTGCAGCTCTGTGGCACAGTCAAGACATGGACAATTTTTGTTTTAGAGCAAGCAGCATTCTCCAAGCATGCAGCAGTGTTCTTCCTCACATGGATCTTATTTGTTGTGCAGCTGTTCAGGTTTTCCTTACTGGTTTACTAGCTAGTTACTTCCAGTAAGAAGTTCTTCAAATTTTATTGCACAGATACCACATGTAATAATATGCTTATTGTTCTCTATGTTTACACAAGGAATATGGAATTGGAAGTTACAGGAAAGCATCTGTACCTATCTATGTGATAATCACTTCTGGCTATATAATGGCATTATGGATGTCCCACAACCATGCAGATGTGCCCATAAAGATCTCTTGTGCCTTTCCTCCAGGGTAGTTGATGCAAACAACCTAAAATCCCAAATGCATACCACCCATAAACATCCAGCTGGAAGCAACAAAAAGTACCCCCTTCTAAGTGATGAATTTAAAGCACCTCTTTAAGTGATGAATTTGATGTTCTCAACCATATCTTATTACTAAACTGAGTGTAGCAGAAAGTATATTGGCCTACGAGACCACACAGCACCTTACACATTTTTGTAATAACTCTATTATGAATAATAATGAACTACAATAGCTTAGGATTTTTTCCAATCTAAAATATATATGACCAACCCAAATAAAAACACAGGACTAAATGCAAGCAGAGTGGTAGTGATGGGTGCACTGCACTCTCCGGAACAGTCTAACATACCCAACTGCTGGACAAGAGCACGCAGACAGCCACAGCAAAACAAAACACTATTAAAGCCTGCTTCAGATGAGGAGCTGGAGATCATACCATAATGAGACCATTTCTACAAGTACAGAGCAATTTAGTTTAGTGAGTATGCAGGGGAGTCACAGCTAAAACAATTGATGGAGACACTCTCTGCTCTCCCAAGCCCTACAGTGTGAGGTTTGTCCTTAGTTCCCGTGCAATGTGAGTGGTGAATGGCAACCCCTCTCCTGAGTGTCTGTATGGCAGAGAATATTTTAAGGACAGTTTAGCCAAATTTCAGAAAAAAGCTGCGATGACATTTACATCATTTTCTCATGGCTAATGTGAAAAAAAAACATTCAGCACATCTATTTCAAACAAAAGCTCTTTAAAAGAGGGTATTGTTCTGTGTTATAAACTTACATAATGGGAGACATTAGGTGATATATGACCAGCTTTATGCTTACATAACTCATTGTCATCACAGCCCCTTGTCTTGCTGAACTGGACTTGCTCTAACAATAATGGACCAACTCTGCCAGAACACCGGCTTTTATAACACCGTCTGTAAACTGAGGATTCTGCAAATTTATCATAAAAATATTGATCTATGCATTGATAATTTATGTATAAATTATATTGGTACGTTTAACACATAGTATGATTTAAAAACCTACTATATTTAAAACTAAATTCTCAAACCCAGACATTATTTGCCTTTTTTTTTTTCCAGAGGGAATTTTAAAAAACATTCCTCTAGAAAGATGCTGTGCTCAAGAATATGCTACTAGCAATTATTTAAGTACAGCACTCACTTTCTGGAGGGGGTGAGGGGGAAGGAAATCTTCAATAGTTCACCCCCTTCACCTAGTGGTCACACCACTAGAGTGCTAATACCTGGATTCTACCTGCAACATCAGGTCAGGCAATACTCAAACCTATTGGACCACAGTATCATTAACCTAAAAGTCAGAGGCCCATCCAGGATAAGAGTCCTCCTTCCCCAGCTTGGAGTTCCCTTGCTGTGTACCAAAACCTGACCCTTTCAAAGGATTGCTGCAGTGCATTTCCTGTCATTTGTCCTTATGGAGAGGAGAATGAAAAAAGGACTGCCCTAAATGAGCACACAACAGTGCCACCTTGCAGAAGTAATTTCTCTTCCACTTCTGATCCTGGCAAAAGGCAGCTGCTGAAGAACAAAGCTGCATCAAAACCAAAACTCTATAGCAAATAATTTCTTTTTAAGAAAACGTCTTTTTAAAAGTTTGTTTTCCCCACTCACCCCAATGCTTCCATGCATTATGGCCAGTGAAATGATGCCAAGAGGGACAGTATGCCCCATTCAAACAAAGCTGTTTTAGTGGTAGCACTATCCAACATAAACTTTGTGACTTTGTACAACATTCTTCTACAAAATAAACTCAAGCAATTTGCCAGCAATAACCTATATATTGATGTGGTATTAAGAAAAACTTGGAGGCTTCAGCTGGGAGACAAACTGTCAACCAACCACTAATTAGTTTTTATGACGTGACTCATAGTTCAGTAATTTCCCAGAATTTAATCATGGGGCACCCAGAAAGATCAATTAAAGAACAGGCTCAGAATTTGTTAGAGCCCTGTGTGAGACAGGGGAAGGCAATGACCTCAGCAGCTTTGCCACAGAATTTTATGAATTAACAAAGAAAGGATTTAAAAGGTAAGTTTAACTAATCTTGTGTTTCCTTGCAGACCCATTCATTGTTATTACAAAGGACTGAGTTTTTTAAATGAAGTAAAAATTGAAGGATTGTGTGTTGTAGCTACCGTTTATTTTACAGCTTCATTTACATGGGACCATTCTGTGTGTGACTTGAATTACTCTACTATTTTTTGCTGCAACTTCTTTTATATCTCCCTCAGTAAATAGACAAAAAATCAGAGTAGGTATAAATTTCTTTAGATTCTTCAACAAGAATCATATTACATTATCAGAATGGATAGTAGAGAATTCCTCTTCACAAGTACTCCCCCCCTAAAAAAACCCAAAACAATTATTAAAATTCTCCTTACAACATTTAATAAAAAGAAAAATGAAATTTTTGGCCACAAAATTCTATTATTTCCTTTGTCCTTTCACTCATTTTCAAGCTTGTTTATTCTCCCAGGTTAACACAATGATGTTATTCTCACTTCTTGCTTTCTACCATCAATCTTTTTTCATAAACTGAATGAAAATAGCAATAAAATGCTAAAAATGGTTTTCTCAGTTCTAAATGGTTTTGCTTATCTGCTTACTGAATTTGGTTTTTTTTCACTTGTTAATTTTGTTCTTCTGTGCAAATTTATAGAATATATACCAGACAAGTACTGGACAGATGTGACAAAAATTTCATTCCCTGTCTTTCTGGGTTTTGTTCTGCAAAAAGCTCTTCTTCACTGAGAGATTTCAGAAGAGGAGATTTAACTTATTTTCCTGGTCAAGTTATGTGAAGCAAGATTATAATGAAATGGTCTGAAAAAGTGAGGATTTCTGAAGATTTACTAAGCCCTATTATTTAAATAATATTTGAAATAATAATAAGAAAACCACTAAATGTAGCATGCTGTTTTTTCTTACTACAAGGACAAACAGCACCAAACTGAGTCATGCATGTTATGTATGAACACAAGATAATAAAAGAAGCTTTGTGGGTTTACATTTTCTCTTAAAAACCAGAATATTCAAAGTTGGTATTTTGCACCTGAATGAGTTTTTTAACTTCCTCAAAGTAAAATTATTCTATTTAATAGACATTGTCTTTGTACTGACTGTGGTGATGCTGATGACAACGATGATGAACATTTCATGAGGAACAATGGAATGCTAGGGCATTGGAGACTGGATTGGGAAGAACTATGTACCTATGAAGTTGCTGCTACTATTTCACAAGATTCACAAGCGTGTTACATGACGCTGTCACACAACTCAAGAAAACTTCGAGCAGCTCAAGATTCTCAAACTTCCTTGGCTGAAGGCAATGACTGTGGGGATGCTCGGAGTGCATCAAGTACTGTAGCAGCTCCGTTTCACAAGAATAATCAAAAACTTAGGGAGAGGGATTTGAAGAAGAGTAGGGATAACAAAAAGGCACTGTTAGCCAAGAGCACTTGGGATACAGGAGGACTAGATTCAGGTCTCTGCTCTGAATTAGAACAGGATGTTAACAAATCTGCTGGTGGGGAGGAGGATGTGTTCTAAAGTTCCCCGCTTCATCCGGAGGCAGAACAGAAACATTTGAGTAATGAGAAACTGCACACCTAGCTCTGCATCTGCACCAACAGCTTCATTTTCAAGAGTTCACAGCTCCCTCTAAATCACATTAAGACCAGGGTTTAAATGCTAATTAGGGAGCATGTGCATATTAATTTTCTGCTTCCTTCTCTCCAAGAGTAATGGGATGCCTTTTGTTTGGTTTCTTATGGGCTTACTTGGTTTCTTAATATATTACAGGGCACTTCCTGCACTGCTTACAGAAGCAAATTTCCCACTGCTAGTGGGAGTTTTCCCTAAATAAGGTCAGCAGATTTGGTCCCAGGGGAGCGAACGGATCTTCAGGCTTAGCTACCCTGAAAATCTAGCAGAAAGCAAACCAGATATCATTCTTCTTTAGAATTTGCTACTATATTGTATCCTTCTCCAAGGATCATCATCCAAGACAAACAACTAGGAAACGTTTTGCTGCAATAATCCTTTCAATTAAGGCTGCCATTACAGTGAAACAGCTGCTCACTAGAATACATCTTTGTAATGGAACTATTTATTTCCCAGAAAACATTTCTTTAGTTAAGACAGATGCAATAAACCAGATCCACGGAAGTTGCAGAAATCAAAGCAGTGAGCAAAATATGACCAGCTAAATATCCTTGAACTGAAAAAGGGGTGCTTTCTATGAAGGCATAATTTATTCTTCTGTGTTGACAAAAAAGCCTACTCAATTTAAAGTATGTGTGACATCTCACTCTCAACATAATGTCAGTGAGCTGAAACTGAAATAGCAGGATAAGCCGTCACACACACATCATTAGAAAGAAAAAAGAAAACACTCCTAAGACTTTTGTCCTCTGTCTGATCAGTGATGTTTGTAGGGGGCTTTAAAAGCCCTTTGAAATGTCCACATCATAAATATTTGATGGACAACCTCTTTCTTACTGTCAGTTAGGTGCTGCTCGTGGCATGGAAAGACAAATGAATCAGCATCTTATTCCTGCCTCCTGCTCCACATATACATGGTCTCCCCTCCCAGCCCTGAGCAGCCTGCTGAACACTATTTATTTTATGAAAAAATCCAACTCACATTACTGCCATTCAAATATAAACAGTAGTGACAAAAGCCATTATCATGAAAAATTTAATCCAAGCTTTGTGAGAGTTTGTAAATGAGCAGTTTTTTGCTGACAATTCAGTCTCTCTGATTGAAACTCCAGACAAGCTTGCATATGTTTCAGGCAATGGAGATAGCAGGAGGAGGGGACATTCTTCTTTCACCTACCAGTTGTCAATGATTTGAAAACCTTCCTTGTCAGTTGTGCCTCTGTTGGTGACCAGTGCTGCAAAAACCAGGGAAATTAAGAGGATCACCTTCCAGTCAGACAACGGATAGATGTGTCTTACAGGCACTAGAACCAGGATTATTTAAGATGCAGGAAGATCTTAAATGTTTGTTCAAACCTAAATGATTCCTTGATAACAGCAGTTCCATGTTCCTGCCTTCAGGAATGGGTTCCAAATCGAGCACTTGCTCTTTGCCCATAAAGGCGTGACAAGTCCTCCGGCTGAGCGAGTACCAGATCTACGCCAACTGCATAGACATTTGTCTAGATGTGTTTGAAGATGCCAAGGCCTGTATCACTGCAGTACCAAATGATTTCTCAGAACAATCAGAAATACAACTGGTGAACAATCAAGACTTTGCTACCTAGTTCTCCTTTAACTCTTAAATCCTTTGAAAAAAAAGCAGTTCATAAACGGTGCCTATGCATCACACACCCTCCTAGTTTCTTGTTCAGCCACTTGGCAAGAGCAGTTCTGTGCTCATGAAAGGAACAAAGCAGTTGGAGCACAGATCAGTCTACTAGGTGACAACAAAAAAGACCTGTTAAATCATACAACTAACAAGTGGAAAGGAAGGTAGATAATTTCAAGAGAAGGAAAGAAAAATACAAGGAAGCAGTATACTTATAGAGGAGATTGTCTCTAAGGCTCACTATGACATGGAAGTACAGTGCTGACCTGCAAATAATTAACACCTATCTAGATTTCTACTTTAGGCTTCCCAAATTCCTGGGGATGCAGACTCTGGATTCAAATCCATTATAGACACAGGAGCATCCACAGGAAGTCAGGCTTAACTATGAAATCTGATAAAAGAGGCCTAATATCTACCAATTACTGTGCTCTAAAGGCAGTATTATTTTCTGTCATAATAAGCTCCTGTCAAAAGTACATACTTTTCCACGTGTGAAGATGAAATTCAGACTAAAAGAAAATAAAATCCATGCTTAGCACTTAACTTGAGGAGCAAATCTCTTGCTGACAAGAACCTATTTGAAATAAGGTCAAATGAGAAGGGAAAACACACAAGAAAAATAAATTATGTATGAATTTTAAAGAAATAGTGTCTACCTCAGTGGACATATTTCTGGTACTACCAGAGAGTAATTCATAGCAAAAAGCTGGTGCCAAGACACTGCAATGAGAAGTCAAGCTAATGCCATCACCTGCCTTGCTGTCTAATACAGTCCAAGGCTCACTTCTTAATGGTTCTTCAGACATCATCTGGTGTAGTAGATTCAGGATGTGACTCACTGTAGTTTGACTGCCTTCAAACAAGACAATAGAATTGGAGTGAATGGAAACAGCTGCACTGCTTTTGAAAAACTGCACTGATTTTATTGGAATTCCTCTCACCTACAGGTCAGCCATAATAATAAAAAAGCATACCTAATAGTTTACTGGCTTTTTGTACCCTTCCTGTAAGAAAGCATGATAAAACTTAGTTGTTTAATACACAGGAGTGTGAGAGATGAGAATAGGGAGGCCCAAAATGTGTTCTATATTCTTCTTACTCTTTCATTTTCCAAAGCCAAACATAATCCTCTAAGACAATATACAGTTCTTCTGACTGCTGAACTCTTGAGAACAATTCTGATGACCACCGTAACACTCCAAATCTTCCAACATTGTCCATCTCCTTAATCAAACCACCAGTTTCAAGCCAGCAACTGCTAATTCAGTCTAATGTAAAAAAAACCGAATAACCCTCTCCAAACTACTCAAAACACGGACAGAAAACCTCAACAAACCATCTGACTCTTACCATTTTTATACAGGTTTTCTGGAGACACTGGGCACGTGATTTAGGTAATGTGGGTTTAGAGGCATCGGCTGGGTTATTCTACTTCCCATCATCACATGATATATTCTGCTTCATAAAAGGATTATATTTCACTTTGAAGTTAGATGAGTCTTTAGGCTCACTCTGTTCATTAGAAGCCTGAAACCTAGAAAACTATCTCTGGGCCACCATGCATATACAGTTTCTAGATGGTGTGCCAGCAACCCCATTTAACCCAAAAAGTCCTTCTTCTCCTCAAATCCAAATCCAAAATGACTATTTCCCTTTGCAGACTGAAAAAGTAGGAAATCTATTTTAATCTATGAGATGCATTGTTTTTTTCTTACTTGTGTACATTAGCATCAGCTTCTTGGGACTCAATCTGAATTGACCTTACTAAAGCGTTATCTAGGTTGCTTAGCACAACTCTGTTCTAGAACAGACATTTTCACTTAATCTCATTTTTTCCAGTAGCCTCAAGATATTCATTTATTCTTCTCTTATGAATATACTCCAAAAATATGAAAAAATACAAGTTCACAGGAGTTCACATGCAAGAGCATTTCCCCTTATTTTCTGTATTTGAGCTAATATTTTCATTCTTCAATTAAGGGTATCACACTCAAGTTTAGGAGGGAGATTATGCAGTCTTTAAAACTTTAACATTTAAACTCCTTGAGTCTTACTTCTTCCTCACATATAGTAGTTTTTCTTTTTCCAACCTCTTTCCCAGGTGGTGCTTTAGCCTTTGTTTCTGTATTTAATAGCACTGCCCCGATTCAAAACTGAAGCGCACGGTCCTCTCTAAAATTTGGGGCATATCCAGATGATATTTAATTCCTACTTCATCCTTACTGCAAGCCATGCTTTTAATTATTTTATATTCATATAGATAAACACATTTTTACTCCTTGTTTCAGTTTCCTTGGAAGAGTTTAACTCAGCTTGACTTCTAGCAAATTCTATTTCATCTGACCACTTCTGACCTCTAAGATTATCCCCCTTTTACTCATTCCTTTCAAACTCTGTTTATTCTTATTGTTGTTTGTGGGAGTTGTTAGTCAGCAAGTTAGGTCTGGACTTCACCTCTAAAAGCCACTCGTGCTTGAGATGGGTGTTCTAGAAAGATTGTTGCATTTTTGACTAGAAAATGTCACCACAACCAAATGCTTGAGCTCTTCAGTCACTATCTAGTTTCCCTAAACTTATGTTGCACTTCAGGTTAAGAAAACCTTGAAGATGATTTTCTGTTAATTTTGGATCATAAGAATAGTGATGACTAACTCTCTCTGACGTCCGTAGTCCCTCCAAACCCAATTTTAAAATAACACTGACTCTTCACAAGTCAGTAATTGTTTAAGGAGTTGTTTGCCCTAGGGAAATATTTGGCTGTATGGTTATGAGGATCCTTCATCCTCTAATTTATACTAGACCATAACAATTGCATGTTGATTTTCTCCTCTAGCATTATCTGAATCTGGCCAAGATCTTATCAGCCTCCTACCTTCTTCCTGAAATGTAATTTTGACTTTTAAATTACTCTAGAGAGCAATTTCTCTCCAATCTGCTTGCTGATTGACAGAGCTAAAAAACTACAGCATTGTAAACATTTTTGATTCCCTTTTAACTCTGTATCACACAGCTTTTGACAGAGCTCAATCAAGACATCTCAGAATTGTCACAACGAAACCTTGCTGTCTCAAGGGCTGGTCCATTCTAGCTGTGGAGAAAACAGGGTGGGAGAAGGTTTCTGGTTTGGATGGAAGGTCATGCTTCCTCCTGTGTGTAATGCACATAAAATTACCAAATTATGCCGATGAACCAAAAAAAAGAAAAAATAAAAATGCTCATTGAAACCAAAAAATAGAAGTGTAACACTTCTGTAATCATTTATATACAAAGCACACTAAAAAGAACCAAGGCAATTTAAGTTGGAGAAATTTCATGCTTCAGGACGAAGAAGAGGGAACAAATTCTTGAAGTTTGGTGTCCTGGCACACCCAGCACCACGCTCTTTCCATCAAAATCTGTGGCCTGACTAATCAGAATGAGGATTACAGGACTACATGACGCACATTCAATCATATTCTAAGATGCTGCTATTTTTATATGATTTTGTAAAACACATTTTCCTAAGTTCATTATTCAACTCAATTTAAAAACATGACATAAGGTCATTCTGAGTTTAAAATCCTTTCACAACCACAGTAAGCCTACATCAGATCTCAAATTTGAGAATGTGGGCACATCAGGAAAGTGCTTTTGTCAGTGCTCAACTTCACAGCTGGGTTCTAAACCGCATTTTCTGTGCTTGTCTCATTCAAATTCATGGCAGAAATTTCTACTTACACTAGTGGCATTGGATAGAAGGACAGCTAGCTCACAGCAAACTCCCCTAATCTACCATGCTGTTTCTAGATTACATTCCCATTTCTGCATTCTTTCACCTTCCAAATACAACAATAATAGAAGTTTTATTTTGCACATCCTTCCTGGAAAGGAAGAAAATTGGCTAATTTTCAATTATTTTAAAAAAGAAGAAGAGAAAGGACAGCTAGAAAAGTAACCTTCAGAAGCTCTATAAAGTAAAATGGATATTTTTAGGTGTTGCATGTAGCTTAATGAATTGAGGAAAAAAGCAAGAACATTTTCAAACTTATTGCCAAGAACAAAAATTCCTTATTTGCATCTCTAAATTCCTTCTTTACATAATAAAGTTGAATTTACTTATACTTTGGAGTAAAAAGGAAGCCTGGTTTTGGCTCTAGTTCTTTAGTCACAGCTAGAGTTAAATTAAGCAATGTTAATTAAACTATGGCATGTTTAGTCTGAAGCTGACTAGCTGACTATAACCAGGGCAAGGGATAGGCTTGGGATCAACTTGAAACATTAAAACAACTAAAGAGATCACTTTCAGAGCCACTGAAATTGACTTCTTTCTTTCCCTAAAACAAATGCTATTTAATACATCAGCAGAAATATTGCTTTAAAATAGATTAAATAATACAAAATCTAATGCAGCTATAAAAGTGCTCTTTTCTACAATGAAAACGGTTTGTGATAGTGTCAGCCTTCCTTAAACTGGCTTTTTCTTGTATAATTTAGAATTTCCACCACTATCCAAAAAGATCTATACCAGTCTAATTCCCAACACCTTATTTCAAAAGTCTCTGAAGAACTTCTGCCCTCTCCATCAAGACTCATTTCCCTTCTCTGCATTTGAATCTTTCCAAAGAGTCATGTCATCGATAACCACCCAAAAGAATGCCCATATCAAATAGTTAATTGCAAGTTGAAAAACTTTTTGGTTATTTTTTCCTCCTGACTTCTGTATTCTTGCCCCAGCTCTGATGGCTCTGCTTTGCTTGCAAGTCTGCAATCAACACGCTGCTGAGTTTCTGCCACACCTGGATCCAAAAACATTGCCAGCACTCATATAAAACATGATAATGAAAACGGGTGACACAATGTCTAATCAAGCACTTACTGGGAATCCCTGCTTACAGTCTAGTCTGTGAAAGCCAAAAAGTGAAACAGCTCAGGCTTTGGAGTGTCCATTCTTAGAATGGAATATCGCATTTGGGAACAGCATTACGAGCTGGTGAGAAAGCCGTGAGTACTTGTTATCACACACAACTTAAGACAGATTCTTGTACCCTACACTGTCAGTCCAACCCTTCTTGTGAGTTCACTCTCATTTAGTTGAAGGGGGTTCTAATTCATCTGCCAAGAAAATGTTTTGATCCTAAACAGCGAGAAAGCACACAGTACCAATAACAGAAATGTTCACTGGCTCTTAAGATGCAAGAGCATTTGTGAAGGTGGTTAATGTAAAGGTATGGCTTCATTTTCACTCTCACATTGCTAACATTTCCATGAACAGGTACTTCTTATTGGATTTGGCCCACTGACTAAATAACTGACTACATAACACACTCCACTCTTCACTCCCAAGAGAATACCTTCTTATGTCGGGAGTGGAGAAACCTAGCTGAGATGCAGTGTTTTAACTCAAAGGATGTTTATGTAACAACCTGGCATGTCTCCATAAAAAAACATGTGCCCAATCCAGTAGAAATCCCACTTGTTATTGCTCAACAGCATTTGCTAACTTATAAAAATATCTTCATACTGATGCTTTGGGCTAGTACAAAGAAACTCGGTGGTTTCAAAGACATTCCAAAGAGTTCTCCCACCCTGTTTAATCAGCATTTCTATTGCTGCCCCAAGTACTTTCTATTAATCACTTAAGGATAGCAGGTAATAAATCATTTTCTGAGAAAGGAACAAATTATCTCTGTGGTTATGCAGGCAAAATGTAGGTGAAACTCTCCTCAAAATCACACAAACCTAAATCTAAATTGACCGAAGACTATCATAAATTTACCAAAGAATAGGTCAAAACTCAAGTTGTACTCCCCAAAACCATGAAGACTTTTTATTGAAATACATGTTTCAAACATGGTTTAAAACATATTCCTACTCATTGCAACCAATTCATACATTTTAATTTATAATGAGATCAGAATACGACTGAGTCTATGGTCTGTCAATGTCCAGTGTCCATTCTGGCAGACATGACTGAAAACTCTTTCGAATAATGGAAATGCAGCGTACAGCTCATCAACACTATTAGAAATGAGTGAACAGGTACAGGTTCTGCCTCTTGCAGAGGTGAATAGGGCTTCATCACACAGCTCAAATGCACAAAATGCATCTCTATTTTTGCTGCACTTTCAGATGGTGCAGCCATGTGGGCAGTTATCCTCTATCTGAAGTAGTCTAACTACAATGCCCCAACAATAATACACAAATAGTGGCTAATATAAGCATTATGAGAAAAAGAGTCACGAACTTCAATCGCTTGAGCTAAAAACATCTCCTTGGACAGATGCATTAATAGACTTGTAAGCTTAAGATACATATTCAGTTTGAATATCTGTTCAAAGCAAGCAACAAAAACCATGCAAACAAGTCTTCCTAAAGTCAAAATCGGTATTTCCAACCTAGCATCTCATTCTGTATGCAGATAATTTAAGAAAAACAGAATGTTTAAAAGCCCTAAATTAGCTACATTGTTTGTGTTTTCCATCAAATCCTGTTAATAACATTCTTGCTATGAAAATTATTAGAGCTGGCTTAAATAGAAAAGATCAGAAAGTTTAAGAATCTTTTCCACAGCTTTGAGACAAAGACATGTAACATTGCAAACATCAACATTCCATAATAGCAGACATGACAGACTACTCCAATATATGTGTTAGTTATAGATTAGGATTCTATATTTTTCAAATGTTTCATTCTTTGTTGATAAAACTTTAAGTATAACATTTGCCACCAAGAGGACGTGGTTTTAACAGGGCTGATGAGACAGAGGAATTCTGTTCAACTCTCAAAACTGGTGATTTGGTTTCTTTGGTTTGAGTTTTTCAAGTTATTTTTAGGTGCTTTCTGCATATGCACCTTGGGCAGCAGTTCATTCTGTAGCAACACTCAGGAAATTCTGGAAAGCTAAAGCTGAAGCTCTGTCAGAGCAGGTGATTTAGTAATATAGAAAGTACTCTTTTCTCTTTTATTAAAACCCATTCAACTGTGATTTTTTCAGTGCAAGAGTTTACAATTAAGGAGTTAACCATCTTTTTTCTCTTTTGTGAGTATCACATAAAAATATTCACTTAAGCTCCTTATTTTGTTCAGAAGTCTTAATACCTTGTGGCATAGATGAAGTCTAAAATTATGCTTCTAATTTAAGATATTTGGACTCACTGGAGGCTTAAATGGTTAATTCTGAGGACTATCATTAGGACACATCTTCTGTTCAGTAAATATATAGGTTTACCCAATTCCTGCCTTGAACATCTAAATCAGATGTCTCAAGTCAGACACAGTGCTTAAAGTTAGTGTGAAATGCAAAAAAACAAGTGCAGATGAGTGTAAAAAGACTGCTAGTAAAACAGATGAATTGTAGAATTGATGAATGCACATAGGGGCATTGTTCTCCCATGAAACTCAAACTAATGTTTGTATAAAGTTTTTTCCCATATTCACTTAGATCAATTGTCTCCTGAAAACCCTTGAGCTATATTTGGTGATCCAAATTTGTTACTGCAACCCTTCTGCATCTTACAATTCTATGCAGATTATTGCAGACCACAAAACCTTTAATATCTGCAAAACAAATTCCACTGTTCCATTTCTTTACCATGGTTTCAGCCACACTCAGAATAATGCTCAATTAACAATTTTATGCATTATAGTTCACCATTTTATCTATCCATTATAGTTCACCATTTTATTTTAGCATTTTTAAAACACCTTTTTTACTGATCTGAGTGCTGTGACAAGTTCATTTTTCCAACAGACAGAAGTTTTGTCATCCTGAGAAGTGTATTAATTCAGAAGCCAACCCATTCTTTTTGCCATTAACATAAGCAGACTAAGCAAAACCCAGTCCATGTGTGAAATTAACTGATTCCCTCCCTCATTTTTCTTATTTACATCCTGACTGGCTACAGAGTCTTATTAACCAAAAAATACGAAATTAAATAAAGTAAAATAAAACCTATCTAAATGTAAACTCACATCTCTTACTGGGGGAAAAAAGCCACATAAAACAGGTATTTAGTGCAGTTCAATAAGCCATTGGCCCAAGACAGGACCAATCTATGCTGTCATGTTTTATTATTTCTATAAAAACATCATGTACAAGTCTTTATTAAGAATGAAAACATAACTGCAGTAGACATTAGACACAAAGAAAGAAATATCACTAACATAAACAGTCTCACAATCAAAGAAGCTAGAAACTAGGCTGTTGCACAATTTACTGTGCATTTGTCAGCTCCAGAGAAACAGGTAACAAATCAGATACTGATTTTAGAGATAATTCATATAGAAAAATTCCTGCTGAAAGCACAGGGCTTCACTACACATGCAAAGAGGTAGATGTGTCAAAAACTGATCCCATTAGCAACCCTTGAAAAATTGGACAAGCTTTAAGTTACTCCTGTAGACAAGATGTTATTGCAACAAATGTTTTTTACACAGTTGTCTCTGCCTATGTTCCATAGGTTAGTTTTAAGATGACAGGTAAAATACCAACCTCTTTCAAAGTATAGGAGACAAATCCTTCAGTTAGAATTGAAACCAATACATTGAACATAGGCAGAGACACAGACAGTGACTTATATCTTCATGTTTAAGGATTAATAGTACTTTGTCTTAGTAATTAACCTTTAAAAGAAGATTAAATATTTAAGGGGGCAGGAAGGAAAAAAAATTACTCATTAATCTTTAAACACCATCTGAACTGTTTGAGCAAGTATAATAGTTTTTCTCCAGTGCTTCTAACCTTTTAAGTTTCTGTCAAAATTTTAATTAATCTAGACTTACATCATCCATTTCAGAATAATTTCTAATTCCATAACCTGTAAAACTCTTAAGCTTGGTGGAGAGAAGCTTCATAAATTTAGTTAACTGTAAAGTGCAAGGTGACAAACTGGGGAAACAGATCAAAGCGCAAGAGATAGGAAAGCTGGCCAGAGATTTTGACTGAAGAGCTGAGTGTGTCAGGAGATGATGAGAAAAGATTAGTGGAAAGCTAGAAAGTTTAAAAGAATAAAAAAAACTTAATCAAAACAAACAGAATTTCAGGAAAAAATATTATCTGAGTGACAATTTCAGGAAAATATTATCTAAGTGACAGAAGTATTAGGGGGAAAATACAAGTACATAAACACGTAATTGATTTGGTTTGGTTTGGTTTTTTTTTTTAGTAAAGTTTAATTTATTTATTTTTTGACTCTGATTTACTGGTGGTTTGGCTGGTTTTAGCTAAAATATTTAAATATTTCCTCTTTCTTTTCCATCTTCTGGACACAAAAAAACCCCAAAACAACAACTCTCAACAGTTTCTAGAAAGATACACCTACACACACACACAATTTAGAAATGTGAAAGGGACAGTGGGCAAAATGGGTACACTCAGAAATACTGAATTTATATTGATTCAGACAAACACATCATGGCATGACATTCAAGTGAAGTGCAATGCAATGTGATACACAATACAGGGAAACTATCCAAAGTCCTAAGAAAGCATTTTCCTCTGAGGAGAGATTGCTACAATCAGTGATGCAAACTAGATTACTCCATTAAGTCACACAGGAAATATTCCTAATCAAATAGATTCGTTTTGTACTCTAAAAGAAGAGAGTTTTTATGTCTCTCCACTCTTGGCATCTACAAAATAGCTCTTTTTATCCTGTCAAACACTTCTCCTGGCACACACAGAAGGCGCAACAAAAGTAAAACACACAAAACAAAGAGGGTAATTGCATATTATCTGCAATATAATATTGGAGCAACTGCAACCAAATTCTCAAATCCCCTCTCAATTCATACCTTCAGCACCCTTAAGAGAAACTCTAACTCACAGCTGGACATTTACTGATGTTCCACTGTCCTTGTAATACTCCCCCGTAAAAATGACTGACAGCCTCACCAAGAGTGGGATTTCTCAATTTTTTTTGCTTGCTTAATTTACTTTTCAGGCCTGTTCTTCCTGGTTCCACTAGCTACTGACACAGACAACATACACTGAGCCCACCAATTGGTATGGATCCCCACCAAAAGACAGGAACACCTGTCCCACAAAGACAGGCTGGAAGAGCTGGGATTGTTCAGACTGAAGAAGAGAGGGCTCCAGGGAGAACTCATTGCAGCCTTCCAGCACTTAAAAACAAGCTTACAAAAAGGAGGGATAGGGACTTTTTATGCAGGTAGATAGTGACAGGACAACAGGCAATGGTTTTAAGGAGGGCAGGTTTGGATGAGATATTAGGAAGAAATTCTTTACTCAGAAGGCAGTGAAACACTGAAAAAGGGTCTCCAGAGAAGCTGTGGATATCCCATTCCTGGAAGTGTTCAAGACCAGGTGGGATGGGACCCTAAGCAACCTAATCTAGTGAGTGACATCCCTGCCCATGGAACCAGATGATCTTTATGGTCTCTTCCAATCCTAAGCATTGTATGATTCTATACCAATCAAAGCTTTATAATTTAAAATATATAAACCATTTGCAGGCCTATAAAGAACCTCTTTCCTCTCCTATTAGAAGGGGAATGTAAATACCTGTTTCAGAACTATTACATCCTTGCTGTAGACAAGGCAGAATGGCACACCTCTGTGTGTGATACATAAATGCTTGAATGCCTGATCCAGTTATTTGTCATCTCCAACAGCAAGCCCTTCGAGTTATTTTTGCTAAGGCAGTAGTATAATGCCAGGATGACAGTTGTTTAAATAAGTACCTAAAATACAATTGAATGAAAAATCTGGCATCAAATTTAATTTTCATAATTAACTACCAGCTCAGACCTAGAGCACGATTTATGACAGGACAGCTTTGGGAGGGTTCTGAAAACTTATTTTTCACCCAGACCACGTCAGTATTCCAAGGGAAATAATGCCATTAAAAGGAATGCCCAGTAGTGCTATCAGACAGCTCTGATACAATTTGGGGTAAGCATGGTTGGAAGTCCTTGGGCACCAAAGCCAGCCTATTGTGAAATGACAGCGTCAGGGAATTTACAGTATGTATTACAAATCAGATCACTTAATAAAGGGGAAACACTCAGGACTTCACCTTCTAGTACATCAAAGCTTTTGCATGTACTCTGTGCACCACAGACTCTGAAGAATTAAGCAATGAACTTCTTACCTTGCATCGTTGCTTTTGTGGGTTCTGAAAACAGAGGAATGAGAAGGAGGTAGATGAGGTAGACAAAGGAGAGCCCATTGTAACGGAAAGCACAGGCTGCAATGAGAGAAAAACAACATCTTGTTTAATTGGCCTGATAAAATCAAATCCAATGGCACAAAATTTACAGTTTGAGTTTACAATATACCTTGTCAACATTTGACCATTTATTTAAACCATTTTTTCAGAAGTATTCAAGTTTATGCTTAAAATAAATCTTAGAATCAAAGGTTAGGTCAGGTTGGAAGGAAGCAAAATGGGTCATCTGGGCCAACGTCCCTGCCCAAGCAGAGTCATCCCAGAGCACATTGCACAGAATTGCATCAAGACAGTTCTTGAGCATCCCCAGTGAGGGAGACTTTTATCAACTATGTCCTCTCAGCTATATCCAAAACAACTTGGTTTTGGAATACAGATGCACTTTTAGCCCTGCCAGAAACATGTATTCCAAAAGAAAAGAAGTTTCTCCAGACATAACTTCCTGAAATATCATGGAAACAATAGTGGGAATGAGCTAACAAGTTGTGCATTACTTGGTCCTCATCCTCATCACATCTGTCCACTTTAATTATAAACAAAACTGCTAAGGCTCTCTATTAGCAAATCCATATGATAACTACAACTTTTGTTTCCCAAACTAGCCAATGTTTTGAATAACTGATTTGATTTCCTTAATAGCCTTGATAGAAAACTCTGGATATACACTCCACATCTGCAGGTTGGCCAAGAAGCACATGAAATGCATGGGTGCCTAGCAAGCAGGAAGAATAAGAAGCACCTATTCTCTGTTTCTGAACTGATAGAATTCCACCATCATCCTTAAAAAAACCTGTCAAGGACTACAAAACCCACCAAAGCTTGACAGAGGGTTTTTCTGAGTGAAATCCAGAATCCTTAAGAGCAACTTCTCATTTTCCTGTAAGAATTGCTCTGGTCATTTACTAAACTTTCCTTATAGCCACAGCCTTTAAAGGCCAGCTGAAGACTTACACCTACATTTGTAACTATAAAAAACCTGCAAGATAGAGTAAATAGGACCTGTCCCACAGGGAATTCTGCAAACAATTATCAGAGCTCTAAAGTCAATGTACTTGAGAAGAGGGAGGCAGCTCTGCTATTATGCACCTACTTTCAGGGTCCTCTACAGAGGAGCACAGGATGTACAATGGCCATTAGTGGCCTTCTTGGAAAGTATTGCAGAGAGGACACTCCTGATATCAGGACAAATCCATAAATCATCTTTTTGGTTTTTTAGGGGTTTTTTCAAGTTTAATTTCAGGGTGTTTCAGGTTTAATTTCTGTGGCGTTCGTAGGAAGAGGCACAATAGTGGTTCAAGGCTGTTCTGTGGCCTGAAGGCTTTTCCATTTCAATGGGAACGACCGATGTGCTCAGTCATTCTGGTAGCAGAATAGTAATATTAGCAATTAATAATATTATCCAGTTATTTTTAGGATTGTGTCAACCAGATTTTAATCGTGTTAAACAGCTTACTTATTTTCAGTGCAATATTATGCTAAAATTTTTCTTTCTTGAGGACTGAGCTTGCTGCATTTCTTGTAGAGCACCCAGCACTCAGTTTCCCAGTACAAAGACAGAAAACAGCAACCGTGTGCTTTAAATGTCTTCCTTCATTAGCTGGAAGTCACTGAATGTCTTGCTAAAAAGTCTGTGTCAAATATTTAGAACCCCTATTTATATCAAAGCTTCCTCCAGCACACTTGGCTAGACACTGCCTGGAAAACCTGTATTTATTTAAGCAGTTGTAAAAGCTCTAGCAATATGTTTCTCAGAATTATGAATTAAACCCCCCAAAACCTAGCTGTAACATTTTCACTATTCCCTACTGCAGCTATTACAAGATTTTTATTTTGTGTTTATCTCCATTCATCTAGTGATGAATGTGTCTGGAGAGATGACTGCCTTATCAAGCTAAGGAGCAAGAGTAAATGACTGAATATAATTTTAGCAAGATAAAAGATGAGGAAATAACAGCGGCACGGCTTTCACATATTGGCACTGCAGCACATTATTATTTTGTCAAACATACATATTCCTCAGTTCTGACTCTTAAAACTATAAAGAAAAAGTTTCAGAGCATAAAATCAGCTTCAGTTTGTCACTGACGCAACAACAAAGGACCCAAAAAAGCAAACGAACCCATCCTCTACACTTCCTCTGGTATTTGCAGAGGTCTCCTTCTGCAAAAGAAGCTGTACACAGATGTCCAGAACAATGGGAAGTCTCATTTAAAATCAATGGAATTCCATCAACAAAAAAAGCACCTATAAAGATGAGTTTCTTGGCAAACCAGATGGGATAGAAATTTCTGGGTATTTTGGATACATTGGTCAGTTTGTAGTATCAAAATTAATGTAATTTTAGCCTTGTTACTGCTTCTCAAAATTGTCTAATCGATTTGCAAAATTAATTTCAGACAACTTCTTCTTGAACTATATTTACCTCAAAATTTACTGCTTTCTATTCCTAGAGCTGTGTGCTCAAAAGCTTTTTTTTCCCCTCTACTGCTACATAAACAGGACTGTGAACAGAGATTACATTTCCATTCAAACCTTCCCTTATGTATTTTTTCATATAAAGCATCCAGAAAACCCTTTCGTTTCTTAGCTTTAAGAGGATGGGTTTGTCTACAGCAAACACTGAACAAAAAGGCTTAAACTGGAAAATACACCATACGTGCAAAGTCCATACACACTTTTTGGTCTTCAGGCTTCTTTTTAAACCATGTCTCACCATGATTTCTAACAGTCTCTATTAACAAAGTTTCAAAAATGTGATTTTCACCTCTGAAGTTCTGCTGTTGTTCACAGCCTAATAATAGCAATAATACACAATTGGGAAAAGACATAAATAGCAGAGCTATTAATACACAGAATTAGAAGCAAATTAGCTTTAAAGCATCTTCCCTTGGACAGGAAGAAAAGAGCACTTGATAAAATGTAACACTGACTTCTCCATTCATAAGTGACTACTCAAAATATTTCAGTTTTAATGTATAGAGAATAAAAGGTGTTGTACAAATCTTTAAAAAATTTTAGCATCTTTCACAGCAGTGGACAAATTTATTTAATTCCTTCTTAAGACAGATATGTACAGTGTATGCCATACAAAATAAAAAAGGAATCTCAAAAAAAAAAACCAAAAAAACCACAGAAAATCATATATCACATGATAATCTTGTCCTTCTAGAATTTATTTTTCATTGTTATATACTAGCCAGAGTAGAAGGCCTTTGAAGAAATTTAATACTGCTTCATAGACACATCAGGTTTCTACACGTAGAATTCTAACAGCTGTTACATATTATTATTTCATATTTATACCAACAGTTTTCTTTCCTCCATTTAAAGAGAATAATTTGTATAGAATTGGTGTTTTACCTGTTATATAAAAAATACTGGAGGGCAAAGTGAGGGGCAATAAATAAATTCACAATAAGCTTGAACTTGGAAAGAAGAGGGAAAAAAAGTCTCATAAATGATGTGTTTAGTTTATTTCACAAAAATTTCAAGAGTATGTAATTCAGAAGTGGAAACTACGTGTTCAAAAAAAACAGCCTTCAAGAGTGTAGGCATACTACCAAAGGGCTACTGACTCCTCATTTGTAAACTAGAATTCTGTCAAAACCATGACAACAGAAAACAAGAAGAAAGGTGAAGACAGAATTAGCCATCCAGCCACTATTTCTGAATTTACTTTAGTAAAAAAAGCACTGTCATTATTAACAGAATAATGTATTGCTTGTTACACCCTTTTCTGTTCAAGAAATATGTAAAAACATATCTTCCACATATTTCTACTGCAGGTTTGAGAATATTATGTATCCTTCTTAGTGTTATTCTATCCGGACTCTTGTGTGCTTTAGCATGAGAAAAAATTAATTCAGCCAACTACACTGAAGTAATGTGTCTTCTACCTTCAGCAGGATATTGCATGGTGCTTGCATCCTGTTTTAACAACTCTACAGCTGCAAGATTATTAAGAAAGCTATGCAATGATATTCTTTAAGAATGGTACCTTTAGACTAAAATTTGGCCTAACTTTCATGCCTATTTTTCCAGTAACACAAAAAATTTATATTCAATGAAAATATTAATTGGAAAAAGTGTTGCTGAAAAAAATGTCTAACTCTGAGCAGGCACGGGTTGTTGGTTAAAAGACAGAGGTGATGCTGTTCACTCATTCTTATATCCAGCTGATCTAAAATAAGAGACCAAAATACAGAAGGGAAAAGGAATCAGCAGCTGAATGATCTTTGAAACTTCTCAGTCTCCAGGAGGTCAAGTGTCCAACTCTCAAAGCTAGGACAACTCAGCATCAGATTCCTGCCTGCAATACTGTGATTTTTCTTAGTTATTCTATGGTTAATATCCATTATATCCTAATTATTCTGAAAAAAAATCCCCAATTACCAGGCAACGCAGATGACTAAAACAGGGTACAGATGTCAGCCTTTGCTATCAGGTATAACATGTGAATAAGACACTGGTACACATACCAGATGAAAAGCTTCTGGTGCAAAACCTCAGCCTAAGTCAAATGCTGAAGCAAATCTATCCCCTCCTCCAAACCAAAGTGCTCTACATGACAATCCATGAATGTGTGTCATGAGTGGCCAACTCTTCCAGGAAGATACACAGTAAAGACCCCTCTTACCAATAAAGCACTGTCCTAATCTCACAATTATTTAACCCTTTCCACTTGCACTGCTCTCCAGTAAGACATTTACCAGCCAGTTCCCACATGCTTTGGAACACTCTAAATTGGTGAAGTTTGGGGGGCTTTTTGTTGGTTAGTTAGGTTTTTTTACCCCAATCATCTTACTAGACAGCAAGAGCTGCCCAACCAAGGCAAGTAGGCCCAGCATTTGGACATAGGGACTCAGCCTTCTGTCAGAGACTGAAATGTTATAATTTATGGCTTAAACATCTTCATTGCTCATAATAGCAAAACTGTACAAAAGCTGCAGAGAAAACCAACAAAAACCTGAATGGAGCCCTACACTGCTCCTCGATTGACTTTATAAACTAGACATGAGTTTGGTAAAGTAAGTAAATGTTAAAAGAGGTAAGGTGATTTAAATTCTATAGAATAAGAACTACTGGAAATAAATTACTTTTTTCAAGGAAAAAGAGTTTAAAAAAATTCAAAAGAAACCAACAGCAACAAAAAACCCCACCTCCATTAGCCAGCCAGATAAGTACTTACAACAATGTGATACGAAGAGGAGAGGTCAGAACTGGTGAGAAAAGTCTGGTTAACTTCCATTCTGCATAAAGCCCTTATGTATAAGGCTCTTTAATTTCTTGTAACACTCCCTCTTACTCCACCAACCAGCAAATGTGGGAAGAAATGGAACAAGAGTTTTTTCTCCTTTTCCTAAAGATTCATGCATGCACCATTCTTTTACCAAAACTCACACACATGCACAGTAGCAATACAGTAAAACAGCAGCAAACTGCCCTCCAGTATTTCCTTACAGCTCCTGATGCCTCTGCCCCCCGAGGCAGGGGTGTCCTTGAGAAGAAAGCCCACCTAATCTCACATTGAAACATTGAAACAAAGACCCAGAAGGCTGTACATGGCTAGCTGTGCTATCTATGAGCACTGCTTTACAAACTAATGTAGTAAAAAGCAAACTCACTCACTGTTGGCAGGATAAAATGACCCAGCATTAAACACCTACAGAGTTGAATCTCCAGAAAGAAGATTAACCTGTTGCTCTCATCTCCACTACAATTTTATGAGCCAACAGCTGTTAAGGTACGAAGTGGGAGACAATCTCACATTCCCTTTTCAGCTGAGAGTCACAAGTGCAAATCCTGTTTCTGAGGGTTTCTCACTTTTACCTGACATAGCCATTACTAATCAAATGCAGTAGAAATAAAAAAAAAAAATTAAAAATTAATTTCACTTGATTAGAAATATGCATTATCATTCCTGAAAAAGAAAGGTTGCATTTATGAATTGCTATTTTTCATATCTTCTAACACTTCATATTTCAAATTTGTTTCAGAAATTCAAAATTTGTTTCAGAACTTTTTCCTCCAAGACTCTTTACATTAACAATAAAAAATGTGCCACACATTGCAAAATTAGTTTATGCTGTAAACAAACTATTTTAAAGAATAAAACAGTGATAGTGACTGAAAATGTTCCTCTTCAAAAACTGTATCTTCTCATAATGACAAATACCTGATACGTATAGCGCCCAGGGAACTTTAGCTCACAGATATTTACTTTATTTTTACTTATTGATATTCAGAAGAATGGATTAACTCCTGACATAGTTTTGGTCTCACTTCTGAGTAATTGCACTTAAAATAACACTTGTGACAGATGAGATTGGAATGATACACTGCTATGCAAGACAGTTCTGTGAAGTGCATGTAATCTTACCATCCCTTTAGAGCAAAATAATGGTCATAGCCTCTGGTGTGCAGTGCAGAACTGTGCCTGCTCGGGACAAGTTCCCTCCTGCATCAGCCAACACTCCCTCCATATCCAACAGCCCTGCTGATAACGCCGTGCTAACACACAGCACTCCCCACCCTGCTCCGGAGCCAACATTTCAACACAGGGCTGCTCTGTGTGCCACACCCTGAGACAAAACTTTTCTTTTTTGGAAAAAAAAATAGAAACACACAAAAAAAACCCTAAAACCAAAATAAGAACAAAAACAAACCACCAAAAGCATGAACACTTTGATAAACAGATAAATAGGATGCTTTTGATTCATGTCAGCACTTCTACAATCACATTTTTTCACCTGTCAGCATTCATCAGGAGAGATAACTGCTGGACAGTGAACAATTTTGCAATGACTTGGGAATTTTTTTCCCTTTGCTTTTTCTTGCCTTTCCTCTATTTCTCCAAGCAGCAGTTTTAGTAAGCTCTCTCTCCATCAGAAACCATCTGGAACAGATTTTAACTTAGTGGCAAATATTCCATGGGAATCAATCAGAAGGAGGAGAAGACAAAACACCTTGTTCACCACTTTCTTTCAGCGCTTAGGAACAGGAGCTGTGTTTCCCAGCTGTATTTGACAGCAAGAAAATGAAAAAAGGATCTCAAGTATAACCATACCAGAGTCATCATCTTACTTAGAATAATGTATTTTAAAGCTGTACCCACTTTCAAAAGCAAATCCGGGTCAATATGCTTTACTGCCGTGACTAAGTATACAAATATTTCCAAATTAAAAAACATGATGGACACCATCATCAGTAATTTTTCCCATTTGAAAGATCAACTTCACATCGTAACTCATTTCAATTTCAGTGCCAACTGAAACTAAATTCATTTATAGGTCTGGGAAGCGGAAAGAGATGTCTTATTCCTCCACTGAGGTGGCTGCCTGCAGTAGGGACACTGTCCACATTCTCACCCTTGCTTCAGCAACAGCTCTTCTATCTCCAAGCTCCTCTCTCTAGGAAAGTAATTGGGAGCTAAAGAAATAACTCTGCTCCTCACTCATTTCCATGGGATGAGAAAAGCATGTTCCTGTTTCCCCGGACATCTGGAGACAGTAGTCTGGTTCTGCTGTTACAGTTGCATAACCCTGTCAAGACTCAGACTAAAAATAACAGCAAACTCAGAACACAGATGACAATCAAATGTCACACAGTGCTACTGCTAAACACAACATCAACCAGGGACAGATGTGGAGAGAGATGGGTAACAGAGACCTCCATGAGCAGAAAGGGACTGAGACCTTCGTTTACAGCTGCTAAGAAGCTACAGATACCCAGGCAGATGTTTCCAGCAACTGGAAGTGTGCATTTCAGCATATATTACCATTCCTCCACCACCATTCTCACTCATCATCTTTTAAAACACATAAATCACCATAAGTCAATTGACATAAGATGCAAAAAGAAGTAATTTTTTTCACCGTCTGCTGCTTACTGACATCAGTCCTAAAAAACCCTGAGTCACATGAAGGAGGTGTTAAAAAACTAACCCAGATAAACACTTCTGAGGAATAGAAACATAATTAAACATCAGAGAGGTGTTAACACTGAAAAATATGAGTGTCATTAGTGAAGTTACAAATATGAATGCAGAGTTTGAAACTCTGCCATTATTTATTCCAGCAGAGGAAAGGATAGATAAACTTCCTTTCTTGGTCCATCACTGAATAAAAAGGACCCAGAGGATTGCAACTGCAAGCTATAAATCTGAATGATGAAGGAGCATTTCAGACAGTGCTACAAAGCCACACTGTTTACCAAAGGAAACAGAATTTTTAAAAATAGGTAACTCCAGGATATCATCAAGTGCGTAAAGGAGATACAAGCTCCTCATTCTTGCAATGTCCCTATTCTAAACTGATGTTGCTTGTGCAAAATAATAAATCCTTTTTTGTTTGAAGAACTGTGCATTTCTCTCTCTCCTTACAAACACAAGATGTAACTTTCTCTCATTGCAAACAAGTTTCAAGCTACTACAAGAATCTACTTAGGAATGCCATGAATTGTCTTGCAAACTATTTCTCATAACTCGGAACCAGGAAAGAAACCTGAAGAGCTAGGGGAGTCACAGAACCCATGGACATATTAGGAGGCTGTTTATAATCCACAAATCTAATATGATCATTAAGACTGCCTTTTCTGGAGAAGTAGTACTTAAACCCGTCCGACTCCCAATGAAATTTCACATGCACATGACCACAGTCTCTGCAAGAGAGTTCTACTGGGACAGATGCATTTTACTGTGGGTTTCAAATGCAACACTTATCTAACATCGAATGAAAAACACCATTCACAAATCCTGCTATTGGAACAGAACCGTGATCTTGCCCAGTTTTCACACAGCAAAGTATAGTTATTATAATTACTCCATATAGCAATTTAAGGGAAAAAAAAAGTCTTAATTGTGCATTTATTTCAAGTAGTGAAATTCCCCAGAAAGCACAGGGCACATCTGCATGTTTCTTTGCATGTCATTCAAGGAACTTTCCCTCCACTCACAGAGCTGCAATCTGTGGCACTCCCTTCAGGTTGCCAAATCTCTTGTACTTACGGGAGGCCCTCTTCCATGTATCGATTTTCTTTTGTACAGCATCTGTAGCAATGTTTTCTTCCCCTGGAATATGTTTGGAAGAAACTCCCCCAGACTTTTGATAAGCTCTCAGCCAAATTTTAAGAGCAAGACTGGAAATTCAAAATGATTTAATACCTCTTTCATGTTTATAAAACAAACCATTGTGTCCTGGTCCAAGAATATTTGAATGTGGGAAGTTAAGAAGAAGTTTAACTTGAAGAAAACTTCCCACGCAGTTAGTAATTCTAATCTGTTTATATCTAGGCTCAATA
This sequence comes from Irena cyanogastra, assembly GCA_013397155.1. Classification (NCBI taxonomy): domain Eukaryota; kingdom Metazoa; phylum Chordata; class Aves; order Passeriformes; family Irenidae; genus Irena; species Irena cyanogastra. Next base: position 454,623 of record VWZV01014479.1, on the reverse strand, counting down.
TAAAGTCTGACTACGTATTTCTTTGGAGTCAAGCCACTGTCCTGAAGACACCAAATAGTATTATGCAGCATCTCACCAGAATGAAAAATAAAACAGTCATCTCACCAAGGAAATCAGGGTCCTGGGCTTACCACTAGAGAACTTCTAGGGCTCTCAACTTAGCCAATTGCAAACTAAAGGATTTTTTGTTGCAGGGGAAGACAGAGAACAAAAACTTGTCATCATTAGGCCTGTTCTGAACACAAAGAGATAGGTACAGTAAATTCAAGGGTCTCAACGCGAATCCTCATTCAAAAAACACAATGCTGTACTTATCTCATTTAAGGAAAACCAAAATAAACAAAAAAAAAAAGTCAAACCAAAAACCCAGCATCTTTTTAATTGAGCAAGATCTCAAATTTGGAGAAGTGAGTCCACTGAGAATTTCAGAAGATCTGTTCTTGAGAAAGAGCCAAAGTATACATCCTGGAGGATTAAAACTAAGTGAAGAGCACATTAAATTTGATTTAAACATATCCTGAAAATTTAAAAAATATATAAACACCAAGCTGTCTTTCAAGTTAAAAAAAAAAAATTGTTTTCCCTTACAATCTCTGCAGAGCAGCCAACGATCCTTACAGACATGAGTTCTATATACAGTGAAGGTAACAGCAGTAAAGACTTACATAATCCTTGTGACTTTATTTATGAGCACTTCCATTAGTAGAAATTTTTATCTGGTTAATACAGTATTTTTGTCAGTAAACTGACCAAAAAATTTATACCGTCTGAGAACACAAACGTGGATTTCAAAGTGGGCTTTATGAGCAAACTGACCAAATTAGTCTTGGATGAAGTTTATGGCTTCAGAAAAGTGCCAGAATAAGTAGAATGCTGGGGTTTGTTCAAACACAAGGATTCGCTTCATTAACAGTTAGACCAATGCACAAGAGCCAGTCAGGAGTGTTCTTATTTGTCATGCTTGAAAAATAACTAACTTCATCTCTTGCTACATGGTCTTAGGTGATGGAAGCAGGAAGATAAAGCTGCAGAAAGAAAAACAGCAGCTACTAACAAGCTTGATCGATACCTAACCCAGTAATGATGTTCTGTTAATGTGTTATTGGAAAGTTCATTCACTACAGAGGCAAGAGAAAGTTTTCCTAAAAGTAAGAGTAATAACAATAATAATTATAAAAAGGATTTATGGAAATAAATTAGTTGTGGTTTGGTTTGTTGGGTTTTTTTAAACCCAAGAAAAATGAAAACTATTTTTCAGTTTGAAATCAGGGGAGAATAATACGGGAAATGTGAACTTTTTCCTGCTTTATTTATCAATATAAGATTCCCTTCTCTCTCATAATTAGCTATCCACTTCTAAAATACTTCAGTGCAGTGTTATAGTTAATTTTGAATATTCAATGCTCCCACATAATTTTCTTGCTTTTTGTTACTAAACAATTTTGATAACTAATTTTTTTAATCTAAAACTTCCAAGTTATTTCATTATAGCTACCAGAAAATACACCCTTGATGAACAAACAAACAATCACCAAGACTGCCTTCTTAGCTCTTTGACCAGAATAAATGAATACTAGCAGCAAAATTCCCACCATCGTCTTAATCAGTAGCATAAATAAATTAGGACCCTGTTACCAAGACATAGTTAAGCAAGCTGGAGTTAAGTGTGATTACAAGGAAGAGATCATGAGCAAGACCAGAAAACATTTATCCTTTGCTTAGGGCATCAAGGTCTACTCGTAAAAACATCAATCCTCAACAAATCATGGAGTGTGGCTTCACTGTCCCTAGACTACCAAAGAACATGACAGAGCAGACAACTTCAGTGCACAAGACTACTCAGAGTAGAAAAAAGGGAAGTATCCTTACCTGGTTTATACAAGTAAGAAACTAATCCAGAGAAAATTACTTTATCACATTTACATGACAGCACTGTAGCAAAGCGACCCCAAATTCCCAAACCTAAACCTGCAGTTCCAAGAACACAACCACTTCACAAAAATTTATTATTGCCTCTCTTCCTAAGTGGTGCTACATGTACATGCAAGCAAGGCTTTACTCTGAAATCAGTATTTTTTTTTATTCACGAGAAACAAAAACCCAAAATTACTCCTCTAATCATATTCATACTGTTTTTTTCTGTTAGATTTCCCCATACTATTTGTGTCCCTTTCTGTTTGAAAGCATCACAGACTGAGTCACAAGTTCTAACTCCATTTGTCACAATATGCTTTACTGCACTGCAGCATCTGAACACTTTTCAGGAAAAAATGAACATGTGCCAAATACAATCACACCTTTTGAGAATCTGGAGATAGTAAAGGAATAAGGATTAGTTCAAAAATGCAGCTCCAGCACAGGAGGCCAAAACAGTTTCCACCCTTCAGGATGACAGTCTTAATGCTCCTTACCTGCCTCCAAATGCGTTCATTAGCAGCCTTACATGGGATCCTAAAGGGGGATGGCCCTGCAGCCATAGTCCCCTTCATTCAAATGGAAAAAAATTGTGAGAATATATATACAGGAAATAATAAATCTGATATCAATGCCTCAGAATTTTCAACCATATCTTGTATGAAACCTATGTTTATTTCTGCATTATGATTAAACACATCAACTTTTGGCACTCAAAAAAAAAAAAGTGCAACATTATACCTATTTGAAAAAATGGCACATTTGCTTTCCTGGGGGTCTTATGTTTTAAGCCAGCAGGCTGGTTTAAATTTGAACTGTTGGTACCACTAAAATAATGTATTAACTTTGAAGAAAAAATCCATAGATGTGGTAAAGTCATACTTAACTCCAAACCATTGGCTGGTTTTCTTCTTTTTCTAAATTAATAGTCATTGAAGTCTTTCCCTTCATCTTACTCTCTTCCCTCAAATTCACATCAATCCAATAAAAAAACAGTTAAAATTTAAAGGATAAAATTTCAACAAAGATTATAAAGTGATTCGAAACAATCTAATCGTTGCCTTCAGTGGTTAATAATACAGAATCTGATGCTTGGTTTATCTGAACTACAGCGAAACACAAGAAACCCAGGGACCTCATCCAAATCAGCACAGTAATACCCTGATCCTGTACTCCTTACACAAGCATTTCTGTCCTCTTTCTCAGGACTGTTCCAGAAGGGGCAGATGAATTCCCAAACTTCACCAGTATCCACAGTCTAGTAGCTGAACTTGCTTGTGCCTTAGACAAAATACACTTCTTGCTCATAAACCACTGTAACCTGATCAACCACAGAGACTCAAATCCGTCATACCAAACTCCTTCTGAAAACAGGAACAACCAGCTACAAACCTGTCCTTTAAAAATATTTTTGTACTGTGCTAAGTGACCCTTAACCAACAATATTAGATGCAAAAAATGTGACCATCTCAAAACATCCGAGAATACTGTTTTGTTTGTGGGTGCAATTTTTAAAAGCAAAGAGATTTTTAGCTCAAATCCATTTACTGGCACAGCAAGACAACAGTGTGCATGCCATGTTCTCACTCTCAATCAGCAGACAAGACACTGGTCAATTGGTTTCTTCTAGCCCAAAGTGCAAGGAATAAAAAAAGCAGTTCCAGAAGGGGCCAAATACTGAATGGCTTCATCTGAAAATGGGAACTGTAGTCCAACATACCCCAAAGAAGAAGAAATGTTATTTTTGTGTCTGGAGACAGTTTGAGTCAAGCTTGATAAGAATATTTCTAACTTCTGAAGTCCTTTGTTAACTTTGCCCTGCACTGTGCAGCCCGACAAGGCTGCTTTTGTGGATGATGACACAGAGCATAGACAGCAAAGCAACCAATGTGCTTGTCCATACAGAGCTACAGTTTTAACTCCACATTTAGAAAACACACAAAACGTATTTGTGATTATGCATGAAACAGGCTACTAATTCAATTTATACGTTTTATTAATTTAGCTCATCTCTCCTGCCAAAAATGCAATCACCTTCCAGCAGATGAATGTCAACCAAGTAAGCCAAAAGTCATTTATCAACTTTTAGCTGAGAAATATTTGAAGAGCTTAAAAAAAAAAAAAAGCAAGTATTAAAATGCAGATTGGAACAAGCATGAATGGTTTGATTATTACATGTAGTCCTGAAGTGGAAAGAGGGGAGCACATCCTGTTTTGAGGTTAGGAAAAGTTGGCAGTCTGAATCTGACCCCCATCCTTTTTTGTGAGATCTCTGCATAATAAATTCAATATTTCAGAAGAAAGCTTCCATTCTCCTCCAGAAATCCTGTGCAAAGGAGTAAAGAAAAGTGGGTCCTCCACTCCATTTTTTTTCAGTCATCCACAGGATTTCCAAAAATAATACTTGCCCAGATGTTGAATCAGACTTAGTTTATTTGCAGGCAGCAGAATCAGTAGATTTGAAATTAGCTTCAGATGCTGTGAGTGAGGAAATATCACTTCCCTCCAAATTCAACATCTAAAACATTTTGCATTTTTATGCTTATTCAAAAAAAAAAAAAAAGAAGATTAATAGGCCAAGAATTAATATATGAGCTCTAAATCAATGACTCTTTCAAGATCAGAACTTCTGGATAAAAAGAAAGCCTTAATCATGGTCAAACCTGGGCACTAATTGTACCCAAACATTCCACCTCAGACACCTGCACTCCTTATTTTACTGAAAAAACCACACAAACAAGATTATAGAAGCTAGACCTGGTACTTACAATGGCAGACCATCTCAGATACAATAATTTAAAATATATCTGTAGTTTTAAATCAGTTTTTCTTAGTTCGGTATTGAGATTTATTCTTGACCCTTCCAATCCGACATCTTTCATTTCGTTAACAAATTTAACCTCAAAATAGGGCAAAAATATGGAGCCTGTATCACTTTATTCAAACTTGGATGAGGTGAGAGGGGAACACCAAAATTCCCCTCAAAACAATATCAAGCCTGTCCACCAGGTAGGTATGCCATGCTCCTGCAACATGGGAAAGTTTTGCCTTAGGAAAGTAAGGTTCAAACATCTGCTATTTCTTCTTAGTCAAAGCACATCCAGAGCATGCAAAAATACATTGCATCATATTCTCAAATATCTGGATGCTTCTATTAGAACAGTTTATGTCTGGGAAATGAAGATTTAAAATAAATATGGAGCCAAATCCTAAAGCCTTTAACCTGGGCAAACTTCCATTCCCCAAAGTACAGCAAAAATTCAAGTTCTTCTCTTTTTGTTAGGCTTATACAGATTTAAATAGATTTAACCACATTTCTTGAATTCAGATCTATTCATTTGAAAGTTAAGACCATCTTCCATTGAAAATGGAGAAAACAAAACTCTAGTCCAGGATTATTTCAATATGAAGCATCAGGTCTGCTAAGATTATAGCGCCAAAACAAAGAAAACAATACATTTAAATAGCACTACAATCCTGCCATTATTCCAGTGGTCTTGAACTAACCTCTTTGTCCCTACTATAAATCCTCTTAAGAGCAACAAAAGGACAAAGATAATTCTCTGGAATACCAAGAAAGACAAGATTTTTTTTTTTTTAAATGCCTTAAGTATTGGTCTTAACATGATTCATTTATCTATAAACCCTGGAAACCACACATGTTAAAATCTTGGTCACCAGAAAGCAGCAACTTTTCTGGTTCCATTTGTACTTGTCCTGGGTTGTAAGCTGTAGTTTGCGTGTGTGTACTCTATTTCCCATTTGTTAGAGGTGGGGCAGTTATCTTCTGTTAATTGGGCAGTTTACTTTATCTCTTCCACAAACCCATCTTCCTTCCAGGAAATATCTTCTGTTAAAGGGCCATTGAGTGTCACTGCATGACTGATAAAATTACACCATCCCATTGGGAGATGCTGCACCCAGGGGGAGGAGTCTAGCATTCCTACCTGGATATAAACTGAGATTTGGAACACCACAGGCAGCCTCTCCCCACTGGATTCCCAGAGGAAGACCAGGTCCATCTACACCACCACTAGATCTCCAGAGGAAAACTACACCCTTCTATAGGATCACTGCTTTAATAGAACCCCACCTGTCACTCCAGGAGGACTGCAGCCACCACTTTAATTGGACTGCTACCAACACCCTGACCAATAGGGTGTCAGGTCATCTTCTGACTCTGCCAGTGTTTTGTATTACTGCATTTTTTATTTTATTTTTATTTTCTTCCCTAATAAAGAACTGTATTTCTACTCCCATATCTTTGGGAGAGAGTCTCTCTTTGCCTGAGAGACCCTTAATTTCAAAATTATAATAATTTGGAGGGAGGGGGTTTACATTTTCCATTTCAGGGGAGTCTCCTGCCTTCCTTAGAAGACACCTGTCTTTTCAGATCGAGACAGTACTCTTTTGGATACAGAAGATAAATGGACTCTTGTCTCCTCCATGCCCAAGGAGGACTCTTCCCTCAGGCATAGGGACATGAAACACCTCACCAGAAACACCATCATGCAATCTCAGCCAGGCAAGTGAAGGTAATCTTACAGCCCACGTCCATATAGCTGAAGGAGTAATCAAGGAAACCAGAGCTTGTACTACTGAGCTATCCCATTGGACTTTAAAGATGCATATGACTACTTCTCAAAGAAACTAAAGCAAAAATTTTGGGTGGTTTTTTTTTGGAGGGGGGAGAGCGATGTACAGATGCAGAGGATCAAGGTTATAATAAGCAGAAATCAATTCTGAATGCTGCACTTTAGCTATTCCTGGAACCTTCCTCTTTTTTCTTCCCCCACCATCTTTTCCTGAAACACAAGCAGCAGTAGCACCAAAAAAGCAAAACCTAAAGAATATCCTTCTAATAAAAAAAAAAAAAAAAAAAATTGTAGAAGTGATACATGTACATATGCTTCCACACGCCCCAGACTAAACCAGCCGCCCCCTTTGTCATGGTTTAACCAGAGTCAGTCGCTAAGCACCGCACAGATGCTCAGTCATCACCCCCCCACCCCAGCCTGGTAAGACAGGGAGAAGAATTGGAATAAAAGGCAAAAACCTGGGGATTGAGACTAGAACAGTTTACTATCTGAAATGAAGTAAAATATAGTAGTAATAATAAAATATATATGTAAAATACTTGAAAGAAAGTAAAATACAGTAGCAGCACTAATAATATTAGGAAAAGAGAGAAAGTATAAAACCCAAGAAGCACAATTAATGCACAACACAGCTGCTCACCACCCACTGAGCAATACCCATCCCATCCCCAAGCAGTGATTGGTGGCTCTCAGCCAGCTCTCCCAATTTATAGATTGAACGTGACCTTCTGTGACATGAAATATCCTCTGGCTGCTTCAGGACACCTGTCCTGCCCACATTCCCCACCAGCTTCTTTGTTCACCTGGTCACTGGCAGAGCATGAGACACTGAAAATACCTGGGCTTAGAGTAAGCATTACAACCAAAACATCAGTGTATTTTCACCATTGCTGTCACACTAAGCCCAAAACACGGCACTGGGCCCGGTATTAGAAAGAAAACTAACTCTGTCCCAGCTGGAAGCGGGACACCCTAGCATATCTAATCCCTAAGGTACAGGGATATTGGTTATCTCAATATCTGGAGATGAAAACCTTTCACTTAGCACGTTAAAAGTGAAGTTTATTCTTCCAACTCTATGTTGTGATACCAAGCATGATGGTTTCCTTCCCACACCTTGCAGAAATTCTTATCTTTGCAGCACAATTACACATTAACACTACAAATTTTGTGTGGCAAAAAAGTCATCTCCATTGCTAGTCATCTTGTTCTATTTTATTCTTACACAAGCTACTGTAGTTCCAAGGCAATCGCAGTTACTATTCCTCTCAATTTGTTCTCCAGAAAAACACTAAGCTCAGACCACTGGTTTTCTCTTCACAGAACTACCAAGCAAGCACCATGATCCCACAGTACTCAACACAAACTTTACAAGCATTTCAAAATCCAAAATAAAAAAAACTCACAAGAATTCTTCTGAAATATTTATGCTGTTTATTCATCAGTACTACATAATACAAACTTGTGATATGGTCTGTGTTATCTTTTTCCATCACATTATTTACATTTAAATAATGTTTTATGCAAGTTGGCATTCAGTTAAAGAGACTCCAATAGCCCTGTGTATATATCTCTTGTGCCATTGAGTCTGGATATAGCCACGTTGTTTTGGATTGCAAAAACAGTAACAAAACACTGGAGTGGTTCACAGAACATATTATTGGGGAAAGAAGTTAATTGTCTCTGTCAAGATGAAGAGAGATTAATTGTTTCACTAAGAAAAAAGTGGAAGATTCTATAAAAAGACGCCTGAAGGGCAGAACACACCATGCAGGAAGAGGGAGTGCATTACATAGTGGATTACTAAGTGAACTGATCTCATCTGAACTGGAAAAATGTGGGTTTTTTTCTCTTCATCAGTAACCCCACACCCAAAACCAATGCCAGGTGTGCTACTGCTGGACTGTTCAGAAAGGTAGGAATTACATTTGAGCAGATTACTAGAAATTCTGTGGCACTGTGTGACTTCCCATTTTGCATAAAATCCCCCAGGAATGTGAAAAAGAAGCTTTACTGTCAAGCAAAATCCATTGCTATAGAAAGCTTCACCACTACATCAAGCTTTGGAGCACAACCTGGGCACCAGGTTTAGCCATAGCAGCCAAATCAGTGTTGACTAATGAGGAGTGAGAAACTAAAGCTGAGTAAAGAACCCAGAGGTTCTTTACCCAGAGCAGTCTGCAAAACACAGTTGCTGAATTCACATTAGTGGTGACTTGTTAAGTGAAAAGCAGGTTTATTTTCCAGTTTGTTCAGGCCCCTGAACTTCATTAGAAGTACAAATAAGTCAATGTCACTTTGTAGAAGTAGTATCTGTTTTAACTAATTGACATGTCCCCAAAAAGAAGGAATTTGGATTGGAAGATTTCCAATCTGAAGAGAACTTTCTGTTTACTAGGGTGTTCTTACAGGTCTTTGACTTCTGATTCTGTGGTTAATTAAAAAAGCAAAAACATAGCCAAGTTACCCTAATTCATAGTGAGGAATGTAAATTGTCACACAATGACAGACAGTTTAATTCCCTGCAGGGTGTGAAAACTCAGTGGCAAAATACCAAATAGCATGAAGTCATAGATATTAAGCAATCAGCTCTTACTTCTTCTAGTTTGGTCTCAAAATAAAACAAAGACAGGAAGGAAAGAAAAGGACACACAAAATCTAACTCAATGCAAAATATTTTGAATTATTTTAGAAATAAGGAATGCCTTATAATCTAGTAATACTCTCCTAAAGGAAAACGTCACCTCCTCGCTTTGGCTTGCAAAAAAAGAGCAATCCTGCTTCCTGACAGGCTGCACATTTCAACTACCCTTGAAAAGATGTATTTAGAAAACAAAAAAAAAAGTTTATTTACTTGGAACTCTAGGTTAGAATTCAAATTAAATCTTCAAAGTGAGCATGAGGACATTGAAAACTCTGAAATCCTGGTTTTCTGTTTAAGCAATTGAAAAGATACAGCAACTCACTCACAAGTTCTAATGCCTAAACATCCATGTGCACAGAGACATAGTTCTCAGACACAGCCTCTGTTTGGGCACATCTGTAATCTGTGTGGTTAGTGCAGTGAATGCATGCATCAATACCCATCTGGGATTTCTTTTACTGGGTAAAACATGCTGCTCACAGAAACCCTAATAAGAGTTTGTCTTTAGATCAATATCTGGATCCATCTGTGAACATTAACATAAGAATTTGTATCTGCTTATTAGAATTTAATATCAAATTCTGTCTTTGGCAGAAGTGGAATTGATTCATATTGCTCCAGGCCTTTTGCAATGAAAATACAAGTCCTAAGTACAGTCAGATGTATGCCCCCATATTAGTCTTCTTTAATATTATTATTATTATTTTACAGTGTTCCCTGCATTTTCTACTTCCTCTTATCTCTGTGAAGTTTTTCTTTGCTAATACTTTTTAAACCAGTGAGTGCTGGTCTTCAGCTACTTTCACCTGCAAAATCTAATGGAGGTGCCCTCTACGAATCTGACCATTTCTCTTACAGGCAACTTTTCAGCTTTCCACTCTGATTCATCATTTTCACAGCATCCTCTGCTATCACAGCTCTTTGCTCTTTCTTATACATCCATGTATATCCAAATCACAGCTATGATAACTGAATTCAAGTTTTGGCTAATATTTTATAAAAACCAAAACCAACCAACCAACAAAAAAAAAAAACCTACCCTCTAATGAATCATTATTTCAGCTACAAACATTCTCACCTTTTGCTTGTAACCCCCTCTTTTTCCTCACAAAAGATTAGTAATGACCAACCTGTGCCTTCATTAGCTCACACACCTCCTGAGTAATCCAAGGGCAGCTCCAGGGCTGGAGCTATGTAACGAAACCAAGAGAAAAAATAATGAACCTGCAGAAGCTCAATGACCTTGGGACACAGGCACACAGTGCCACTCTGGTTGCTTCCTGTCACTGGGAAGCCACTGACACATTCCATGAGCTCATTAGTCCAGGTTGGCTCTTTCCAAATAACTATTGAAGAAATGGGCTTTATTGGCTTTCAGCTAAATGAAAATTGCAGTAACAAGTCACATGTCAACTGCCTAATGACAAGAAAGAAGAAATTATAAAATGTTGTACAGGGAGAAGACATTTAATCACTCTCTACACTCTCTGCTCTAAAAGCAAGATGTTACAGGTATTTTTAACAGAAAAACACAAGGGAGTATTGTTCATGTCTTGGAAGTTGACAACAGTTCAACTGAAGGCCTCAACTAAAATTATTCTAATCTCCATCATTCTAACACTCAAAACAAATATATCCAACACACCAATAAATTATCACTAATTTCCTTCATTTATGTAAATTGTCATCTTTTATCTGCAACCAAAACTTGAAAGTCATTCTAGACAGCATACTCCTTTACAGCAGAATCATTAAATCATTCACTGTCTTCGCATATGGTTAAAAAAAGCAAAGATTCATTCTTAACAGCTTTATAGATATCTTGTTACTACATTAATTAATTTTTAAGTTGTTCTGAAATGACGATCTTCCTCTGGAATTACCAAAAAAAAAAGAAAAATAAAGAAAAAGCAAGAGTGTTTTTTCTCTCTTTGTCCAAATTTCAACATGGCTAAAAGAAAGACTTGTACAGACTTACTGCCCAGAATAATATTGCGAAAATCATGATTAACACATCACAAAAATGAAATACTACCCATTATGTGTTTATTGGTGAGATTTCTAATTTGCTTCACAAGCAGCTTAGGATAGCCATAAGCAAGTCAGGAAATACCAAGAATGTCGACCATCATCCACAAGCATGCTAATGTGAAACAGAATTTGTAAGAATACAGAAAACCATACAAATTAATCTAATTCAATCCTGTAGCACTGAAATTTAACCATATTTGGAAGTGAAAGCAAGTTAAGACTCTGTGAAAGAATATGAAGACCTGAGACCTATTTCCATATCACATCCATCTCAACAGGAAATTTTCCAGGACTATCCTGTCTCCTAAAAAACATTAGCACACAGGTGATATGATATTGTGATAATAACACTTTTTGACCGGCAGAAGTTCAGAAAACCTTCTTAACATTGATATCATCACTTAACATTGATAATAATTTACTTGCCTTTATCTTGAAAATGGGCATGTATGCAAAGCAATTTATTTCTCACAATGATCAGTACAGCTGAGACAAAGTATTATAAGCTATTTTTGAGTGAGAATTGCAGTGAAACAGACAACTGTTTCTATTGCAGCTTGCCAAACAAGCTAGATAACTGAAAGATATAAGGAAACATGAGTCTAACCAAGTTTTTCTTCCTATTTGCCCAACTATTCTTCAATTACTGACCTCACTGATTTCCCCTGCAAGAACTCAGTCTCAAGTTTTTAGCTGTTAGAAGGTGACAAAATGTCTAGCAAACTTTTAAACAAAGAATATTAGAAAAAAAATAGCAAAATTATTTATTGTCTTTGCTAAATAGTATGAACAGGCAATCCAGAACATCTCTAGTTAGTTTTGCTATTACGTAGTACAAGTACCTGCAATTTTTTGGACTTACACTGAACCGCTTCATGAATCATCAATTCACTTTGACAATAAACCCACTGACAACAGTGGGACCTTGTTTAATTATTATGTGCCACAGAGACATTTTTCTTTCCCTTCAACCAGAGCTCAGAGAATGAAGAAAAATTAAATCTTCACCACAGTGTGTGGGGCTGAGATGAGAAATAGACAAGCATCCATGTGTTCTTCTCTGACTAAAGGAAATTTGAGGGTATTCAGAAAATGCTCATTAAAAACATCTGTCCCAATGTTATATCCATCTGCAAATATTTATATTGTACTTTTATGACATTTGTGCTTGCATATAGCAGGTCTGAAAACTGGCTGAAACACTGAGAAGTAATACAGGAGCCAAAATAATTTAGGAGATGTAATTCACTGAAAACCTGCATCGTAAGATACTTCTCATATGAGTTAATAACCTCTGTTAACCTGGATGATCTTACTGCAGTATTTTACAAATATACACTTCTGAACTACACGAGTCCAATCACTGCCTTCTCACTTGGCGCATCTAATGTAAAACCTAAACCAAACCTGCTCTTCAAATAATGCCCTCTTCCCTCCTTCTCCCTGCTCTCCCCTTCTCAGACACAAATCTCTTCTAGTCCAGCTGTACCGGTATCCATCACCTCCAGGCTCTCGGGAAAGGAAACAAGCTAGGAGGCCATGAGAAGGACACATGGCTACAGCTCTGGTAAGCATTAAAGCCATTATCTGTAGGAAAGTTACACTAGATCCATCACCTCGTGTCTCACTTGGAAGAGCTAGGACTGCTATCCCTGCCACTTACACCTCCTTCCCTTGTAAAGAAGGAGGTGTGTGCATGAAGATTAAATGGTAACTGGCAGAAAAACACCTTTAAGAAGAGATCACCATGACTGCCTTATGTGTATAGACCTTTCTGAACCCAAGTCTCCTAAACTAAAATACAAGATGCAGAAGAGCTTGAAGCCTTTATGTAGCTCAGAAAATTCTTAAATTTCCTGAAAAGGGTAATGTCTCATGGATATGAGCAGCTTGAAAGATACAAGGTAAAAAGGCATTCTTTATGCTCAGTAGTAGTGTTAAGAACACTGTCTCCAGTAGAAAAGACTTTGGTTTTTTTCCTACAGTATTTTGGACTTACACAGACATCTATGGCCTGAGAGTCAACAAACAGTCACAGCTAGGACTACTTTAAGATTTCAGAGAGCTAGAAAACAGTAAATGCCCTCAAAAAAAATCATCTATGGAGTCCACCTTTACATTTACAGAACAGAAGGCTTGCAAGCTTCCCTGAAATTGAGTTTTGCTTGCATCGCCCTACCTCGCCATCTTGTCCCTGCCTTCCCTGGATGCCACAGCTGCTTATGCACTTCTTTTGCACCCACCAAGAAAACCTGCTAATTCTATCCAGTGAGGCAGAAGAAGTGGAGCATATCCCTGTGGCCCTTACTGAGACACGAGGAAAGAAAAAAAAAAATTTCCATATGAGGATCCATAAGAAGCAGTAGTTTAAGTCGGCTCGCCAACCCCAAAACTTAAGCTCCTTAACCAGTACCAGCACTTCAGTGGGTGCACATGCTGCAAATGGCCTTCATCTTCAATATCTGCATAGCTCATTTACAGCTTCCAATATTTCAAATACCACATTCAGAGTTAGAAGCTCACCATCAAAAGGATTCAAATATTACTTTGCAGTACCATTTTTTAATGAATATTTAAATAAACCCTGAGAAACCAGATCAGAAAATTTAATATAATAGAAAGCTAGAAGTTTAATGAAAACAATCCATTATTACTAATAAATTATAATCTGAATTATGTCAGATGGCTGAAATACAAACATCTAGATATAAGGATTAATTGTATTTTTCTTGATCTGTAACTTGAGTTAAAAATAAAAGGCTCACCATTATGACTTAAAATCTTCAGCTGCGCTAATACAGCCACATATTAAAATGAATATGATGCAAAACAGATTTTGAAAAGGATATCAAAAGAATCAGAACTAAATTTCAAATCTCATTTGATTTGCCATGCTGACTCTTCAAAAGGTTTGCAAATGCCAATATATAAGTCTTTCTCTGTCCAAAATCTACCTTTTTAATATTAGTCATTAACAAAATTCATTGTGGTGTTTTGCTTTGGTGGGTTTTTTTAAAAAGGTATTTAATATTTTTTACATAAAATACTGTAACAGATATTTAGCATCAGCCACCTCCAGGACAGCTGTTTTTTAAAATTAATGTTATTTCAATTTCAATGTTTCTTTCTAGTGAATATGACTATTGTGAACATGAATATATTCTGATTAATTCTACAGATCTGCATAAAATGGAAGGATTTGTAAAATCTCTACAGTATTATGTTCATGTCTCAAATTAAGAGAAGCTCTAAGTAAGTATAACATCTGTAGAATATTTGACGATTATGACATTAGTAATTACTGATATACACAGGAGACTTACTGGTAGACAATATAATAAATAAAAAGTAATGGGAAAAATAATTTAAAACTAAAAATAATTAATCATTGACCTGAAATGTCATCAATATGTAATTTCAACTAATAAAAACCCTGGTTTAGATTTGTATACTTCTTTAAACATGACATAGACAACTTCTGTTCAGAAATGCCAAGGATAGTTACCCTCAGTTTTCTAAATGCCATAACAAAGAAACACTCTAACGTGGATTTATTCCAATTGATACTTAAGATTACAGATGAAAGCACCTTATTTTCACCTGCTCACAAAACTGTGTTAATAGTTTAATATTACAGATTATCTGCATTCTAAGTATTGTAAATGCTGTGCCCCTCTGTTCCCTAGTTAAACAGAGGATACTTGATTCCTAGACTCATGCTTTATCTGAAACTACTTTTCATGTTCTTTTTGATAGCATAAGCCAGGAATTAATCCAGTTAGACAAAATAATTGCATTTTTAGCCAATATTTCATGACCTTACCTACCTCACTTGAGGCAGTAATCTGCCCAAAGACACAGAATAATGAATCATTCATAACTAACTGCAATATGAAAAAGTAGAAGATCCTCCTTTAGAAGAAATTAAACCTGATCCTCTAATTGACTTGCACTGAAAAGATTTAATGTCAAGTGAAAGTTGTACAGAAGAATTAATTTGGGGATTCAGTGAAGATATAAAAAGGAGGGGGAAGAAGGACGTGAACAATTTCGCTTTGCAAAGTTCACCTCTAAGCATAGACCTTATGGACAGATGACAAACTCTCTTCTAACTGCACTGTACTGCTGCCAGGGACCTAGGAATTACTGCAGGCGTCAGGCAAGGGCCTCCCCACACTCCAACACGCTCTTGCTGTCTCAAGATGGGACAGTGAACCATTTTGGGAAGAAGGAGCCTGTGAACCGCAATAGCCTTTGCTATCAAATTATCACTGTCTGTTAGGAATGTGTTACTGATACACTGTAAAACAGCTGAAGCCCAGGCTAATTTTCTTGTTCTGTAATGCAGCAAACACATCATTTCAGTCACAACAAGTGGAGCCTGCTTGTAATTAAACTAACATCTGTTGATACTTAATCCACTTACTCAACTTCTAATACATGCATGATTTTTGCATTAATCTCTTATCCATAAGGATGTTCTTTGACCTGTGCTTTGGCACTAGAAAAGTCAATGTTGACTAATCTTGACTATAACCTTAGACCCCTGTGCTTTGGAAATTAATTTTTGCCCTGGGATTCTCATTTTCCGGTTTAACAAATCATACAAAATTAGAAGTTCGCCTTACTTGTAAAGATTCATTTGCTCTCCTATTTCTAACATAAATATTGCATGCTTCGTTTAGTCTTCACAAGCCACATTTCCTGACTTCCAGGGGTCATAAAAAGAAGGGAAATTCAAATTGATAACGATTTATATATTGGGTTGGTACTCTGTTGCACATTAGCACATTTTCGCAAATAGGGCAGGTGGAAGGAGATAAGAAATGTTCTGTGTGGATTTCCACAAATTTTATCTTCATTTCTGATAACAGGAGTTCTCTCCTTAGCATCTTCCTATAATACAAGTTTGCCAGAGGACCTTTGCTGGTATGTTTAAGGGCTAAAATTGTTTCTGGTTTGGATTTTTGAGGCCTTTTTGCTAGGATGGTTAGAAGCTAGCTAAAATGAGAAAAGACAGCCACAACAATTAAGGCAATCAGCCTGTGATGCACAAATCCTCCTAGAGAACAGAATCCACCACAACAAGAATTGTCAAAGTACTAACTCAGGATCAATAAAGATTTTTGTAAAATAAGCAAAAGATTTCTGAAAAGCTAGGACAATAGCAGAACTCATAGCTCAAAGGACATTATCCTCAGTATCTTCAACCTATTCCTGAATTGCAATAAATAGAACATAACAGTCCACTGTAATCACTAATAGATCATACATCAGAAACCATGGAAAAGGTATTTTGCAAATGAAGAAAGGCTAAAACAAAAGCATTATGCAATTAAGTTGGAAGACCTTTTCATGCCCCACTTTTACAAGCTAAAGAAAAGTGAAAATTTCATTGTTCTTCTTTTTACCCTTTCTTTTTAATTGCCTTCATTGCATCATGCAGTGTAAGGATTACATCACAGGCCCACAGGGAACTATGTAAGCAGGTGGGAAGCAGTTTGGAAAAGTCACTAGATCACCTGCACCTGCAAGTTATGCTCTGGAAAGAAACAGATGGCAATTCAGCTTTGCACTGCTGCCTCCTCCACACTCACCCCCAAGTGCTCTGCTAACATTTCCACTGAATGTTCATTCTGCATCTCTAAATAGAGAGCTGAAAATAATGGGAAGTTTTTTCTAAGATTGGGAAATATATTTAGGTGTTCAACATGAATATCAAGTTTATATGGTCTTAAAATATGCACAGTAAAAAAAGGGATTTAAATAATTAAGAAGAATCATTAATCTTGATGCAAATATCTGTGGAAAATTTGGCCCAAACTAACATAAATTCTGGTTTAGCAATGCACTAGTTAAGAATGTCTGCATTCAGGAGCTTTCAATTAAAGGAAGAGGACCTTAGGAAGCCTAATTTAATGACAGTTCTGCTCTGTAAATGTAATAGAACAAACCAACTCTTGTGTAAGAATATAAAATCTTGAAAAAACAATTCCCATGTTTTACCCTTTCCTTTCAAATGCATCTCCAATCTCCTTTTTTCTGTTTTCTTTCTTCTGTGAAAGAAGTATATAAAAATTATACTAATGTCACAAGGACTCACTTTCTGCAGAGGTACCTAACCTCAGATAAACAAACGGACTGGACTGAAATAACACTGAAAATATGGAAGGAGAAAAAAAAAAACCTTTTTATTTATTCACTGTGCATCAAAGAAAACAAGTAAAAGAAAAATATCATCAATACTGTAAAATCTTAGTAAGAAAATATTTTAGAATAATTAACTTCATTTATTAACATCTCTTCTACTTTAATGCGCCTCAACAAAGTAAAATGGATGGAGCCTTCCTCCCTCCAATGAGACACCTTTGCATTATCTATATGCACAGAGGGGAACTCAGAAAGCTATGGGGCTTTCCAAGTCAATTTCTGCTTTTGCTCCTGAGTGATAATCAATAAACTGAAGCTAACGCAAGACAGAATCAAGGTTTGGTGGTCAGCTGTTACCTCTGGCTGTTGAGGTCTGGGCATGCTATGAAAAGGCACCATGCCCACCCAAGCAGATTGAAGGGGAGAGCAAATATTTTCACTTGTTCTCTCCAGCAACCCTTGTGGTTGACTTTGAAGCAATCAGACAATATCCAGAAAGAAATACATAAGAATATAGAACCCCCTCAGTCCTTTATTGCAGCGGGGAAGCCCCAACTGCTCTGCACAAAGGGAAATAGTCTGGATGATGATTTTTTTCTCATCCATTTCTTTAATTGTTAATGTGGCTAGAAAGGTTTTCTTTTCAGGTGGTTTGCTAATGTAATTAATTCATGCCATCTGTCAGCACCTTCTATTACTTTTAAATGGCAGGGCAAGCTCTCAGCACATCAAGGTGCACAGTGTTCGTGCCACCTTTGTTTTGGTTACCCCTGGAGGAGATGGGAGCATGCCAGTCACACAATTCAGCAGGTTAGCAGCGACAATGAGTAAATAGCTTGCAATTATGTAATGCACACCTGACAGCCCTACTTGGTGATGCTTTGCTAGCTTTCAGCCACTCTGCAGCAATATATTTCACTGGTATTTTTACTGGCAGCATGATAATTTAAGTCTCGTGAAAAGCTCCTCTGGCAAAAAAAGGGGACACAGGGCTGAATTAACTGAACGATTAACTACACAAATGTTAAGGAAAAAAAATCTTCATTGGGCACTAAAGATTAAAAAAAAAGGCACAATAAAATCATGTACGTGGGGTCTGGGGGGAAATTTAAGAACATGTTTAACCTGTCTAAACCAAAAGTGTATCCTTGATACTGGCAGGATTCATTAATAAAGTTCATTTAGTTGGAAAAAGCTTCTAATCAGCTGATCAATCAGTAAAGGTAACATAAGAAGAGAAGTGGAAATACAGAGGGTAAAGAAAAAATTGTCATTCTTTTGTGGTTTCTATTCAAAAAAAATCTCACAAGCAGCTTCTAGGGCAAGGAAAACAGACATGGAAAGGTATAAAAACTCAGGCTTACCAAAGCCAGACCCATATAATAAGGTTCTTAACCAGTCTAGACAATTGCAGTAAGTCTTTGTTCCTATTTCAGTTTTATTAAAGTAACTGATATTTTACATGGGAAACAAATTAAAACAAGGATTAAAATTATAAAATGAAAGTGGCTACAGAAGTGATCTGAGTAATGCTGGAAATACTTTCCAGCTGCAGAAAGATCACCAGCAGAGTTCCTCAAGGACAGGTCTTGGCATGGGCCCTACTGTTTTTTTAGTTGACTCTGCAATTAAAACGAGCAATAGTGGAGCTTGCTAATAACACAGATCAGGGAGGTACACCCAATACAAAGGAAAATCAGTCTCCCAGAACTGCATGATTCTGAGCACTGAAAGAACAGGGATGCTATTACATTAGCAACACCAAAATACACTTAGTAACACCAAAAATCATTCAACAAAACAAGCTGCTGTAAACATGGTTGAGTGACTATAAACAACAGCGTTTACTCTATTAGCAGATCAAATAAAACCAGTATGACATTGCTATACTGGAAGAGATTGTGCAATATAAGACAACTTCATTGGTACAGGAATTATATCAATCACTGGTAAAACCACATTTAGACAGGAGTGTACCTGTCTAAATTACCTTCCTTCAATCCAAAGTAAGGCAGATAATTAGTAGAAGACCTAGAGTTCAAATTGTTTAGTCAAAACAAAAGACACAGAAAATACTAGGTGTCTATAAACATATAAGAGGCAGGAGAGTAAAGCCAAGACTGAATAAAGAAAAAAGCCTATTTATGCTAAAGAAATAGGGTTTTTTGCACTGCAAAAAAAAAAAGGAACAGGTTGGCTATGAAGGAATTTTCATTGGGAGTTAACAGGATTTTACTGTTGGTGGAGTGATGCAAGGCCTGGAAAAACATTACCAAGGAACTCAAGAGAAGGGCAAACAAAAGTTTGATTTCTAAGTGGAGTTTGGTACGTTTGTGTGGAGACCATATACTGCTGTGGCGTGCAAGCAGAACACATTCATGAATCAGAAGGTCTCTAAAGAAACCAGCTGATCTACCTGAGAGTGGACAAAGGCGGGCTGTCACTAACTACACGTTAAGAGCAGTGCTGATGTGTAAGCTCACACGTAACAGACGACAGACTTTAGGGGACACTTGTAGATAGCTTAACGGGAGAACAGGAGTTCTTTTCTTTTTTTTTTCTTTTTATTTTTTGGCAATAAGATGGGCTGATGTTTTACCACAGAGAAAGTCTCTCTCTAAGTGTAGCAGGTTATGATGGCTCTGTTTATAGTACCTTTGTTTGCAGTAGTTCCTGGCACTTCATGCATTTTTCATAGCTGTTTCTTGTTAATATACACTGTATTCCTTGGAGTGCCAACAAAAAGGGCACTCAGTTGTTACCAGTCTTCTGTCACTATTTTACCAACAAAACAAGTAGCAAGAACAGCTGCTTCTGACAGTCCTACAGGACTGCAACTTATTCGTGGTGAAAGAAACATGACAACTTAACTGTATCACAAAGGAACTGATGCAAATAATACAATTTTCAGCCTAGTCACTGAGCCACTGATAACCACAAAGCTTTGCAAAACCAGATTTCCTTACTCGTGCACACAAAAACACAAGCAGTTCTGTGCATATCCTTTAACACATATTAACCCTGTTTCCATGAACAAAACCAGATATAATACATAAGCAAATATTGATCTGCATACATGCTTATTGTTTTGCATATAAAAATCTGGTATTTTCAGAAGCAAGAATCAGAAAATTGATACAGCAGTACAGGAGGCACCCTGACCCTGTAGACAGTTTATTATGAGGCAGTCTTAGCAAGCAGATCTGAGGATGCATTACGCCATTTACATAAATCCTTTCCTATCAAAGCTTTGTTCCTTCTTCCTGCCAAATCAATAAATGGTCTCTGCTCCACTTAGCAACTCCTCTTGTGCACTCACTTTCGTGTTCTCTCTCTCAACTTCACTATAAATGTCCCTTTTTCCTCCATGCACATCTGGCCTCAGACTATACACTTTTCATGTCATCACAGAGGGGCAAAATTCTTCCCTCCTTTCACAGTTGCAGCCTTCTACACCAGGAAAAAGAGTAACAGGCAGCAAGTCCACTGTCAGTTACCCAGGACCAACAGATTGCATCAGATACATGATTCAGTACTTTCTAAAAATTAAGGTGATTCTTTTTTCGTTGCTGAGTTATGTTTGGCTTATATGTAAATGCAGTTTGAGGTTCTGCATATACCAAATCAAAGCAACATGTTTACAAAAAGCCATTCTAATCAGCCCACGCTAGCATTCAAAATTCTTAGATGAGTACAGCTACAAAGGAAAAAAAATTTTAAAAAACCCACAAAAATTTCTAGCAAAGAGTCAGCTTCCCAGTGGGGACAAGGCTAAGGAGTCCCAAGAGTATTGCAGCCAAAGCTGCAATAGTTTATCTCATTTCAGTATTTTACAGTTGTCCAGATAAACATGTTCCATTTTTCAAAAACAGACTCCGAGCAAGTAAGTGTTTAAAAATTCTGCAGGTTTTCCCCTTTCCTGAGATCATTGAAACAAATCCATCTGTAAGTTTTGCCTTAAAAATGTTCATATTTAAATAGAAAAAACAAACTAGAAATAAGAAGGCAAATTGCTATTTTGAAATATTATTAAAGAATCTTTATAATACAACATACGAACTAAGTGAAACAGAAGACCGCAGAAACAAGCAAGTCTTCTCCCTCTGAACAAACAAAAAGTAAATGTCAATATATTAGTTTTCAAATCTAAAAAAAATCATTAAGAAATTAGCTTTCAGGCATGTATAGCATTTTATTAAGTATAAATTAATACAGTAATATAATACAAAACACAGAAGAGACATATTTGTGTGAATCCTTAAGACTGGCGTATGACAACACTGCGTAATTTTTTTTACATATCCTGAAAGAAGAAACTTAAAGACCTAATTGCTGCAGTCCTACAAGGTCACAGCCCAGTAAGACATGAAATGACTAAGATAATATTCCCAAGAAAAATCAAATTTCCTGAAAAATACAAGAATGCAGTTAATTTACAAGAGGTATCTCTATGCACTTATGACATTGTTTGTCCTTTTAAATTTGTTAGAAAGCATAAGAAAGAGCATATTTCTCCTAAAGTAAAAAATTAAATAATTCAGAAACATAAGACACAACTGAGCAGACTCTTCCTGGGTAAATGAACCACCGAACACCATTACTGGCTGACTGAGGTTGACTGACCGTGGTTTTAATGAATCAGAGAGCCGCTGACTCATAAAATGAGAATGTATTTTACACTGGCTGAGCGCCTAATTCAGAGCTCACTGCATCCTTGGGTTCACTGTGAAATACAGTTAAGATGGAAGGACAGGACACCACCACTGCCCTAAGAGGCAAACCATGGTAACTCAACAGTTCCCCACCATGCAAAAGTGGTGACAGAGGAAGCAGGAGGTGGTGGAGCCAGGATCGCTTTGCTGAGAGTGTGGCAGGGGTTGTTGTGCTCTGACATGCAGCACAACCCCAGGACTGGCAGGAAGGCAGCTTCTATGTGCTGCACACCAGCATCCCTAAGGATCCCAGAGCTGCAAAGCCAGGGGAAGCTCTCTGCTCCAGGACAGCAAACTCCCATCTCTGCTGAGCTGCTAGCCATGCACATCATCTCCAGAAGTGCTCAACCTCAGGCACAAAGTCCCTGTGACAACTGAGGGACCAGCATTCTTGCAGGTGACAGCCCCACAGCCATCCCACTACTACATCCAATGACAGGTCCGTGTCTCAGGGACTGCATGCAGCCCAACCTGGGAAGCACAAGGTGGTCTGAGTCAGGCAGTTGCTCTACTTTGCTTTTTAAAGTTGCTCCCAGAGCAACTCACACCACCTGTTTGGTCAAATTTCAAGAAGCCAGTCCTAGACTGTCACAGCCATTTCTTCACTCTCTACCATTCATCATGGAGACAATCCTACACCAAGGGAAGGGTGAGGAGGAAGGATGGCAGCAGGAATGCAGACAGCTGAGCATCTCAGAGACCTCTGTGAACCACAGAGCCCAAAGAAGGACACACAACAGAGAGAAGAGCAAGGACAGGGAATAACTTCTACGGGGAAACAAAATGCACTAATACAATAATTTGTTTGGGTGAGGATTTCATTCTTCCTTTTTTTTAATGCAAGCCAGAATCAGTTGATTCCCAAAGTAGGGGAGTCTGTACCTTGGCCAAGTTGCAAAAGGTAATATTTATCACAGATCCTTCCACAATTTTACTTATCTTTGGGAAAAGCACATTAAATCACACTAAAGGCAGATATTCACAAAACTAGATCACTGTCTCCACAGTAACACCCATCACCCCTTGAAATAAAAAAAAAAAAAAGCCCAAAATACCAAATTCCATTTTGGAATGCATATTCTTCACCACTCCCTCTTTTCAGCACTACCTCATATTTG
Source organism: Irena cyanogastra (assembly GCA_013397155.1). Classification (NCBI taxonomy): domain Eukaryota; kingdom Metazoa; phylum Chordata; class Aves; order Passeriformes; family Irenidae; genus Irena; species Irena cyanogastra. Next base: position 431,456 of record VWZV01014479.1, on the reverse strand, counting down.
TCACTTTTGATGTCTCTTTTTGTGTGCCTAGCCACCTTCTCAAAGGTGTTCTGAAAGACTGACAAAATAATCTTTGTCGCTCCTCTGAATTTCCACTTCTGTTTTCACTGCCTGTTAGATGTAATCTTTACTTCTCTATTTCTATATCCCTGAATTCAGTTTTTTATGGAAGTCCTGCCACCTCTTTCCCTGTAATTTCTAGAAGTCACACAATCTTGCTGGCCACCACAACTAACGTATTTTCTACTGACAGAGTTATTTTATGTTTTTATTATCACTCTGCCAGCTGGCCTAGTTGGCTATCTTCTTCAGCTTCCTATCCTGCTTCCAAACATCATTAATCTCTTTGAATTCATGTACTCATTTCCCTGTTTCTCAAATGAGACAATGATTTCTTTGCCCTTTTCTAAGGAAACCTCCTACCCCATCTCCCACACCACTAACATCTTCCTTGTTCTCTGTACTCTCAGCCCTCTTATTCCATTCACCTCCTCTCCTGGTCTTTGCTTAACTGCCCTTATCTACCTACCTTCAAATACTTTGTAAACTGGGGCCTAAAATAACCTGAAACACCAAATTCCCCTACAATCACATTATTATATAATTATCTTCCTCATTAATTGTTCTCTCCTGTGACATTCAGCAGGCCAGTAAATTACATTCAAATTTGTATTTCTTCAATTGTAATTCAGTTTGCTTCCAATAAAGGTGACTATTCTGGAGCCACACCAACGCAATCCCTATAAACCATGACCCACTTTTCCAGGAAAAATGGCAAGCTCAGAGGTGGACCAGCTTCCACATGAGGACATGTGGTTTCTAAAAAGGAAAGTGTATTGGGTTTGTGTAGCCTGGTTTTGGTAGCAGGGGGGCTACAGGTTGCTCCTGTGAGAAGTTGCTAGAAGCTTCCACCATGTCCAGCAGAGCCAATCCCTGGTGGCTCCAAAGACAGACGTGCTGCTGGCCAAGCCTGAGCCAATTAGAAAGAGTGGTAACACCCCTATGATAACGTATTTAAGAAGGAAAAAAAAGAAAAAAAGTTGTTGTGCTATTGTAATTGCAGCCAGAGAAAAGTGGAGTGAGAACAACTCTGCAGGTACCAAGGTCAGTAAAGAAGGAGGGAGAGGAGCTGCTCCAGACCCTAGAGCTGAGATTCCCCTGCAGCATGTGGTGAGGGTCACAGTGAAGCAGCTCTGCCCCTGCAGCCCACTGACAACCACAGGGATGCAGAGATCCACCTGCAGCCCACAGAGACCCACAGGGGTGGAGAGAGCCACCCACAGCCCATGGAGGAGCCTGTGCCCATGGATGGGTACCTGGGAAGAGGCTGTGACCCTGTGGCAGACCTGTGGAGAGAGGGGCCCTGCCCCCAGGCTGGAGCAGCCTGTCCTTGGAGGACTGCAGCCCATGGAAGAGTGACCCACACTGCAGCAGTTTGAGGGAGAATGGTGCCTGTGGGAGGGACTCGCGTTGCAGCAGTTCACAGAGAGCTGTTGCTCATGAGATAGAGCCAGGCCAGAGAAGTTCATGGAGAACTGTCTCCCCCGGGAAGGACCCATGGTGCAGCAGGGGACTAACTCCTCTCCCTGAGCAGCAGAAGAAACCATGATAAAGTGACCATAACCCCTATTCCCCATCTCCCTGCACCGTTGGTGGCAGGATGTAGAAGAAAGCAGCAGTGGTTTTAAGGGTTTATTTTACTTCTTTTTGTCCTGTTCTGATTTTGTTAATAATAAATTCATTTTATATCCCTGAGTGGACTCTGTTTTGCGCTTGATGGTATTTGATGAGTGATCTCTCCCAGTCCTTATCTTAACCCATGAACGTTTTGTTAAATTTTCTCTCCTCTGTCCAGCTGTGGAGGGGAGTGAGAGAGCTGCTTTGGTGGCTGTCTGGCATCCAGCCAGTGTCAACTCACTACAGTCTTCTTTGCTGGAAAATGCAGGCAGTATTTTACTGTGGGCTAGGGAAATCTGTTTATCTCTTGCTAGAAGAGCTCAAATTCACCCACCAGCTACTTTATATATACTTTCAAATGCCTCCTTTGAGTGTTCACATACCCTCCTAGTTATATAAAAAAGAAATCCGTTCCCACCACTATGCTTGAATTTTTAATACTCTGCTGTCTCAGTCTTGTTCCAGGGATAGGATTTTCATACTTTTCCACCTGGAAGAATAACGTAGGATAAAACTCCTCCACCTACCAATTCCAGTACTGGAGGAATCATTAATTTACACCTCTGCTACAGATTTATAGCATCTACCACAACAGCAAATCAGATCACTTCATGTAGTAAAACTAAATACATCTACGCTCTCATATTTTTGTCAGCTGATTTACTCCACTACACATTAAGGAATTCAGTAATGCCATGAAGACAACATAATCAGCGAGATAATCCATCACTACTGCACAGAAGATAAAACCAGACTTCCCTCTGCAAAATATTGTGCTTTGTAAGAGAACCATCATACCAGCCAATAAACTAGGCAGTTTCACTGGTTATGTCTGCACAGGCACTATTTAAACCAAAAAAACAATGAAAACAAAAGCCTTTCTGAAATCTTTTAACAGACAAAGTCATTCACAAGTTGCTAAAAGAGAGATCTTCAGAAAGAAACACACATGAAGCCACATGCATGCTTTTTAGCAAACACTGGAAGTCTGGGCAGAGTCTATGCCTGATGACACTGAACACTGGCGAAAGATGCCATGTGGTTATTTGCTGCTATGCTGTATTTGACCCACAAGCCAGCTGATGTTCTCAGCAGTGATGGTCATGTTCTGAACCATGCAAACCATTTGCATAGCTTTCTGGATCTCACCATGGTAAATTTGACTCACTGAAAATTTTTATTCTCTTTACGCTTTTTACTCGCTTGTTTCATCTCGTAGCTCATAGGACTTTCTAGCACATCCTTTCACAGAGACCTTTTGAATGCTAAATTCCATCTCTACTCACTAGGAAGCCAGCAAAAACTGTGATCACAGTGTTCAGTCTTATCCTTGTGTCTTACACAGACACCTAATGAAATCAAATTGTTACCATTGTACCATGATTCATATTCACACCTAATTCATACAGTTAAGTTTTTTCAGATGATTTTTCTTTTGGTCATAAGCCAAATTTCAGATTTGTCAGTGCACTGAAAGTAACTGCTTTCAAGTTAACAGAACCTCATCATATATCTAAGAAATGTATTTGGGGCTAAGTCAGATTTTTTTCCCCTGCCTGTTAAATACTGGGAAAGGATTCTGATTTCTCTTACAGTATCCTCATGTAAATTGTTAGGATATAATTGTTTAATATTACCACTTTCAGCAATTTCAAAGAAACCATCATATTGAATCTTTGCTATAATTATTTTTAAATATAAGATATTTCAGGTAGCACTACCCATTCTATATTTGACTAACATTATTTCCAAAATAAGAAGACAGATGATTACTGTGGGATGCTGACCACTCAAAACTCACAAGAAATCGATGCAAAGTACAAAGATGCAAATACAACAAGGTCATTTGTGTCAGAAATAGTGAGGCCAGCAGGACCAGGGTAGCAATTGTCCCCCTGTACTCGGCACTGGTGAGGTCACGCCTTGAATTCTGTGCTCAGTTTTGGGCCCCTGACCACAAGAAGGGCATTGAGCTACTGGAGCACGTCCAGAGAAGGGCAATGGAGCTGGTGAAGGGTCTGGAGCACAAGGCTTACAAGTTGCAGCTGAGAGAGCTGGGGGTGTTCAGCCTGGAGAAAAGGACCCTGAGGAGACCTTACCACTCTCTACACCTACCTCAAAGGACATTGTGGCAAAATGAGCGTCAGTCTCCCTTCCCAGGTAAAAAGTGCCAAGACAATAGGAAATGGTCTCAAGTCACACAAGAGGAAGTTTAGCTTGGATATTGGGAAAAATTTCTTCAGTGAAAGGGTTGCCCAGTGGTAAAGTCACCATCCCTGCAGAGTATTTTAAAGACATGTAGATGTGGTGCTCAGGGACATGGTTTAGTGGTGGCAGTTCCAGGTCAACTGCTGGATTTATAAAGGTCTATTCCAACCTAAATTATTCTATTCTATCCTATTCTATATTGCCTCTACCTTATTAGTTATGTCCTCTTAGAAGCAATCTAAATATATAATGAGCTTAATTATACCATAACATAAAACTGACAGGGAGTCAGGAACTGCCATGAAATAAGCAATCTTTGCATAGTTTCCTTTTGCAAGAAAAGTGCAAAGGACAATATTAAATGATAGAGGCAATTTGTTTGTGGTTTTTTCTCAGAACACTCAACATCCATGAGGGATGTGAATCTGGTTTTCAGACAGCAGCAATTAAAAAAAAAAAAAAAGAAAGAAGCAAAAACCACTAGCAGCAAAGGCTACTTTGACAATCTAAGGAATCTTTTTTTACCATGTTCACGTGAAGAGATGATTATGTTACTGCTTGTGGCAGGAGCCTTTGAAAGGCTATGTTTTCTGCCAGGATTTTGATAAAAACCAGCATGAAACAAGTAACTTTAACGTGCTAACAACAGCTGCATGAACCACAGCGATAGTATCTTCACCTACAGTTTTGATTAACCACTTCATGAAAGACATTTTCCTTCCTTTGTGCCCAAATTTTCTTAATGTCTCCTTCTCCACAATTTGTGCGCACTCACGACATCATTAATTTATTGACATCATTTGTGGTCTCACACTAACCAGATGGCTTCTGCTGACTTTGAGGTTGAAACTCAGATTGTTCCTTACACTTAAAATAAGAAATAATCTAATTAGATACAAACGTACCTCAGTATTGAAGAGAATGACAAGCTGATTATTAGTTATCTGAAGTTACAACAGCATTTTCTTTCTAATTTGGTGTTACATCTTCCTCTGATTTACTCATCTTTCTGAAGATGGTGTGTTATATGTTACCTAATTCATGGAATTCAGACACTGGCATTTCCAAATCCTATCAACATCAACATGTCAAAAAATACACTTGTATCAATTCTTGTAAAAAAATGCTACTAATACATTTATTATCTGAGCCTATTTAATATTCACTACCTGAAGCAAAAAAAAAATAGTGTATGTTTACCTTGACTTACCCTGCTACTTTTAATAGTAATATGAATTTTAAAAATGCTATTCTGTAGCATGCTCATCCTCCCCATCTTTGGAACATTTGAATCACTCCTTATGCACAGATACGGGATGCAAACAGGAAACTGGCTGAATCTGATGTGCAAAAAAGATGGGTACCTCCAAGCAAGCATGATTCAGTAAATTACATGGAGTCTGACAATTCTGAGAGTCAGGCCCATCTTTCCTAGTTTTTTTTTCATTTCTCACATACTAGGAGAGGTACACCTACTCCTTGCTAGAATATCAGAAAAATATGAACATTTTGGTTATACAATCTTTATGAAACTCTAAAGCTAAAATTACCAGTATATTTAAAACATTTTTAAGTACACATTATTTTTTTATATTTCCCAGCAGATATAAATTTACTTTTTCAATGTCTTATATTTAGAAAAGAATATGATCTCACAATAAAACACCAGTTTGAGCAACAGATGACATAGTACATATTTTATCTGCAGTACTGCATGGGTGGGGGAGGGTGGTGTTAATCTTTCAAAGAAAGGAAAAGGCAACACATACAGACAGTGAAAAATGCAAATTTGAAAGAAGACTATGCAAAAGCTACAGGAAGACTTGAGTATATTTCCCACAACTACAACAGCATAAAGAGCCCTCAGAGAAGTCATCTGGGCAACTACGAGTACACCAATTATTGTTTTCCATGTTTTAATCATCTGGCACCCAAGGGCACACCTGTGCAGAATAAGAGAAGAAAACAGTGGTTGCATGTAACTTTTGGTGTCAATTACTTGTCCTTTACCAAATGCTACATGCCACAAACAGCTCAACTTTTCATATGGTTAGACTGTAACTCCTCCCATGCTTCTTGTAGAATGAAAGAGATTAGGGAAGGGAATTTCCAATATACAGTGGACCAACCCTTTTAAAGCAGCACAGTTAACTGCACACTATAGTCAAAGAAATAAATAACACATCTTCCAGTTTTCAGGGAAAAAAAAATTGAAACAATTCCTTCTCCTGGATTTATAGAACTCAGTACAACAGATTCTTTGAATGATCAGCACAAAGTGTTTCATATGGCCAAAACATAAGTCAGTTTTTCAAATACTTGTTTCAAAATTGCAACCCAACAGTAAAATAACTACTGCTAAAAGTAATTTGTCAGTTCTACATGAGATGGAGGTCATGTAGGAGAGAAGAATGCAATAAAGAAACATGCAGAGCTGATTTTTTCCTGTGGTTTTAAAACAAATTAGCTGTCAAAGACATGCAGAATAACAAGAAATACTGACTAATTAAAAATATTCAAGTATGTGAACATGAATGCTGGGAAAATAATGCAAATAATTTACTGGCTAGTTAGCTCCTTAGAACTGCCAGCTCTGGACAGTTCTTGAAGTTGGGAATAAACTTCGTAGGTCTTGTATTAATTCATCATTCCATTCACTGCAAGTCGGTGACTGATGACTGTGCCAATGTTACGTAATAACATTCATTAATAATCAGCACTTTCAGATGAGAAACCCAAGTTCAACTTTTGGGTGCATTTCATATGCATTCAAACACAGCAAATCAAACATGGCCTACAGACACAGGCTGTAATTAATTTATTTTAAAACCAAGAATGGAAATTTGCACTTTCATGAGATTTGAGGTACCAGTGAGTTCACACAAAGACTGAAGAAACAACTCCTCCCAGCAGGACTTCCAAGATCTGCTGCTACACAGTTCAGGATCAAAACTCAAAAGCCACAACTAGAACATCTTGAAGAACGTACTGAGGCATCTACTTTCATGTGAGGAGAGAGAGTTTAGGATTTATTGCAAAGACTTAATGCTTACGTTCTTAAATGAAAAATGAGGAAGAAAAATTTCCTACAAGTTCTGCCTGGGTAGCAATGCTGACTGTTCAGATATAATATCCAAACATCAATTTATTTTTACTTGCGAGCCTTTGATCACAGTTTGAAAGTTCAGGGTTGTTTTTTGCGGTGGCTTGTTGTTTGGTTTGGTTTTTCTCTTTAAGGAACAATAAAAATGGTAAATGTCTAGTTTCTGTTTGTGACACTCAAACAAGGTCAAAAGTTCCCAATCCAGTGTCCCTTGGGACATCCAACATAAGCCCCTGGGCTGTATCAAGCGCAGCATAGCCAAGGGAAGGGATTACTTCCTTTCCTCAGCTATCATTAAATCACATGCAATTTTGGCCCCTCTCAGGAAAAGAAATATGTTGAAAAACTTCAAAAAATCCAGGGGAGGGTTCCAAAGACAGTGGAGGCTGAGGGACCCAGCCTCATTCAGCTCCAAGACAAGGCAGTTTTGCGGTCACTTCACAGCAGCCTCCTGACCTAAGGGGAGGTCATAGAAAAAACAGCACCAGGCTCTTTACAAAGGTGCCTACTGAGATACAATGGCTAAACAGAGAAGTTGGGGGGATATAAGAGATGAAGGAAAATAAATGAAATTAAATCCTAATGGTTGTGAGATTAACTAAGCACTGGAATAGGCTGTAGACCTCTGCTCTCAGACATTTTCAACACCGAATAGGAAAAAGCCCTGAGCAATCACAGCTAAATTCAGTGTTGCATTGAGCTGGAGACTGGAGAGGAGATCTCCTGAGGTACCTCCCAGCCTGGGATGCTGTGAGGAGGGAAACAGAAAGACTGATCAATGCCCCTCCCGTAATCACCCCAGAAACCTGGGGCAGGATCTGGCAGGGGTGTGGCCAACCTCAACTACTTCAAAAGAATGCATGAGAAACCCAAACCAAACAACTGTGGAATTACTCACCCTACAGAAGAACATTATTCTTTCTCATCAAAGGAGAGGCCCAATGCAGTGACTTGGCTAGCTCATTCTTTATGTTGCTGTCTTTTTTTTTTTTTAAACAACTACTATATCCTCATTTCTGAGTATTTCAACAACAACTAACACACATTAATTATGCAGGCAGGATACTCTGGTAATGAGACCTCCTTGTTCCTTCCAGTTTGCAATATTGTGTAGCATTGGAACAATCTTACTGCTATTCCATTCCAAGAGCAACAGGAAACAGCGAACTCCACAGGGGGAAGAAACAAACGGAACTCCCCCAAATACAGTAACAGCAAATACCGGCAGATATCCTTGTTCTGCAATTCTAGCAACTCCAACTGCTTCATCCTCTGGGGCACACTAATGACCACTAGGACCTTCTGCCATTTCATTATTATTGCCAGTATGGCTCACCCAGCAGCCAAGTTGTAGGAAACAAAATTTTTGGTATTGCCTCTTTTCTCTGTTTTAATGTGGCCTTCTCTAAAGGGAGGGGGTGAACTTAAATTATTAGGTCAGCCCTGATTTCTACCCTCCAAACAGCACAGTGAGATTGTCTTGTACCCCTCAGTCTGTCTACAGGCTAAGATAAAAATGCAGGCATCAGGAGAGGCTTATTGAGACTGCAAAAAGTTGACAGTGGCTTATTTCATATAAAATTACTGTATCTCTAAGCAATTTATGCCTAAAGTCACTGTGGTACAATAAACTGCAAGGATCTTTTTCTAAACACACATAAAATGAGTATGTTTACTTATGCTTTCAGCAAACAAGAAAAATGTTTGTCAAGATCTTCAAGCAACTGTGAAGCTTTACATGCAGATGGCAATGAAAAGCTGCAAGAAACAGGCCATGTTTATGTACACCAACAGCATCATGATGGAGTTCAATGCTCAGTTCAATAACAACATTAGAGAACACGTGACAACAAAGTCTATATACAGATTTATAAGAATAAGCATAGTGGGAATCATGAACTATAGAGATTCCAGTTGAAACATGTTTTCACAAGTAGACACAGTGTCACACTGGTTTGTTGGGGGGGGGTGTTGCCCAATTGTACTCTGAAATGACAGAAGAAAGTAGGGAACTTGATTGTCTTTACCAGATGCTTTGTTTTTAAGAACATAGCAAAGAAACTTTATTTAAGGCAATTTCTTTTTAAAGCTGGTTATTGATTTCCTTTCAATTTTGAGAAAATAAGCTATGGAAGTGGTGGTTTTTGTTTACTTAGCACTATAGTGCAAATACACATGCCTCACATTTAGCTAACAAATGAAATTTGGGTCTTACTTCACAGATCTTTATTTTTCAAATTACAGTTATTTGACATGTTAAATGTCTAGACAAGAAAGAAGGAAGAGGAGGAGGAAGGAGAAGAATCAAAATAACTATGCAGCTTTTCTAGCTGATGGTAGAGTTATCACAACAGAATTGATTTGGCCAACAGCACTACAACCTGAAGAAAACAATTTTATTATTTATCATTCAGAAAAGGCACAAATAGTTCTCTATGACTTTCTATACAGAAATTTACAATTACTGCCTTCAAAGAAAATGTTGATGGTGTCAATGACCCATGCAAAACAAAAGAAAATAACTACAATTCTATGCTTGCAACTGGAAGAGCCCTTCAAAATACATGCACCAGAAAGTCTGGTCTCCGACAAAGTTTTGAAGAATTAAAACATGTCGTTTTTAACTTGTTTTGTGGAAGTGTATTTAAGTATGTATTTGTGCCAAAAAACCACAGCGTTATTAAGGAATGTAATAGGGCAGTTTTTTAAAATTCTAAGCAGCACGGAGTGAAGGAGCAATGAATTGAAACACATTTTTAAATACTACTTTAAACAACACTGTCATAGATGACAACATGATCTAATATTTTTTTTATGGTTGTAAAAGTTTTCTACACACATCAGGATTTGTGGAAACAAATTTTCCTCACTTTCCTTTGGTTTATGAAATAATCTATTCTCAGTGACCAGGAAACTGTGATTCTGAAAGATGCTGTAAAAAGCCACAGATATAACTAGGGAAGAAAAGCACAACAAAAACAGATGTAGCCTCTATGCAATCATTTCGCATGTTCCAGACATTTCCCAATATACGAGAATGTAATAAAATGAAATTCAGAGGAAGTGTCACTGTACTTGTTTGCTAGATTTCCTTGACAAGAAAATCACCATCAGAGATGTGTAATGCTGTAATCAACATCACCTTTTACAGCTGGAGATTTATCAATTTGGATAACAGCCTACTATCAAATTGCAAAAGGGGGCGGGGGGAGGGGTTACAATGGCTACCCAGTATGTTTCACGGATCATTCTTTTCCTAACCTTTGCAAACTCAATCTGCACTTAAAAAAAAGCTAAACTAAAATTAATGTATACAGGCAACCTGGAATACATGACTGCTAGCAAAAGGAGTTTAGTGTTCCTCAAATTACCTAGGAGCTAATTTCTTTAATAGCACATCTTCTAACAAAAAATCAACATACACTTTATTGAGTGGCATTAGCACAACTACAAAAAAGACAGCACTTGTTCTTGTTTAGCATCTCTAATCGCGTAGAGTTTGGCATGCTTCAGCACAATGGGAGTTCAGAACACACCCCCTTAACTGTTCAGGAAATCATTTCATATGCAACTTCTGATCAAGGGACAGAACTGATTCCCACTTAAATACTATTTGGTACTTCAGTTTCAACTTACGGTTCTGTCAAGCTATATCAACTAATTAGTGGCTTGGAAACAGTAGACAGAGTATGTAATGTCTGGAGTCCCAGGCTTTAGAATATTTTGCCCAAAAGGGAGTGATTAGTGTATCACTCACAAACATACATTCATTTAAGTTCTACTGCTTTTATAAAACACCTTCCAAACTAAAAACTACCTGAATTAATTCAGAGAAGAGCTACACTGTGCTGTCTATACAAGTTGTAAAGGTATCCTGTCCTGAAACTCCTTTGTTATGGGGAAGGCAGATTTACATAATTTTCATCCCTTTCTCTTCAGAACTGGACAATTGATAGGAAACTCAGAGTTGTTAATTTCTACAGTTAATCTTAGTGTTTGATTTGATGCCTGCAAATGTTATTCTAAAGTGTTAGAATAAATAGAACACTACACACTTGTTTATTTAAGTGATTATACATACTTTCTCCCATCCAAAGGATTATTTACTAAGGCAACAAACTAAAAATTAATTTAAAAGTATTCCTTTCTATGCATAGTGGAATTCATTGCCACAGGATATTATTAAATCTAACACTGCAGCTCAGAATTAATGACATAAAAGAAATTAAAATACATAATAGCAACCTTAATGTGACATTCAGGTTTTACAACTGCCTACTTAATATAGGAAATAGGTAAGACCCTCAGGAAAAGAAAAGTGCCTTAATACAACCACGTCCTGAACATAATGCATCAAAGGATATACTTCTAACAAACACATCAAAACAGCTGATTTATCTGACAAAATAACTCCCAACTTACCAGCTTCTCTCAGTAAAAGGATGAGAAGGCTCCCTTACTCATTCTGAAAACTTCTTATCTACACACTACCAGCCTCTGATCTGCTTAGTTTCAGAGATCCATCAAGACGGCAGAATGAAGATTTGTGATTACCACTAAAGTAATGCTACAGAAAACTTTTACCCTAAAAAGCAAAGCTGGACTGATATAGTTACAAATACTGATCAATCTGCTACAGTACAGGGAAAAAAAATTATACAGCCTCCTACTAGCAAATCATACTTTATCTTTAGAACTAAAGGCATTAGAAAGGCTAGTACAATCTACTGACTACACAGACTTTTTCACTAATTAGAACTCACTAACGTTTTTCTTCACAACGGAAACTAAACAGTCTGTTTTTCAGAGTGCTACAGTCTAACACATGAAAGTAGTTACCGATGTTCCTCAAACAAAACATTATCCTCAAAAAAAGACACCACAGCTTCACAATGGCTATCATTTCAAAGTGAAAAGTCAACAATGTGGAGCATAAACACGCAGCAGCTTTACACACTTGTAGAAAAGATTTGGCTGTTCTGAAGGAGGGCATAATTTGGTTCCCCTTTCAGATACAATCCTTTGGATGATAATTGCTTCCAAGAGTTCTTTTAGCAACACCAGCCACTCTGAAGTTGTTTGGCTTTTGCCAGCATTTGCAACTCTGCCATTCCAACAAACGTGTTGGTAAAGATGTAACATGAAATTATTTTAGTGTTTAAGTGGTTAAAACTGCTGAACTCTGTCCACCTGTCTGTTGTGTATCAGTCATTGTTTCCTGCGGTTTCGGACTTTTAGCAAATACTGAAATGAAAAAGCACCATAGCTACACACATACAGTTGTAATAATAGTATCATTCTCTTCCCTGATCTCCATCAGAAATATCCACCAAAAAGATGAGTTATCACCAAATATACACAGGTCTATCATCTCATATTTTGATTTGACTGTTCCGATTTAAAAAAAAAAAAAATAAAAGGACCAAACCCCAAAATATGGCTCAGTGTTGTACCTGCAATTTAGAAGAGAGGGGATTTCATGCATGACATGATTTGCATGAGCTCCAGCACAACAAATAAAGGATTCAAATGCTTTCCAGTTCTGATAGTGACCAGGCAAACTGTCCACTTTCATCAAGTTACTCTCACCAGTCAGCTGTCTCCCACTGATTTCCATTCCCATGTTCAACACTATCTGTGGAACAAGTTACCCACCACCTAAGCCCTAACCCTTGCAAACTTATAAGTCCTAGTTTTAGCTCATCTTCGTAATTAAGTGGATTCAAACCACTTAACAGAATGGTTAGGATAAATAAGTAGAGAGGGTAAGAACCTATGGAGACAAGTTTTATTCCTATTATTTTTTGTGAGATTAATCTTTAAGTAGTTTTTCAGCCTGAGTTTATTTCAACTGTAAAAACACGTCTAAGTTTTTCGATATGCATGTATACATTGTCACATGCAATGCCACTACACAAACTGCCCTCTAGTCTGAACAGTCCTGCATCACAACTTGCTGTGTCATCACCACGACATCACCTGCAGACACAGGCACATAAAAATCATTCAGCCACCTGAAAACTGCAACAGAATGTTGTATTCTATGATCATTTCTTGAACAGACACCTCCAGTGAAATCAATGAAAAGCACAAAATAAATAATAATCCAAGCACAGCATGATTCACTGCCTCCACAGGCTTGCCTCAGTATTACAGTTGTCCAATTTATTCTCTCCGTAGCAAATGTGAGTAGCAATAATTCAAAGCAGCAAAACACATAGGGAGGTTTCAGATTCTGAAACACACTTCAAACATGTAACTTAAGAAACATTTTAGTATCTATTAATTAGTAATTCAGGTATTTCCCCTTCAAAATTTTCATCAATATTTTTTAATTTGGAGATAAAAGATCACCCAAGCATTCTGGAATCTACCTTTTCCTTCCAAGGCAGAACACAGACCTCACTCCCCCTGAGGCACTTCCAGCAGATGATTATATGTATAACAATGTAATGATTTAAGAAATATTCTCTGTAACATATTGCTCATATCCTGAAGAGATGCTAATTCTGATTCATTCAGTATCATTCTCATGAGTACTGGTTGATGAAAGGAGAAATAAAAGAAATAAAATAAAGAAAAAGAATTCCTGCTATTTACCAGGAGTTTAAGTATTTGGCTCAAAGAGAGTTGTGAAAATTTCCAAATAATACCTGAACTCTTGTCACCAAAAAAATTCTGAAGTATTTCCTTTTTACCTGCCACTGCTTATAAAACACTGATACCTGCACTCAACCCCTCAGAAAACTCCAAACTTTCTAGAAGTTTCTACAACTCTTAGCTCATCTGGGTTAAAATTCAAGAGTTCAGAAAGCAAGTGTAACTTCTGAGAAGCACTTGGCCCAGGCAACTACCTCATTTGCTGATAACACAAAATCCAACAGCATCAGTCAAAACCCAGAGAAAGCCATCCTCTGAAAAAATGTCCTAAGCACTTTTTTCCCCAGCACCCCATTTGAAAATAACCATGTTTTGCTTAAGAGAAAACTAATGAATTGAGTGTGAACTAAAACAATTGGAAGCACTATAATTAAAAACTGTTATCAAGTAAGCCAGCTTTGTGGTTCAAGTCTCTATAAACCAAAGAAAGCAATTACCAAAAGATTGCTCTGATGCCTTACTTTAACACAGAAAATCACTTCTTGCATTTTTCAAGTACATATGAGTAACAAAAAAAGACAGGTTCACACCAAGGCTCAAGCTTTAAAAGACAAAATACAAAAATCCCACTTTCCATCACCAGTGCCAAAAGCTCCCTCTCCTCTATTTTATTTGTTTTTTCAGCATTGTACAACTACAGTACAGAAAAAATATCACATTGTAGTAATCACACTAAAAAAAATCCAATAAAGTACCCAACTCTCTTGGTCTTATTATGGAACACACTACTTTATCTGCAATAAGTTTTACATTATTCTAAGTTACTATCCAAACTCTAGGATCACATTGGACTGAACATAACATTTCTATCATGAAAATAACATGACAGAATCAACCTTGAAGTCATAAGCCTACAGTAAGCATTTCAATCTCCAAAGCCTTTCATTTTGTGCATGTTAATTTTCCTGTCTTCCTCAGGCACTCAAGACCCATCATTCTTAAGCTTTAACTGGAAATATCTAGGCTTACCTGCACAAGATTAGACTCTTCAGTGCTACAGATCTAACCTTAAAAATTCTTAGAAGGAATTGTGTTTTCTCAGATACATGGTACCGATCAGTGGTTGGAAAGTAAGTATTTCATCCCAGAAAACTGATTTTTTTTCATAAATGCAAACTAGCATTAGTATTTATTTTAAAAGTATGCAAACTTAAGGTATTTAAGGTATTGAGACTTAAAGCGTTAACCACTTTACCAGTATTTAAAGAATCCATTTTCAGCTTAGCAGATGTGATATTTTTAATGAGTTTGCCACAACTGCCATTGCCCTCCACAGACCTGGTCAGGGCTCTCCAACCTTATTACTTTCTAGTCTTAGAAACAAAAAAGCAAATTATACCATGATAAGAAACTGTAGTGATCAAGCATTTTAAAATCACACACAATGGATTCTGAACCAAAAGAGCCACTCTGTATTTCCACCCCTTTGGTAGTGCCAGACACATCCACTGCCCAGACAGGGGCAGGAGACACAAGAGCATCAGTCTCGCAGTGAGTCCTCGCGGCAGCTTTTCAGCTGCGGATGTAACCTCACCGTTAAGTCATACAAAAAAAAAATCACTTTGAAAAGCCTTTTCCAGAAGCCCATGAAACACTTCCTCGATGCTTTGGAAAGGAAGAGAGCACTGGCTCAGGGATGGCTCAGGGGTAACTCAGGTGCAGATGCAAGGTAAGTGCAAGTGAAGCAGGCTGAACTGTGTTTCACCCTAGTGACGGCTCTCTGCTGAGAGTTTGTCAAGGGGAAAAAATAACACCTACAGACACAGTAAACTAAGGTAAGAGAAAAGCTGTTTGTCCATTTACTAATTCCTCTCTCAAATCTAACTGAACAAGATCGCTAGGTCCAAACCTAAAAATTCCACAGTGAGATTCCTATTCATACTCAAAATGAGAAGTGCCTCTTTCAGGTTTTATATTTCAATTAATCCTTAGATGAGTAAGACTTATGAGCATAAGCAATTCATGACAACATCAATTCTCATCTGTGGAAGTATTACTGCAATGAGAAAGTACTTCTGTGTTACTAAATATTGGGAATATGGACAGCAAAATCATTTTATCTGAACTTTTTTTGTTAGAGAAAGAGTCTGGCAAGAGCCAGATTGAGCACATGACAGAATAATACCCCTCCTATTTTAATACCACAGCAACCTATTTTTTGATTATAATAATACTAAAAAAAAAAAATCACCTAAACACCATTTCTTTTCTAGAATGTTTTCTTTGTCCCACATGCTTTTCCAGTAAATTCATCCTCATACATCAATGATGTTTCATAAATTTAAAGAAAATAAGGGCCCAACTGATTCCAAACAGGGAGTTAGCTCTATGACTAACACGGGCATTGAAAGACCTGCCTGACACTCACTCCCACCCCTTGGTTTTGAGGGCATCCCACCACCTGCCCCATGCATTACCACCCAGCTCCTCCACACTCAGCGTTCCTGCACACCGGCCACCAAGGCACAGACACCTGGCTGCACAGGGACAGCCTTAAAGCCCTTCATCTGCTGCCATGGGTCAGTGGAACTGTGCCCTTTCCCAGCATCAGTGGTGGCCACCCAAGTCTAGGGCTGGGCACCTGCGGGGAGGCCACGGGCTCTGGAAGGGGCGAGAAAGCGAGTGTAGACGCTGGTGATGGTCTGAAAAGCTGCCTCCATCTCATCCCTCATACAGCTCTGCTAACAGCACCCACCACACGGCCTCAGGCAAAGCGACGAGGGAAAAGTGCATTTTCACTCGCAGGCCGCGAAATCAGGAGGGCTGCACACCGCGAGGCACCAGGGAGCGCCCTGGGTCCCGCATGCCTCCAGCGGGGCTGAGGATGGGACCCGCGTCCTCCTTCCCGGAGGAGAAGTCGGAGGCAGGGGAGGGCACCTGGAACCAGAGTGGCGGGCAGCTCCCGGGCAGGGTGGACGGAAAGATGCTGAAATAGAGAGGCGCTGGCCGGGCCACCGTGGGGTTAGTCAAGGGCAAAGCCCCGGGAAGGATGCGTGTTTCGAGGGCCGCTGGGCAGCCCGGTCCTGGAAGGACGGCGAGGCTGCACGGAGAGTGGGAGTCGCTCCCGGCAGCCCCGGCGTCCGGCGCCCGCTCCGTGCGGCCGGGAAGGGGCTNCCGGGACTAGCCCGGGAGCCCCGCGGCTGCCGCGCAAGGTACGGCCGGCACCGCTTCGCCGCCCGCGGAGGATGCGCGATGTGGGACTGACCATCGACAGGTTTCTCTCCGCGCCGTGCCATTCCCGACCCCTTTCCCGAGCTCTCGCCCCACAGCCCTCTACTGAGGCAGGGGCCACCAGCCCCGGCGGATGTGCCCTCCGCAACCGCGGCTTTCGAGGCCACCCCGTCGTCCTGCGATCTAGCAGGCAATCGGGACTTATGCAGAGTTTTTTCAAATTGTGCGGAGGGCACGGATTAATATTAACATATTCACCTATGGCTGGACACCGCAGTTCTCTATCCAAAAATAATTAGTTTCTTGGATGGCCGCCTGCTAAGTAACACGATTTAATAGACTGAAATTTCTCTCTCTGAAAGTAAGGAAAATCTACCTCCTGAAAACCTCCGTAAATTCGAGAACTGCTCCTTCTGAAAGATGGTCACTCTTCCCTTTACAAAGTACCCCCGAAACGGTAAAACGGTGGCTGAAACAGCCTGCCTGGAGAGCAAACCCTGAATCCTCCTCTCTCCCACGCCTTGCCCGAGAATGCGGGATGACGCGTGACTCGGAAAGCAGCGGCAGCTGTTTCGAGCGAAAAGCCGCGGAGCCCCGCACGCCGGTGCCGCGGACGCGAGCGGAGCCCCGCCACACGTGCGAGCCCCGCACCCCCGGATGGACACCAACGGCGACAAAAATTAATAGCAACAACAAACACATAAGAAATAAAGGGCGAGTTACGAAGTTTAAAGTTTCTTGGAGAAATAGCGGAACGGGGGAGATGCCAAGAGGAAGGAAAGCGGAGCATCCCCCAAGCCGCCAGCCCTGGCCGGCAGCGACGGCTGTCCCACAGCCCCGGGACGCGCACCCGCCCGGGGACCCACGGAGGGAAGGAGGGAGGGACGTACCGGCAGTCAAGCACACGGGCAGGAGCAGCCGGAAGGTGAGCCCGCACACCACCTCGCTGGCCATCGCGGCGGGCGAGGGTCGCGGCCGGCCGGCCGGAGAGCCGTCCCTCTCTGCACGCCACCGCCGCTCCTAGGGCCGCCCGTGAGGGGAGCCGCCGCGCCGGCGGAGCATCGCCCGTCCCCTCCTCGCCTCAGCCGCGCCGCCTCACGCCTCTCGCCGCATCCCGGCGGCAGCCCATGCAAGCAGCGCCGCGCCGCACCCCCGGCCCGGAGCACGCACACGCCCGCCCCTTCGGGGCTCCCCCCACNCCCCCCTTCCCCCTCCCCTTTCAGCAGCACGTTTAGGTCTACAAGAAAATTGTCGCCTGGAAAAAAAATAGATCTCCGGTGGCTGGAATGTATTTGACTTTTCTGGAAAGCTTTTTACCCTTTAAAATACGGTGGTGGTTAGAAAATGCTGCGGGTTTAAAGGGACCGCTTCAAGGCCCAGCTGGTGTGTCCCTGTGCGTGTACTGAATGAACCTCACAGGCGGGGTTGAAATAGCGATGCTGTAAAACAGAAAGTTATTACTGTTGTTATCAACACAAGTAAAAATGTGTTTTATTTTTGGCAATGTATTGCAACCCTGACACTTAAATGAGGGAAGTTTAGATTGAACATCTTCTTCCTGGGAGCAGTGCTTTAGGTAACTTCACTCTGGGGTAAGAGAAAGCAGAGCAGTGACCCTGTGGTCCTTGACATAATTTCTCAGCCCTTCCTCCTGGTGAAGGACCTCACCCAGTCTTACTCCAAATGTAAAGAGTCCTAGATTTTGCTCTTGAAGTCTTGTTTGAATGTTTGTTTTGGGTTTTTTTTTTCCTCTTATAATTACTTAAGCATATTTTGCTTTCCCGTGCTTTCTAAACGAAAGTATTTTCATATCCTTCTTGCAGAGAAAAATTATTGCAAACATGAACATGACTCACAGGAAAATACAAAGGGTCTTTTAAAGAAAAAAATTAAAACTATGCATTTGGGGGGTTCAAATGACAAGTGTTGAACCATGCAGACATCTGACTTATTTTATGAATAATGGCGATTATTTGGATATTCAAATATTATGTAACATGCTAACAGAATCTGATACAAGTATATTTGAGAAGTAAAGAACTCTAGACTTACATATATGAAAATGCTCAGGAAAGCTAAGAAAAATCAGCTCCAGACAGTAATTCCATGTGCCTAATGAGTGTGGTGAAAGGAACCCTATCATCAGAGCCAAAGCCTCCTCTGAGGAGGTACGGTCAGCTCACAGGTAGTGTGTGCAGTAAAAATGTAACCTCTATCTGTCTTAACACAGATTGTAAGGAAGCCCAGTCCCAGCAGGATGAGTGTGATGCCTCGGTGTCAGGGCACAGCCTGTGGAGGTTGCTCCCTCTCTCCCCACATTCAGGCCGAGCGTGGCTCACCCACACGTCTCGACCACGAACCAAGCCTGGATATGTGATTCTCAATCTTCTGGCACAGGTTTCTGTGCACATCAATCTTTGCGAATACACCTGGTGTCTGTAGGTGGCAGAACACTAGGATCAGCAAGCACTTAATCTGCTAAAGTGCCTGATCAGCCTGTGACAAAGTCAATCCCAGCATTGTTTTAAGACCACTGGATCCATCTCAAAAATTTTAAGTTCCTAAGGAAACTCTCCTTGCCTTAGAGGCTACAAAGCAGCAGTTAATAGTAGTCTCTGTGTGTAGGATACATGCACAGCTGAAACATTCTGTGCACTTTGGTAACACATTTTCAGATATTGGTTGGGTTTGGAGGTTTTTGTTTTGTTTTGTTGATTTTTTTTTGGTTTTGAGTTTTTCAAATTAACCACAGCCAGGATGAAGTATCTATTATCTTTATAGTACATTTACCAAGTTCTTTACTTCAGAAAGCATTGGTTTTATGCTAGTGTTTGGGAAGTAATTAGCCAGTTTTTAATACTTTCCATTCACACTGTATGAAAAGAAGAGTTTAAATAAATGTATTGCGTGGCTCCTTACATTTTACCAGTCTGTTCATCTACTGCAAAATCTATGCAGCCGCAGTGCCACCTTTTGGCTAAAATGTCTTTCGTGTAAGTAACAACATCTCTTTCCCACAAGTGCTGGGAGTTAACTGTTTGCATTCTCAGAATTTTGTGAGAACAACAAAACATCCATCGTCCAACCACACACCTCTGGAGTGATAAAAAGTATAAAGAAATACATGAAGCTTGACCAAGAATTATGTATGCCTTCTGTAGCTCAGCTGCTGACAGAAACAATAAATGTATTAACTTGAAAATTGGCGAGGCACTTTAGCCAGCATGAAAGCAATAAAGCACAGGACTGACTAAAATATAGAAAGAGAAACTGAGTTAATGGGGAAAGTGTCTGTTGGATTAAGTGTACCTAATAGAGAACAGTGATTAGAAATAGGCCAGGAGCTTATTTAGCTAATGCCAGTTTTTTAAAGTGATGTAAAAGCAGTTTGAATATAAAGCAAGAGGTTTGTTTCTTCCCTAAGGGCATACAACTTACTGAAATCACACTGTGGGCCACACAGTTTTCCTCTTTCCCTCTGCAAACCACAGGAAATTGCCAGACTGTGTGAGGCCTTCAGCATCCAGTGAATATGCTAGCAGTGGGTGTAGTTATCTCATCACCTACCAGCATTTCTTTCCCTTACTTTCAGCTACCAGGATCTCAGCCCACCAGATGTGTAACACCCACCTTAGTTGAACACATTTTAGCACTGGGGAGGTTGATGAAGCCTTAATAAAGAGTGAGAAGAAGATCTTACTTTTATAAAATAACAAACCTCAGCCATGAAAATATTTGCTCTACCTTCTTGTCACCTTCTCTGTAGTGATAATTTGGGGGTTTTTTTTGAAAAATGTTGTTCCCACTCCATCCAGTAGTCAAAATCGGTGGCAGTGAATAGAGTCAGAGGCCAAGAGAGCTACTGAGGGGGGAAAAAAGTCCAGAATGTATTGTGTCACCAGTTCCATTAGGTAGAATATAATAATTTAGAATTGGTGGTTGAAGTTGACTGTATTGAGCTGACTATCCAAAACAGTGCTGTTCAGAAAAACAGCTTTTGATTGCCTGAGCTTTTTTGTTTGTTTGGCTGTTTGAATCATGAACTCATGCCTTTGTTCTAACGTCAGAGACTCTGAATAATATAACCAGACCTGACTATGGATACATGTATATATGTATATATTACATGATCACACAATCCGTACAGTTGGCAAGCTCCATAAATGAGTGCTAAACTAGCTGAAGAAATAAAACTCCTCTTTTATATAAAGAGGCAGCAAGGCATTAAGTTCCACTGAGAGGCAGGAGAAGTTACTGAAGCCTTTTCAGGGCAGTCACTGCTGTACAGTGCTGGTTTATATTTGTTATTCTTACAATATGAGAGTCCTGCATTGGGGACCTGTGGGGAAGGAAATGGCTTTAACATTTGCAGTGATGATTAACTAGCGTGTTATGTCTCTTGATCCATGCTCCCTAAGAATACATGAAAACATCCTGCTCCTCGTACCTATTCTCCTCCCGCTCAGTCTTGTCAGCAACTGGGGAAACAGCCTGCAGTGGCTCACCAGGAGTCAAGCAATTCAGTTTTTAAGCTTAGTTCAGATTCAGCTCTGACTGAAGCTGTTATTGTTCACTTCCACCATGAAGTTCAGTTAAACTTCAAAATAATTTTCAAGTTCAGTTCTGGTTCAAGAAAAGTTAAAAAAAATAGTTGAAGCTGATTTTTGGTTCAGAGTAAGTTTAACTCCCCAGTACCAGCAGTAGTCAGTAACTATTTTATCTTCTTAAATTATGAGCTTGTCTTGCTTTACAATAAGGAAATTCATTCCACTCAAATGTATGCTGAGTAGGCATCCTTACAAATATTCAGCTGCCCCAGCAGAGCAGGAAAATTTCTTAGGAGTGTCCAAATTTCTTCCATGCTTGATTTATCTTCCATTCATTAACCCACAATTTCACCACTCATTTCAGATGTATTAGAACTGGGCACAGGGTGTGCAGAAACTTTCTAAAATCAGACGCACTTCCAAAGGTCTGATTTTTTTTGCCTCCTAGCCTTTGTTAGTGTTCACAACTCATGTTCCAGAGTCTATCTAGAACTTTCATCTTGCTCAGTAAATACCTATTTATAGAAACTCTTGTTGATTGCTGCATCCAAATGTTATCATCTTTACCTGAGAATAATGTAAAACTCAACAGGAGAGATCTGTCATGTACTCAAGCAGTTCCAGTTTAATCACATTTTGTAGGGCATCAAACCTGGCAGAATCCAAATGGTTTCTCAGAGCGCCGTTTACTGTCTGTGCAATCATAAAGGAAATCTGTTCTTGAATACTGAACACTTCCACATAGATCAGAAGTTAATCATTAGAAGCAACATTCATCATGACTGTTAAGGGAAATAGCATTGTCTGGTGGTCGGTGCAGAGGACTAACAAAACAAGAGCTGCTCACTGAATGGATGGAAACCAGAAACATCCCCAAGCTCCTCTGCCATCATTGTGTGACTGCACCAGTAACACAGGAAAGCTCTTCCATATCCATTAACAAGAGAGGCTAGACAAGGTGGAAGCTAGTGGGATCTTCACACAGAGCTGTGACATTACATACCTGTGAATTTACTCATATCAGAAGTAAATTTTAGCAATTATACATGAATTGTCTTCGTTCCTTTAAAATCAAGTAAGCTTCAGGAGGTGAGTCACTGCTTTGTTTGCTTGCAAGTTTCTTTTCTTGGTAGAATAAGAAGCATAGGATGGCTTCAACAGTTCAGGATTATTAGTACTTGTAATATTTTTCTGATTAAATTATCAGATTTCTGTGATTGCTGAGGCTTATTGTGTCAGGGAATTTTACAAAAAAAAAGAAAGAAAAATAATTCTAATTCAGCATGCATAGTTTACCTGCCTGCATATAATCATATTATATATTGGAAGAATTTTTCAAAAAATTGTGCAAAGTCTGAAAGGATTGTTCAATAAACAATGAACCATGAATTTTCCCCTGCATGTTCAGAGTCCAAACATGAGCAGACTGTCAAATAACAAACAGGAATGTCACATAATTAAAACTGTCTAGTAAAAGAGCAGAGCTTGTCAAGAGTATTTTTCAGTCTGAAAAAACCACAAGTAATAAATTTCCTACTCATCACTGAAAAAGAATTAACCATTTAAAGTATCTGTTAATACATTTACATTTCAAGCATACTTTAAAGAAAATTTTTAAACAAGCTGGAACAATGCCGTGAAATACAATTATTCCTGGTCATGCTCTGTAATCAAGATCATTGGTTTGACTATGGATAATTACAACACGATCATAACATGTGTGATGAAATTAAGTGGTTCCAAGACACTCCTGCCCAGATTGCTGTAAACACAGAGCTATGCAACAGATCTGAGCTACCTGGAATTAAAACATGAAACATTCATCTGGACTCCTTTGGAAATGGCATGCTCTGCTGTGACGGGGATATCATTAGTAGCTGGCAGAGAGCTGGGCCTTTGCATCACAGAAGCAGCGTCGCAATTTACACTTCTGCTGGCAGCATCAGTGCAGAGCAAAGTGAAATGAGGCTGAGCAGATCCCAAAGCATGCTGGACCGAAACCAGAATTCTCTGTGGAGCAGTATAACAGTAAAATAATAGATTTATTACCCAAGTGTAAGAGCAGACATCACTTCACACACCTGTGCTTCAGCCAGAACTCCTTCCTCCATCTGGGCCTACACAATCAAGGAAACCACTAACTCCTGCAGGTCCTGAGCTCAGATCCAGTTTAGGCTGCCTGTGACTGAAATGCATTATTCCTGAAAGCTGGGCAGTGGGCAGGCATGCCCTAAAAACACTCCTCTTCACTAGATGGGATTCGTGGGCAGGGAGCACTCCCTTCTAGTGAGACAATGAAATGCTTTCAGTCTGATGTTTCTTTTCGGTTTCCCCACATCCTCCACCTTATGCCTCCGTGCCTTTCTGCACAGCCTACTATTGCAACACCTGCTCTTCTGCAAGGGCTGGAGAAGCAAAACCTGTCCTTTTGCTTCTCTTTCTCAAATGGACACTGAAAAAATCCTGATAAAATCTGTGTGTGTTGTTACCACACCTTAGGCAGCCTCAGGCAGATCTGCAACGTAAGGAAGCAGATGGGAATTTCAGGTTGGAAAGGGAAGTGGCTCCAGCAGGGCTCTGCTAGGAAAGCTGCTGGCATGCCTTAGCTTGGTCACCTGATGGGTGAGCAGACAGATAGTCCTTCACCTCTCCCCTTTTCTCATTTTTCCTGTCCCTCCAGGAGAAACTCCTTGAGAGAAGCCCTTAGCAACTAAAGGATAAACTTGGCTGGGAGGAGATGGACAAAATGAGGAAGAGAAGGGAAGGAAATGATTTTATGTTCACATACACATGTGTGTTTCATCCCTGTCTTGGGTAGGAAACAGGGAGTAGAGAAGTAGGAGAGGAAGTCAGCTGATGATGGCTCCAGGAAAAAGAGAATTACCTGGCAGGGTTGCTCCATACAGCAGTATACATTTAAAAATAATTTTGAAAACTAACTGGTTTGGACAGAGATATCTGTCCCCAGAGCAACCAACAATGGAAAACCAAGCAACAACAATTTTCCATTCCAATGACCAGTGCTATAATTAGATAATAATGCTAGAAATTTAGTCCACTTTGAGGTGAAACAGGAAAGTCATGTATGCTGCCTGACAGCTAAAAAAAAAATCCCTGTTAATTCATTTACAGGGACTATTTCTGTGGTCAGACAGATATTTCTTTAGTAGTGAAAATTCAGCAGCTCCAAATAATTACTGCTGAACTAAGGAAAAAGCTTCATGCTGAGCTCTCAAACATCATGTGACACCAAGGATCAGACATCCTGCACACATCATTGGTGACCTGGAGAACAGGCATAGACTAAACTGTCCTCAAAGTCAAGGAGTCAAAGCTGGTAAAGGACAGGCACATTGACCAGTGTGAGAAAACCTAGAATACCAGTGCTTGTAACACATCTGTTTCATGGCACTGGAGGACAAGTTTGTCTTAGGAAAACACTGCCTTCATTCTTAAGAGGAAGAACACCACTGCAAAAAGCATACAAAACTTACACAGCACGTGACGAGAGCTACGGGATGGAATCCTAATTAATACTTTTGTTTGCAAAAAAGCTCCATTTTAATTCTTCATTCAAATGCCAGTTTGATTCAGCATTGCATTATAGACTAAAAAATACTAATTAAAAACCCTCCAAATAATCTAAATATCATTTTCTCTCCAAGATGAGAGGGAACCACTTTTAGTTATGCCAGGGGAGGTTTGGATTGCATATTAGGACGAATTTCTTCACTGAAAGAGTTTTCAAGCACTAGAACAAGCTGCCCAGGGAAGTGATTGAGTCACCATCCCTCGAGGTATTTTAATAATGTGTAGATGTGGCACTTAAGGACGTGGTTAAGGATGGACTTGACAGTGCTGGGTTAGTCAATGGACTCAAAGATTCAAAGATCTTTTCCAGCCTAAATGATTCTGTGATTGTGAATGTTCCTGTGGTCTGGGATATAAACTGAGATTTCAATGTGAAATCAATGTAGGCGTGTGAACATGGAAAATAATTTGGATCCACATAAGCATTGCCAAACCTGTTTCATTAAATAAATTAAAAGGAAAACAGCAACAACAAAACCAACCCCCCCAAAAAAAAAACAAGGAAAAAAAACCAAAACAAAACAAAAACAAAAACCACCAAAAACAAGAACACCAAACAGAATTATAGATGCAGATCTACTTTTTGGTAGATATTGAGGTTCCTTTCACTGCTTCTGAGTCTTTTGGATTGTTATCCAGAGATATAACATTTTCCATTTTCATTATAGAAAGAGTATAAAAAAAGTTTTTGAATTTATTCTGGGAACAGATCCTTTCAGCTACTTATTGAGAAGTTATACCTACCCTGGTAGTTCTATTATGTTTTCCCATTACTTTTGTATTTTTCTTTTCTAATTGTATTTTTGCACTTATAATTACTAAAATCTGTCTGAAAATAAGACAATATCCTTTGATCCAGGGGATCAAAGGGATGGAGCACCCCTCCTATGCAGACCGGCTGTAAGAGCTGGAGTTGTTCAGCCTGTCGAAGAAAAGGCCCTGGGAAGACTTCGTCATGACCTTCCAGTACCAAACAGTGTTGAATCTGCCTAGAAAAAAAAAAGAAATGCATGTTTTAATATGGCAAGTGGGTTCAACTTCTGAGTAGGTTTATTAATCACAATTGAATCAAGTCAATCTCCAAAGAAGCACAAGGAGCTCCACAGGATCAGATTCAAATGCTGACGTGCAGCCTTCTGACATCGTGGGATTCATAAACCAATTTCTTGGTTTTGCTTTTTTTTTATTCTACAGAGAGATGTACCAGGATTTAGGTAATTCGTGTGTGACAGATCCATGAGGCATCCACCTGCAAGTGGCACAAAACAGTCAAAGCAAGCACAAGTTGTTGAATCTGTTTTACTCCTACAAGGCTTGAGTAGGTGGCTGCTAGCCCTCAAACACACACATAGTAGCAAGGTCAAAGGACCTGCACCTCTACACTTTCTCAAGTGATTCTGCTGCTGCAGAGGCTTCTGTTCCCATGGTTATAGCTGAAGTTTTATAGCTGAAGTGGGCACATGTGAAGATTAGGTCTGCAATATGTTTTACATAGATGGGCAGAGAGCACTTCCTTCAACTTGGGAGCCCAGTCTTCCAACAAAGTTAAGAGAGAGCTCCAGGCACCTTTAGAGGGCAATCCAGAGCTTGTGTTTTGAGAGTGCTGGATTTTTCTCTGAAGCTACTCACCTCTCCCTCCACTAACTCATTAGCAAGACTAGAGGGTTGGCATTGAGTCGGTTCCTGGTTTACCTGCCTGTTACAAGCCCTTATGGGCAGCAGGGACAGAAGGGCAGAAGGATGCCAGAACTGCCCAGCTGCTATGCACAGTAGAATTCTTTGCCATGAGGTCATGAGTCTACAGCCCAAGATACTTGACAATGGGCTGAGTAAACCAGCCCTTTGCATCCTTACCTCTCCTTGGTCAACTCAGCTCAGCTGGAAAGAGAAATTAGCTGGGTAAGGGATTGGTTGGATGAACACAGGCAGAGAGTTGTGGTCAATGGCTCTGTCCCTCAGGGCTCTGTCCTGGGACAGGTGCTCTTCAATATCTTCCTCAATGATATACACAGTGGGATTAGTGCACCCTCAGCAGGTTTGCAGATGGCACCAAGCAAAATGCTGCAGCTGGCACAACAGAAAGACAAGATGACATCCAGGGGGACCAAGCCTGTGAAATGGGCCCACGAGAATCTCATGAAGTTGGGCAAGTCCAAGTGCAAGGTCCTGCATCAGGGTAGGGGAAATCCCAGATATGAGCACAGTCTGGGAGAGGAACTTATTGAGAGTAGCCCTGACAAGAAGGATTTGGGGATTCTTGTGGATGGAAAGCTGGACATCACCCAGTGATGTGCCCTCACAGCCCAGACTGTACTCCTGGACTGCTTCAAAAGCAGCATGGGCAGAGGGTTGAGGGAGATCCCACCTCAACCGCTGTGTCTAGCTCTAGGGTCCCCAGCACACGAATGGCATGGATATGTTGCGGATCCAGGGGAGGGACATGATCCAGGGGATCAAAGGGATGGAGCACCCCTCCTATGCAGACCGGCTGTAAGAGCTGGAGTTGTTCAGCCTGTCGAAGAAAAGGCCCTGGGAAGACTTCGTCATGACCTTCCAGTACCTAAAAGGTTTGTCAAAAAGGAGGGAGAGGGAGCTCTTATACAGGCGAATAGCGACAGGACAAGGGACAACTGTTTTAAATTAAAGGAGGTAGGTTTAGATTAGATGAATGCTTTACTCAGAGAGTGATAGGCAGTGGAATAGGTTGCTCAGAGAAGTTGTGGATGTCTCATCCCTGGAAGTGTTCAAGGCCAGGTTGCATGGAGCCCTGAGAAACCTGACCTAGTGAGTAGTATCCCTGCCTATGGTACGGGGGATTGGAACTAGACCGTCTTTAAGGACCTTTCCAACCCAGGCCATTCTATGATTTTGTGATAAAATGAAACAGCAGAGGGCAACAGGCTTTGATCAGCCCACAGCTACAAACACAGTTTAGTTTGGACATTAAGGGAATTCTTGAATCTTGAGCAAAATGTCTTATAATGAAAAATTAAGTGGCATAACATTATCCAAGTGTGTATTTCACCTGGACAACAATATAGTTGACTATATTTTTTTGCAAAATTCTGCATGGACTTTCTGAAACTTGTAAATGATCAACATCCCACTAGTGAACCTCATCATGTGATTTGCATTCTTCTCACTTCTGCATGTTCAGGAAGTCCTGAGCAGTTATGAAAAGTACAGTGACATTTTAAATATCAGTTGCAACATTCTGTCTTTTCTGTACAAGTTTCCTCCAGAAGACTGACAAAAGCAATTTAATAAAATTTTTATTTAAAAAATAAATTTTCTGTTTACTGCAAAACAAGGATTAGAAAGACAAAAGAGAAAAGTCAGAGGGAGAAAAGACACATTTTTTAATATGTCTTTTAAAAATTAAATTTTTCTACTGTCATTATACTTTGTATTTTTATTTTGATACAGAGGAACTACAGTGAAACTGTAAACTACAGTGAACTACCTGACTCAAACACTCGGAGCACAGATTGAGATTGAGGTGCTTCAAAAGTCATGGAAGTTGGAGGCAGAGCTGAGCTTTATCATTCTAGGGACAAGACAGGGAGATCTCCTTTTTGCCCTTCCCTTGATTCCTCCTTTCCCTCATGTTTACAAGTATAACTGGGAAGGGAAAAATCTGTCCCCTTCTTCCATGTCTCCTATCTATTTGTAAAATTCCCATAGTGTAATAAATAATAATAACAACTTTGCAGTGGTTGTCTTCCAGGCTGTTTTTCTCTCACTGTTTTCCAAACCCATACTAAAGTGACTTCTGATTATTTGCTAACAGAGCACAGAACTAAAACCAACAGAGGAGAATAGGAACTATTTGGCTTGGATCAAATATTTTATTAAACATGATGCATTTCTCTTTCCAAATGAAAACAGACTAGATAAGAGGAATGACCTTCAGTTTCTCATTAGAGAAATGTTTTCCCTCATTCTCTCCTGTCTTTGTTTTGAGTCTTCTTTCTTGCAAGAAAAGCTTGTACAAAGACAGTAATCAAATGGTTTTTACAGTTATTAAACCACTATTGTGGCAGAAGCGACAGTTCTCTTACTCAAAAATGTATGTGTAAAGTAGTCTAAAAATAGGAAGTGAAGTCCCTATGAACCATGATTGTTTTATACTTTCCCTGCTTACAGGCCGGAGTATGTAGTAAAACACAAGTTTCTAAGTTAATGCAGAGCTTTTAGGTGCCAGTATTGACTGTTACCTGAGCATAAGAAGGGTACAAGCAGCATCCTCAAGGCTCAGAACCAATTTTTCAAAGCAAATTGTTGTCTAATGAGCAAAGAGGGGCAGAAATAGTTACAGTCTTTTTGAATGTCTGTGTGAAATATGTGTCACCTTGGAGACATCCCATAGCTAGGAGGTGTACACACTATCCATGACCTCTGCAGTCACACAAGCTATTCAAAAGGAGAGGACAGGGTTTACACCAGTTTCCCCTCTTCTCCCCTTCCTACTTGTCTCATGCACCCCATCACACATCTCCAACCCAAAATGCAGGTGCCAGCCATTAAGACATGCGGGTAGCGTTTTTGAAGGGGTGGTGTCTTTATAACAAAGTTCAAATCCTAAGCAAAGAGTTCAGTGGAGCTGTGTGTCTCCTGGATGAGCTGCTGGGATAGGGCTAAAAAGCTGCTAATTTGTTGTGCTGACTTTGGCTGGGGTAGAGTTAATTTTCTTCTCAGTAGCTGGTATGGGGCCAGGTTTTGGATTTGTGAGGAAACTGTTGGTCATTCAGGGATGTTTTAGTTATTACTGAGCAGTGCTTACGTAGAGTCAAAGTCTTCACTACCTCTCACACCACCCCACCAGTGAGAAGACTGAGGGTGTATGAGAAGCTGGGAGAGGACACAGCCAGGACAACTGACCCCAACAGGCCACAGGGACATTCCATACTATATGGCATCATGCTCAGTATATAGAGCTGGGGGAAGAAGAAGGAAGAGGTGTTTATCTTCCCAAGTTCCCATTAAGAGTGACAGAGCCCTGCTGTCCTGGAGATGGCTGAACACCTGCCTGCCCATAGGATGTGGTGAATAAATTCCTTGTTTTCCTTTGCTTGTGTGCACAGCTTTTGCTTTGCCTTTGAACTGTCTTTATCCCAACCCATGGGTTTTCTCACTTTTACCTTTCCAATTCTCTCATGCATTCCACAGAAGGAGAATAAGTGAGCACCAGGATGGTACTTCATTGCCAGCTGGGGTTAAACCATTGGACATAATCAACAGTCACACTGTAAAGGCTATGCTCAGACTAGAGCTGCTGGATCCAGTGTTATAGGAAGAGTTACATTTATATTCTTGATGCACTTGTATTCAGAGACCATCTAGTCAAGATCACAAGACAGAAATGGTTTAGCCTTGACATCATTGGCAATTCTAAAATTGAAAAGGGTTTGTTGTTTTTCTCTCTCCCTTAGAGAATTATGCTCAATATTTTCAAGGAACTGTCATTTCCTGTAAAATAATGTTTATGGTGGCAGGCTCTCAGTCTTTCTGGTAATTTATTTTCAGAACATTATTATTTATTGTAGCTGTTCTTTGTTCTCTGTGGTTTTTTCTGGCTTTCAGCAGGGCTGCCCCATGCCTTTCCAAACTGTGGATATTTTACAGTGTAGTGTCTCACAGTAATTTCAATCTATTTAAATGAATGCTGAAAATGCATCAAACATCGGTGCCCACTTGAAGGAGATTATAAAATGAACATCAAAGGAAGGGGATGTCCATGCCTGCATTTTCTCCTTCAAAAGCACTGGGCACCTCCATGCAACAGCCATGTTTGTTTAAATCAACATGATATGGGAAACCACACTAGCTGTCTTTCAGTTTGCTGCTTTTCCTTAGATCTCCCAATAGCCGCCCCACATCCTGATCACCATTAGGTCCATGTAGATGGGTGGTGTTCAACCACATGCACTCACCATGAAAGATAATATAAGAAGGATGCTGAAGAACTTGGCATGACACAATAGATTCCTATTACTAGGTCATTCACTTCCACCTCGACCTCAAATCTTCTGGATAAATCTGCTGTCCAGTTGTAAACAGAAGGCAATCACACAGTATCAGAATTTAGATCTAGATCTAGCTTTTCTTGAAGGACCTTATCTCTGTATGCTGCCCAGTTAATCCTCAACAGAAATCAATCACAAATATGCTTCTGACACTAGGAAGCTGCCTCAGCATTTTCAAATCTTCTAGGCTGCAAAAGCAGAATTATTTACCCCATTCATAGCCCTTGTTAGCAATGCACTTTCCATTGTCTGCAGAAAACAGTAAGAATTGCTTAGAGCAAAACATATGCAATTGGCAATGCAGTTTGTGGTCACTAAAAGGAAATCCCATGACAACAATGACTTCAGGGAACAGGTTATGGCTCAAAGATATGACAAGAAAGGAAAGAAAGGCTCAAGTTCTGTGCCTTCCTCAGGAGACAAAATGTCTACCAAAAGCATACTGTGACTAGTGACCTACTGTGGCTGAGGCTCAAAGTTCTTTGGGTCATGAAACGTGCTGACAGCATCTCCTCAGAATGTGGAGTTATAAGGAATATAGGCATAATATTCTGCTACATTTTTACTAGGAAACGTGGAGACAGCAGGCAGTGTTGTCTCACTTCCCCTCTGCTCTCTCTCACAGACACTTCCTTTGTCTGTACCAGCTGGGTTATTAACAGAATATTGTTTTTCATTCCACTTCTCCTCCCTTTGGGCTTTCTATACTTCTGGTCACAGAGAAGAAGGTAAATAAACCTTTTTAATTACATAGTCTGTCAGAATTTTTCCACACTCACCCAATCTATTAATTTTTTGTACTTCAGATTTGTTTTTAACCCCCTTCTCCTACACTTAGACTTTTTCAGTTTTTTATCTGAATGTACCAATAGAAAAAAGCACAACCCTTTCCCTGCAGAAATCCAAAAACAGTTCTTGCAAGACTCATTTTATGACGACATCAATTTTTCCCTTTGTGTAGAAAAACTAATGTTTCTATAGACCTGAGAAATGGTCCAAAAGGGAAGATACTTACCATTGGCTTCCAGCTGTGCAAAATAATGCAGTTTTTACATCAGAGAACCAAATTCTTGAGTTTCTTGTCAGATGACTTTCACAGACGTTAAGAATATATTTCTTACTTTCTGAGTAGTCTTTAAATGTAATGACGTTTAAAGAATTGATACTCCACAGACCAAACTCTGACAACAGAGGGAAAATACAATTGGGCATATTAGCTTCCAGACTAGCATTAATTTAGCTTTTTGAGCTAAGTTGAATTGGTGCTGAAACTTGTACTCCTGTAGGAAAACAACTATTCTAGCCTTGAGGCATCTTAAACACAAGGCATGGAGTCAATTGACATAAAAGAGTACAAAGATCATTTCTGTGCTAAATAAGAAAAGAATTCCTTATTTGTAAGCACAGTGGTTCTGATACAAGGAAGATCAAATAGTAGCTCATTTCTGAATGTATATGCAAGCATATTTTCATTCATACCACCAATTCCTCTGTTTACCATTCCCTGAAACTACTTGGCCCTATTCTGCCAGACACTCATCCCTAGCTCTTCCACCCTTATCAATAGAGGCCTAGGACTCTGGAGTCCCTCTTCAGGCATATACAAAAAAAATCCTGGGCTACTACACTTGAAAATTCACTTTTCTGAACCCTTTCCCATGAAAACAGAGCAAGTAGCTTACTGCCATCAACTCACACAGACAACCTGGACACTGAGAGAAGAAAAATGTTTTGTGTGCTAGCAAAGTCTTGGAGAATGAGAAACGTAACATATTTTTCAGCAGTGTGAAAGAATAGCTTTTTTCCTTTCAAAAAGAATTTGCAGCCTTTTTGTAAAATTCTAAGGATATATGTATTATATTGAAAGATATATTTCTCCTGTATGTGTACACATATATAGTTATAGTAACAGTCTGAGAAAGTGATAACCTCTCCAGAGATTTTTGAATTCACCTTATGAAATGAGAGCTTACTGCTGCCAGCAGTGAGCAGGCCAACTATATTATGACTGCATTCAGATTCAGACTGTTTCATGGTCCCTTCCTCCCTTCTTCCCTCCTTTCCTCCCTCCCTTTCTCCAGAAGAGGTAGCTCAGGTACAGAGTCAACGACACTTCCCTGCTCCAGAAGCTTACTTTCAAAGTCTCACTCTTTGACAGACCCTGCTCCTACCTTCCTGCTAGCACTCGTTCCTGTATCCAGCCAAGTGCTGCTTTTGGCTAAAAGCAGGAAGCAGTGGAGGCTGAAAGTGCCACCCTCTACACTCCCCCCTTCCTCTATGTGCCTGTCCCTGCTCCCCAAAAGCCTCAGAGAGGGAGGACAGAAGCAGGTCTAGGGACTGCAATGCTTTTTAGTAATGACTTGTGGGACTACTTTAGTTCCCCTGCCCAGAGATGCCTGCAAGAGTTGTCTCACCATGAGTTTGAATCCTGTTTCAGCCTGTTGTTATGAGCGAGTGGTTTCTACATGATCCTCCTGCTGTCCCATCCAGCCTGCAATCTGTGGGGGTGTGGTCTCTCTTCTCAGCCTTATCCTCAAAGCCTTTCAAAGCCTTTGCAGAAAGGAGCTAAGAGACAGGCAATCATAGTCTCTTTCCCCTGGTGTTCAAAAGCCTGCATTGGACAAGGAAAAAGATTGGTGAGATCAGAACACTTTATTCAAATCAAAATGAACTAATTAGACACAGATTTAACAAAATGTACAGCCGAAATGCTCACTTGATTTCCCTGACCTGATGTAGAGGCCATTATTGTACTGCTGCTTGTGTTACCATCCTTAATCACAATATCTGTGCTCCCATAAGACTTGGTGGATTGGTGGGAAGGGACCAGACAGAAGTGATGGGGACTCTGAGCACTCGCTGCATCCTTTACCAGAAGCTGTGGGCTCACCTGCAAGGGGGCTTTCTGGAATTGACAACAACAGAGCAGAAACCAGCACAGATGTGGCAGCAAAAAACAGGACCACAGTTGCCAATAAAACATAACTAATTCCCAGATATTGCCTCGAATATCATGCAGGTAACTCCACTCATTCTGGTTCAGAGACAAGCCTGAAACATCTCACAGAGTGGCACACAAGAAATCTTTTCAAGATGAAAACCATACCCTTCTTCTTTAAGCCTCCCTGACTTCTCCAAGGCATTAGGTATCTGCCATAACCATCATGGGCAGGCAGCACTGTTGTCATTGAGAACATTATCAACTAGGTTATTGTTGTGCCTGTTGGAGCAGACTGTAGAG
The DNA here is from genome assembly GCA_013397155.1 of Irena cyanogastra. Classification (NCBI taxonomy): domain Eukaryota; kingdom Metazoa; phylum Chordata; class Aves; order Passeriformes; family Irenidae; genus Irena; species Irena cyanogastra. Next base: position 397,232 of record VWZV01014479.1, on the reverse strand, counting down.
GACTCACTGAATTTTTGGCTCGAGACACAGTCTTTTGATGGAGGAGGAGAATGACATTGAATAAAAATATCTTGGAAATGAACTGGCTAGAAAAGGAGAACATTGTGGGAGGCAGGGAGTAGGTCATGCTCAGTGCTTGGTTCTCCCCCTCCGCTGAATGCTCTGACTGTACAGTCTGCCTGGTCAGGAATGAAATGCCTTCTCTGTCAGGCAGTTTGAGGGACACCCAACTCAGTCTGGCATTTCCAGGGTAAGAAGGCTGCAAGAGACCTTCTGCTACTTGAGTCCAATTTTAGAACAGAGGCACTGCTCCCCGTCAGCATCACCAGGATGTCTTTGGATTGTCAATAGGCAGGCTGATAAAACAGACTAATGCCTTGCTGCACTGACACACATGAATTCCCATGGTCAGCAAAACATCCAAATTTGAGGAATATTGATAAATAAGTATCAACTCCTTTGTGCCGAACCATCACCTGAAAGCAGATTTTACAAGTAAATCAGGCATATTGGGGACTCAGCTGTCATAATTTGCTAATATGTAAAAAATCTTCTGCCAGCAATTTGGAGACTGTTGCTCTTCCTTTTTGCATTTTTTATATCCTCAAGTGAACAATAAAACCCAAATAACAGGTAAATTTTTAGAAAAAAAAAAAGAGGAAAGGAAGCTGGCCTCATGTCTTATTTTAACTGGATCTTTCCAGAGGAAATGCTATAAATTGCACATGTTACTATATAAGCATCCTATCAGTACTGTTGAAAAATTAGTCCTAAAGAAACAAATTGGTTTATTGCATGCACTACTTTGCTGTGAGTATACATCTATGTTCTTAATTTATTTTCTTCATTATTATCAAATCAAATAGTGTTAAACACTCAGGCATTAAGGTGAAAGCCAGAAATGAGAATGGTGAGAGGAGGAAGAAATCCTAAAGTACCAAACAGAATGAGTGTAAGCTGCCAGGCAATACTTCTGACTGGCAGCTCCCAAAAAAAAATGCTAGCTCCTTGCAGTGGTGAGATTTAACATGAAAGATGTTCTTGCACCTTAGAGATGCTGGATTAAGGAAGAAGCTAGGGAGTCTGACTGGCCTGTCAAGAATGGTGGCTAGAAAGGAGATAAAACAGAAATAGAAAGAGACAAGAAAAGAATATTCATCTCTCCTTGGGGCTGTTCTGTGCAGTTTTTAGCTAGCACTGAATAAACAATTCTCAAAAACAGATCTTCTGGGAACTCCAGTGCCTGGTTTTCAGCAGTACTTCTAGGCAAAGATTCAGCAGATGCTTACCTTGGGGAATCTGTGTTCTTAATGTGCATGGAAACACCCAGGGTACATCCATCCAGGTATCCTATGGTACTACATGATTCTGTGCAAATAGTTGCTAAGTAGGGAAATCTGCCTTTACTAAGCTTCACAGGGTTATAATAAAATAACAAGGTCTGCGTGATGCAGCTGCTGTAACAATTTGTGATGATATTTGGCTGTTCTCATGTCTTATCTTAAAAATTAGAAACTTTCCTGGATCTACTCTCAGGGTGCAGACAGCCTGATGTGATTGTGTCTGAGGAGCGGCATGCTGGGAAAAATATGCACTCTTTCAACACATTGTAACAGCCTCCAGTTATCCCAGTTACCAGAGTGAATCAATGTGGATTAAGGACTGCCATCCCACTCAGTCAATGCAGAAGCACACACTAACCACATCCCTGCAAGATAGCTTTGGTGCCATGTTGTTGAATCTTACATCATATTTAGAGCACTTTGCATCCTGAAATTCCCCAACTCCAGCTTCTCTTTTGAACTCACAAGTTGCAACTGAAACCAACAAAAAGCTCTATTAAACATTATCCTTACCTAATTGAATATATTAGTCGCATATAGCAATTGCCTTCTCCTTTTTACAGTATAGTAAAGCACTTATGGTATAATAAAATCTACCACACAGTGCTCAACAGCCCAGTGTGTTGAGCAATTCAGTTTTTAGTGCTTCATGTAGGTTAGGAATTGATTTTAATTGCCTGACATAAATCACACAGTCCTACTGTAGAGACCCTTATTATTTCACAGACAGGGCTGGTTTTAATCCTGTATATTCATGGGGAATAAGAGGGAAGCAGAAAAAGGAAAATCACATTTCAGAAGTTTACTTCTGTGGAAGAGAGATTTGTTCTGAATTCAATGAAAATTTAAGAAATGCTCTGTACATGTCATAAGTGCAGTAGTAAAGAAAACTTTGTACATCACCACTATACCTCAGGCACTGCAACTGTTTCATGAGGTAAACCTTGACAAACTATGTGAGACTTACAAAGAGAATTTGCAGTACAGATGGAAATTTATTTTGTTTACACAACTGTCTTTCACCCTCTTCCTATCACATCCAGAAATAATATCTCTGTGTATGTTTGCATTTACAATGCATGTGAGAGGGAAGCACTCTCACATGAAGTTTGGATCCCATTTGTAGGTTTTCTGTTCCAACACAGTTGAGTCATTTGTCTTAGTAATAACTTCAGTAAAATGAAAACTAAACCTAAAACTAAACCAAAATATCCTGCATTAAAAAAAAAAGGGGGGGGGAAGAGAGATTAAAAAAATAGCTGAAAATGTCTGTTAAGAGTGAAATTGAAGTGGAAATGATCTGAACATGACTGTGACCCATCATCTAATTAGTACATTGATGGTGATACCATTTTTTGTCTATACTACACAATAATTCCTGGGGATATATGAAGATTACAGGAAAGAGATTTGCATCTCGTATCTTGAAACACCTAGACCACAAATTCAGGTCTAATCAATACTGATTTACCTTTTTGTACAAATACCAGCCCTGAACACTCAGTGGCTGCAGTATTAAAGCAAGTCCCCTCGGAATTGCAGCATTCTGATGTATCTTTACTGTCTATATGAGGAAAAAGCAGATGAGCACTCAGATACCACAGAGTGGAGTTCAATGTTAGAGTCAAAAGCAATATTTATGGTGATAGAAAGAGATATCTTATGTTTGATTTAGTTATAACATTTTAAATCTTCAAAATTATACTTCAAGGCTCAAAGAGGTTTTTTAATATAGAGAGAAAAAACATCAATCATTTAAAAAATCTGAAATAATTTACCAAGCAAACTGAAAAATCATTTACCTCTAATTAATCTGTTAATATACCCCTTCTGAAAATGTTTAATTATTGCTTTCAGCATTTTTGAAGACCTTTTAAATAATTCCATTAATATACCCCTTCTGAAATTGTTTAATTATTGCTTTCAGCATTTTTGAAGACCTTTTAAATTCATTATTGGACCATCAGCTGCATGTTTATCAAATATGGACAGGCTAGGTCATCATTCATGGAACCAATTTATACAAGGGCAAGTTAACCACCACATGCAAAAACTGGCTTTTAAAGTTCACAGTGCTGTTACAAAGGTCATGGTGATACTTAGTGGAAATTGAATCATGCAGAAGTCGATACAAAAAGACATATTGTCTTCCTTCAATAAGGAGCTTTAATGCTATGCCAGTTTACTTACCATTGAACTCTGCAAAGTCAGCAAGCTAATAAAGAATTTAGGATTTATGGGCCCTTTAATTCAGCATAGAAAAAAATAGTTAGAAAGTGACAGACTAATAGGCCAATTATCTGAAGAATATTTCGTTTATTTGGCAGAAATTACAAGGAGATGCATAATAAAAATACCTTCAGTAACCAATTTACTCCTACATTAAAATAAACTCATTCACGACTACTGTGCTACAGAAAGTACCATTAAAATGTTCAAAGTTCTTTCCCGATGCCAAACAAAAACTCTTAACCAAGGCAATATACAATATTAATATTGTTTTATGGTCAATTTATGTCTAGACGCAAGCAATAAGAGGTGGAAGAATACTACAGAAATTACAGCTTTTATGCAGGAAACAGGAACAAAGCCCCAAAGGATTGTATCCCCATTTGTCTTACTCCAGATTTAGAAATTATTATTTTTTCCATATTAGGTATGGGTCTAAAATATTAGCTGTTTTCTTTGCATGAATGAACTCTGGACAGGGAATAGTCTGACAGGTTTTTATTAAAAAATACTTGAATAAAATTTTGTCTTTTTTATTTAGCTGACATAACCTAATTGTACTGTGCTTCATACTGGCTAACAAATGGACTTCATGAAAATAACCACAAGTGTCCACAGACTCTGACTAATGACACAGTGCAAAAGACCACAAACATCACATACTTTAGAAGTTTAAGTTCTGCTGAAAATTAAAGAAATGCAAGCCACTATCTAAAGCAATCAAAATAATGGTATCCCCATATTTCATGATTTCAGAAGCCTTGGCATGAGACATGAAAGAAAGTTTAAGCTCTGTTTTTTTCATTTGGGGTACTTTATAAAGAGCATGTCTGCATTAATAATCACAGGAAGGCATTATAGTTCCAGTGTGAAATAAAACTTTAAAATGCCAATGTATAATTTACATATAATTAATCCTATACATTATCTCCTCTGAGCATTGACTTTACTAAAAATAAAATAGATAAGGAGGTAGTAACTGCACAATTTCCTTACTAGGTCATGGGAAAAATGTTATCAGAGAACAATATTCTCATGATTTTCTGAAATGACTAGTGTCTCTAAATATCCTAATTTGGGTCATCACTATTCAGGCATAAGGATTTTCATTGTTAGAAAATGGGCTATTTCTAAAATCAAGTGTCTTCAAGACACAAGAAACTGAACTTTGGGAAATTAAAACATACATATCACTTTCAAAGTTCTTGGCTGGAATTTTAGTTTGAGTTGGGAAAAGAAAGAAAAAACTATGAACTAATTTCTGTGGCCACTGTGTAACCTTTGGACTTCTTTAGACCTAGCTTCTCCCTATGTACAAGATTCCAGGAAACTAAGATATTTTGTTCTTAACAGATAACAGTAAATTCTTATTAAAGAGTTACTTGTTTTCCTTCATGAACTCAGATTTTGGATCAGTTGCTGAGACATGGCAGCCAGTGCTATCCTGTCCAATTGGTGCTCCTAGAACTGTCAGTCTCAAGAATAATGTTTGCTTAAAGAAAATATAAATCAAAATAACATACAAGCATAAAGAAAATGATAATACTAAATTTGCCTGATTTTTACAGTGGAATTTTCCATGTACCAAAGAAAATTCAAGCAGACAGAGAACTACACAATGACAAAGTTTTGTTTTTTCATTTGTGTTTAATGGAGAAGATTAAAGGAATAATTCATGCGGTAGATGAATCAAACTATCCTTTTACTGAAATATAATTGTAGGTATAATGTACAGCAAACCAGACTGCCAAAGTGATCCCACACTAAAACAGTGGTTTGATAGCTTTCTCTCCTGCTTGTATGAGTTCGCAATGAAGTAATTTTTTCATGAGGCAACCGAGACACACTTGAACTATTCTACAAGATGCTTTGCAGGTGGGACAAATTGTTTATGGATTTTTATTTCTCACAATGGCAGCTTTCTTACTGTCCATAGATCAGAGAATCACATCAAAAGGAACTTGTGGAAATCATCTAGTTCAATTCACAGGATTGGGACTGGATCTGATATGGATCATCACCTGTTAAAGTCTTTATCTCAACCCATGAGTTTTCTCCCTTTGACCCTTACAATTCTCTCCCCCATCCCATCAGGGGAGAGTGAGTGAGCATCTGTGTACAGCTTGGTTGCCAGATGGAGTTAAAGATAGAAATTTATGGGCCAGCATGTAGTCATAGAAATGAAAGAAATTTGCTTGAGCACTCATAGAAATTCAGTGGAATGCGTTGGAAAAATTCCTTAATTTATGCAGAACTCTCCTGCTGTAGTATCATCAATACTACTATCAGGTAGTATCACTGTATTGTGTCTTCAGTGCAGCCATTGTCTTCCTTTTCCCTTAGCAAAATCTATGATTTTGTTATTCAACAAACAACTTAGGAATGTGGTGATTCACAAACACAGGTAGAATCACCAACAAAATTTTTGACAAAATTTTCATAAGAGTTAAATCTTTTAGGAGTATCACTCAGGGATATTGAGTGATTTTCTAGAATAAGTTTATATAGTCATTAGTGAGGGAAAATGGGAAACAAGGCTGACACAATCAGCTTCAGTGCACCAAAACTTTCAACAAACACACCCTTTGGTAAGCTAGGTGCTGTAAAGGGCCCTCTACATAGCACAGAAGGAATGTACTTTTAAGTTGAATGACTGTAGAAAATGCAATTGTGGAGTAAAGGCTCTAGAAAGGGAGAAACAAAGAGATAAAGCAATGCCTCTCACCAGTGCATTTTTAACTGCAAACACTTAATGAAGAGCCCATGGGTGGATGCCTCACGGAAAAAAACTTAAAATACAGAACTATTCAATGAAATTAGTTGAAGTGCATGACATGAGAGCTTTTTCAAGGACCACGGTTGCTTTCACAAAATAAGTGTGCAACAGTTAAAAACCAGCAGAAAGGAGGACAGGGAAAGAGAAATGCCTTACAGTAACGGTTTAAAATGTTTTTTCCTTTCAGTTTCAAGCAAATAGTTCTGCTTTTGTCTGGAGATAGGTGAAAGCAGAGCTCAGCTCTGCAAGTGTCTGAAGTGTCTGCTGAGGGAGCACAGCCGTTATCACCATGGGTGCATTGGAGGCAGGGGAGCTGCGTGACTGCCGCCGAACGAGAGCAGCCCTCAGCAATGCAACTACTGTCATGGCCAGAAACCAGGCAGGATCTTGGCAAGTTTCCCCATGCTGTTTCCCCGTGCTACTCTCTCTTAAGTGCCTCATATGAAAGGGGTATTTTTTTACCAGGCAAAGACCGACTCTGCCCATGTGCCTGATGAACTCCCAATTCCTTCAAAGAGGCTGTTGACACAGCTGCCAATTAACACCGTTTGTGATGTACACAAATGACTGCAGAGTCTTTGCACAGGCCAAACAGCACGTGGATTTTCATTCATTACTGTCATAGGTTAAATTTAAGCTGGTGACAGAGAACAGATGTGAGGCGCCCTTTAATCTTGAGCTTTTCCATCCAGGCCTGGAAGTATTTCCAGGGATTTTTCTGAGGGCTATAGACCCAGTTTATACTGCATAAAAATGATCGAGGTCACCAAAGGTCTGTGTTTTGGCAGTGTCTAAGAAAAAGCCACTCCTTCCTGACCACCTTTGACATAACCTTCATCCAAATTCAAATCTTGAGGTATTATTCTGCCACACAGAAGCAGAAGGGAGACTGTCAGCCATATCTCTGCACTGATCAGCCCCTCCCCAGATGAGAGGAAGATAATTACACAGAGACCTCAGGAGCCTTTGTTATTTTTGTGTGAGTCAACAAGGGACAACGGACAAGGAGATGGATCTTCCATCCTACTGAAATGCATATGGCAGTGGCAGGCAGGACTAGTTTCTTCCACTATTCTCACCTCAGAAGATCCAAATCTTTCTAGGATGCTACTGTCACATCCCCAGCTGACCCGTGAGTATAGAACATTTACTGCCATATTCTGTGGATGCACTTCCACAGCTGTAGCTATGTTACAATATCAAATTCCCTCCCTCTGGGGTCCAGTGTTAACATTAGTACATGTCTGAATAGAGAGGTGAATTTCCTCTTGTGTCTCCCCTTACATTGTGAATCCTCATATATCCATAAAGACCTACATAGGGTAAGTTCCAGAATACTATATATACTATATAATACTACAAACTATTTAAACTGCATTTTACACTGAGAAAAACAATCCCACACTGACTAATTGCCCAGTTTCTTCATGTGTGGTATGCAGTAATTGCATGCACAGGGAGGTGATGATCTGTTGTTTCAAAACTCTAGTAAGGATTAATGCAAACAGATCACCTCCGTTCCAAACAGTTGGACAACAGATAGCAATGCAAAACAGGAGAGACCTTGACCCACTGACTCCAGGAAGAACCAGGTGTCTACTACACTGTTCCAAATCTGTTTGCACTTCTGAACTCTGCAGCTGTTAATATCTCTCCACAATCATCTCACTAAACTGCTTCTATGCACATCTGTATCTGACAGGCTCAATTCTCCTGAGCACTTGAAAAAACATACAACATGCAGAGATACCATTAATAGGAATTCAGATGGTGAGGCTGATGTTTTCTTTCTTCATCAACATCAAGCATTTTCCTGCGAAAACAACATTTTCCTGCTGTTAGGATTCTACACACAGAAGCAGAAAAGAGAAGTAGGTGAAAACTAGAAAAAACATACCACACTAGTAAAGGCTGTACCATTCTCTGGGTCACTTTCCAGGATCATCTCATATATTTTCTGTTCACAAGAAAACTTCTGCAGTAAAATATCTGAAAAAAAGTCACAGAAAAATCAGGTCTAATAGAGAGAAACAGCACACAATTTAAATTCTTTTCACTCTATTAAAGTACATTAGGGCTATTTCTGATGTTTTCTGGCTGTTTTGAAGTTGAAGCCACTCACATCAATGAATCTCTCCCTGATGCATTGATTTCATTTTACTTTGTCTCTTTTATTGGCAAACAGGTTAAAACAAATATTTACACATTAATTTCTATGATCTTTGGCTCAGGAAAAATAACCTACATCTACACAAAAATAAACAGCCAACAAATGGATTATAGAGCAGTTGCCAAAGCTTCAGACTCATTGCTGAATAATTTTTTCCTTTTAGTTTGGATACCAGCCCACAGTACTGAAAATTTACATTGCAAGTATAACCAATGACCTTCACTTTGTCTATTCTATTGTAAGCAAAGCAATGAAAACAATAAAATAATGTTAGGCAAAATCAGCTTTCCATCTTACTTAAAATCCATACATTGATTTTCATTGAATCACAGAATAATTTAAGTGGGGAGAGACCTCTGATCCAGCCCAAATCAAGGCCATTCTCAAAGTTAGACCAGCTTTTCCAGTTATTAGAGCGTCCAAGGATAGAAATTACGCAGTCTCAGTGCAGTTTGCTTCAGTGTTTGATGACTCTCATTATTAAAAAAAAAAAAACAAAAAAACCCTAAAAAACCAACCTAATATCTATTTGGAATTTCTGTTTTGTCCATTGCCTCTTGTCCTTTCGCTGTGCACTTCCAAACAGAGTATGGTCTCAACTGCCTTATAACCAGACATTAGGTAACTGAAGGCAGCAATAAAATCCTCTCTTTGCCTTCCCTTTCTCAGACAGAAGAAATAATTCTCTCGGCAGCATTGCCTACATCAAATGCTCCAGCTCCAGCCCTCCTGGGGGCTCTCTGCTGAACTCATTCCAGTGACTTAATGACTTTTTGCTACCATCTATGCCTACTGTATCTTGGTACATCCCATAAACACCATCTTCATCTAATGAGATGAAGTTTAAGTTTACGCGTATGGGTGAATCTGGTACTAACAGCAAATAAATGATCACCAACCAGTAGCAGACAGATACTTTGCAAACAAAATCTTAGTTCCCTTCTTTCCTACATGTGCCAATACACCATAGCACATCCAGTTCAGCATGTGCCTTGAGAAGACCAGACACACGCCCAGTTCTGTGGCAATGTGTTATGTAAAGTGCGCTAGTGTGCAAGAAGTCACCTCTGTAGCCTAAAGTCTAGGTAAAATTATCACTTTATTATTGAATTATGGTTTTCAACAAGCAGATGGCCCTCATTACATCCTGTATCCCCAAAAATATGATGTGGTAATGAGAAATTCAGCAAAACTAAACCCCAGCAACTAAGAAGCTAGAGATGGTCCTGCAGGGAGAAACATAGAGGCATTTTGATTCCACAAATGCCGACCTGTTATTGTCAGGTATGTAACATTTGCCAACAAATTAAAGACCAAATTAAAGACCCATTTGAAATTGTGGGTGAAACTGTGAAACAGCTCTTCCCTGATTGTGGAATGGCTTGTTAATACACCCCATCTAAATTCTATGATTCATATTCCTCAGATAAGACAACATATGCAGTGCTGCTAATAAAATAAACACATAGTTTTCTAATGTGGTCTGGCAATAGTTAAGGATTATAGTTTGAACAATGGGTCAGTGTTGAGGTGACTGCAGTTAGTTCTCTTTTGCCAGCTATGGCATAGCAGTGACTAAAGAAAAAGAAATTCCTGTGCATTAGCAGCTTTGAGACCAGCTAGCAGAGCTAAATGGTGCAGTTAACCAATATGGGAAACATAGTAAAGGTAAGAAGACTTTTAGAAAGCTGTGAAAGTAGGTTTTAGAAATAGAAAGAGTAGAGAACTTAGAGTTGTAAAATTTGAAAGTAGAAAAATTATAATAGTACAGTAAATAAGGATATGAAATAATAGTTTGAGTTTTAGGTTTGGCTAAGATAGACCTTAAAACTATAGAAAAATACACTTAATAAGATAGTAGAATGTTTTAAGTTTAATAATAGAGTATTGTGTATTGTTAATAGAAAGTATATAAGTAAACATTGTTTGAAGTAAATGTATGCATTTTTTTAGAGATTGGTTAGAATAATTATTTATAAGTTTTAGTAATATGTTATTAGCTAGAATATTTTTTAAATGTTCTGTAACAAAGAAATCTTTGGCTGTTGTTGGTAAGATCTGAGTTGTTGCTATTTTTCAATTGTCTCAACTATGAAATAAGACTGATGTTATAATAAAGTTTAAAGAACATTCCATCACTTAATGGAATCACATGCTCCTTAAACAAGCAAAAATATACATTGAATATTGAGAAACTTTAAATTTTACTGATGTACCTTTGTGTAAAAAGCTTATAACACTGTTTTACTAGATTAAAAAAATACGTATTATAGTAGAACTATGTAACACAAAGTAGTTAATAAACAACAAAGTTAAGAAAGTTTCTCTGTAGTTGTACCGAGAGTGGGAATTGTGAGAAACACAGTAAAGGTAAGAAGACTTTCAGAAAGCTGTGAAAGCAGGCCTCAGAAACAGGCCTAAGTTCTCTTTGCAGAGAACTTAGAGCTGCAAAGTCCAAAAGTAGAGAAGTTACAATAGTACAGCAAACAAGGACATGAAACAATAGTTTGAGTTTTAGGCTTGGCCAAGATAGACCTTAAGACTGCAGAAAAATATACCTAGCAAGATGGTAGAATATCTTAAGCTTAATAATAGAGTATTGTGTATTGTTAACAGAAAACATACAAGCAAGCATTGTTTGAAGTAAATGTATGTGTGCTTTTAGTGATTGGCTAGAATAATTATCTATAAGCTTTAACAATATGTTATCAGCTACAAAGTTTTTTAAATGCTCTCTAACAAAGAAATCTTTGGCTGCTGCTGGCAACATGAGAGCCGTTGCCATCTTTCAATTGTCTCAACCATGTAATGAGACTGATGCCACAATAAAGCTCCAAGAACATATCCCACCACTCCCATCCATATTGTACATACCTCCAACACGAACCAAGGGATAACACGCAAAAACAAAGACATTTTTCATTTTCTCATAATTATGGATCAAAGTTTGCCCCAAGGACTACACTAATTTTTTTATTCACTTTTTAAGTCTGTTTTGCAATATTTTCTATTAGTGAAAGACTGAATCTATCTATGCTGTTTTCATTTCTGTCTAACTAAGAAACTCATGTTGTCTTCATTAGAAATCCCAGATCCCTAAAAATAGCTGAATTTTCATCAAAGTGCAGCAAGATACTGAAGATCTGTTTTCTTCTCTCTTTTGTGGACAAATTTCTCTTAAATTCAGGCACTAAATTACTGGTGATGGTTAAGTTCATGCTCTAATGCCTTTGCAGATGTGTCATTACCTGGTACAGTGTACATAGACTTAGTGTCTTTACACTGCTCCTGTATAGGCTGTGAGCTTGTGGTTAGAATGTCAGCCACCACTTCCATGCACTAATTATTTTAATGGATGCAATGGTCACAGAACTTTTCTTGCATCTCTGACATCACTCCATTACTTTTACAATTTAAACAAGTAAAACAATGGTAAAAAACCCAGACCAACTCCTTCAAGCTTTTTTTTTGATAAATGTCAGAATGGAAACTATGCTTAGAGAATGTTATATTCACTTCATAAATTGTAAATAGATCTCATTATAAATTGATCAGAAGGGCAAAAAATTAGAGTACCATTTAAATTGAATTTTTACAAGTATTCATTAAGAAATGCGTGTGTTCTTGCATACTTCATAAAAAATAATGATCTGACTTTTTTTTTTTTTCATCGGTTGAGGGTTCTCTGACAAACAGAACTATCTCCTGGAAAATGAGAACCCCTTTTCTCATGATTTCCATTATTTTTGAAAAGAATCAATATATTTAAAAGTGAGAAGAGTGGAATTTAATTCCATTGAATATGAAGAGATGGTGTGACCAAGAGCATGCTCTTCAGATATCTACCTTCTCTTAATGGTGAAACTCCTGAAGGAGTGATGATAGTTTCTTCAGGTGTGTTTCATGAATATTTACCCAGAATGACACTTTTGAAGAATTTGCATCAAATTTCACAGGTCTCTGACTCAGAAAATAAATGTCATGTCTTGATTGAATGCTGGCATTTAAAACAGAACAGTAAGGCAGAAAGGTAATTTTCACTCACTTGAATCTGCCATTCATATAAGAAAAATAGTATGCAAAAATAAAAATAAAAATTACAGAGATGACTTTCTTATATTTTACAGATTCTTCTTTCAAAATTGTTTTCTATCTCAATAAAAGAAGAAATATTTACAACTCTAGACTTCTAGAGCGAATTCTTTACATTAAAGATAAAGATACATTTCTGTTTGCTGTTATAATCTAAGAAGCAAAACAAGTCTGTACTCATAAATTATATGATAGTCACATTTCATAAGGATCCATATCTATCCCTGCTTCAAACTTAAACCTTAAAAGAGATCTCAATTTCAAACTCCAGCTTCCTTAGTTTATCTCTGGTCTAGCTGCAATACATAGTGCATTTGCCTCATTTTACACTGAAAATTATTTTGGAAATATAATATTTTCTGCCAATTTCAAACCTTTTAAAAAAAATTACAGAACCCAAAGTATTGTGGTAAAAGTCCAGAATGTCAAAACTTCAAATAATAAAACAAGACAGATAAATAAGCTTTAATTACGGAAACAAGAGAGCTTTATCCTATGTATAGAGTGCATAAAATTCTTACTGAAACTATCAGATTTTTTTGCAATCACATCACAAATCCTTCACATAAAATAAAAATATATGCACTTAATAGTTAGTCCTATGCCAAGCAAATATTCATGAACCCACATTAAATACTAGCAGTTTCACTAACTGCTTCTATATGGTAACAATCATAAATACTTATAATTATGTCAAAATAACATCAAAACAGAAAGAACTTGAAAGACCTCAACTTCTAAAATGAAGATTCAGTGCTACTTTTACATCTTTAGTTAACATTACCATCAAGTATCTGTAATACCACTAAGTATCATTGAATGCCAAGTTATTAAATTTCAAATGAAAAAGCCAACAAACATTTTACGGTGGCATTAATTCAAGAGTTTTAAAAAATGGTTAAATTTGTATGTATGTGTATTGATGTTGGATCAATATTAGAATTTAAATACAGGCTAGATACAGAGTCCAATTCAATTAAATCACAGACATCTCTATCTTATTCATCGAAGCTCAGGGTTTCTTCACAGCTGTTTCACTTCAGTTTATGAGGGAAAGAAGAGCCTATTCCTAACTATGCAGTAGTTCTGAATCCAAAATTTCCACATGTTTGGATCCAACATTTGGGTCCTGGCCCACTTTTGCAACATGTCAGAGCAAAGCCTTAAGACATCAAGTAAAAAGGGATTCTGGGATTAAAGGCAAAAAAAAGGCATTTTAAAATCTAATTAGACGTATTATGAATTATTCCCTCTGTACTACATATATTATTTCAGCATGTGCCCCAGGTATAACCCACTTCCTGATAAAAACATTTTTAAAAGGACTGGACTACTGAAGTATCTGCGGGCATTTTGGTGATTCTGTTCTCTGTAACAGCAATATTGAGCAAACATTTTACTTATAAAATGTTTCTAATATCTCATCTATCTCAAAAATAATGTTTTGGGGAAACTGCCAGGAATATATTTCTTGGTTTTTAAATTACAGTGGTTTCAGTGATGAATCTGCTTCCTTCACACCTGGAAGTGTTCAAGGCCAGGCTGGATGGGGCGCTGAGCAACCTGATCCAGTGAGAGACATCCCTGCCCATGACAGGAGGGCTGGAACTAGATGAGCTTTAAGGTCTCTTCCAGCCCAAACCATTCTATGATTCTGTGACTCAAATCTCAGTAAGTGCTTTTGACTAACATCTAAGAAAGGCAAGTTGACAAAATGTATAAAATTTATTTATTCATTATTTACAACACGAAACTTCCCTGCTGGTATTTACTAATGGGTTATTTTATTTAGTTTAAATTCAATTTTATTATTAAAGTATGACCTCATGCTACTAAAGTGATCATGAGAATATATTGTTGCAATATGACATAGCACTGTGATTCAGTGCAAGCCCAGCCTGTAGGATGATGCAAAATTGTGATGGCAGAGCAGCTCTGGTGAAAGTTTATTAAAACCTTCATTATGAATTTTTAAAAGACAGAGACATTTTAGGTCAGTCTGTTTTAAAAGTCATGTAACTTTAAGCAGTTATCATTAATGTTTGAGCTAGATTTGGTGTTTGACCCAACTACTGACATTCTATGTGCTAAATCTCTTTCTCACTGTCAAATGTGACTGGTCTGACAGTGTGACTGTAAAGCTGTGATCAAAAGCATAATGAAGAGTGGTCCTTGGGCCTCAGGAGCATTGCAATCCTGCCTTCTAGAATCTAAATGCCATTGCATTTAACTATCTGTATGGCACCTTTTCAGATCTAGTATCTTAAGATACACTGGATGATGAAGGTTCTTTACCGAATATTTCAGTATTTTCCAACATTTGAAGTATATATATGCAAGTTTTTTCAGAAGAACATATTACCTACTTCCTTACTCTTTCTAAAATAATGACCTTGAGCTTTTGTGCACCCATAAAATGAAGCCTTCTTGCTAAACATTTTATTTGAAGTAAAATACACAGTCATCTCCCAGACAGTCTTTGAAATTTTGTAAACTCAGTACAGTTTAACCAGTGATTTGAATTTCCTAAAGTTTGCATATTTTACTGCAAATAAGAAGACATTAAATGTAAATTCACTCTGGAGTATAGGGAGTTTTTATATTTTATTGTCTAAATCCATACAGAGGAGTTAATATAAAAAATTGGAAATGTGACATAATGGAATTAAAGTGTAGTCAAGCTAAGTGATATTTGATATGTTTCTGTAAAGTGAAAAGCAAATTTAATTGAAATTAGCACTTAACTGAAAAGTACAGGTCAGCTCCAACTAGTGACTAAAAATGAAAGTGAATTATGGTACCTCAGTGTCTGCTAGCAAATGCAACATGTTATAGTTAAAGTCATAGACTCGAGGCCTGCCAAAGGAAACCAAAATTCTGAAAGTTCCTGAGTGCATCCCAAGGGTATGCATGAGTATTTTTAAGGAAAAATTAATATCCATTCCAATGGGTACATGTAAGTGTAAGAGATCATGTCAGTATTTACAGAGTATCATAAACAACTATGTCATCAAATAGAAAACTTCCTTATACAAGTCCCTGCTCCATATTGGTTTGTCTCTACAGAAATAAGAATAAACTAAAAGGAACCCAGACATATTTTTGTTACTAAAACTTCTTTTGAAATTTTGAAGCTCTCCAAAAGAAGTTTTAGTAAAACCATAACAAAATTCTCTATGTTAAGTGACGTCATCCTGATGTTTTCTGACTTTCTCAAGCACCAGAATGTTCTTTGAACTGTATTGCAAGAGCTTGGAATGCTTTTCAGACAGAAGTACCACCAACGAATTCACATGGAAAGCAATTTCTGTTTTACTTCACTGTTCTCTGCATGACCATTAGCTAAAAAGAAATTAAAAAATACGTTGAATTTGTCTCAAAGGGAATCATGGAGTTTTAGGCGTACCACTAATTTCTTTAATCGTTGCCCAAGGCTAACACTAATCTAAAAGCTAACTTCTTCCAAAAAGCTCATTTTTTCATCAAAAACTATTCTTCATCAGGAAAACTTCCAAGTATCAATGGAAAAAATATGTGTTTATTTACAGTGATCAAAACCTAGCATCATTTACCTTGGAGCAATTTTAGCAGAAACAGCACAAACCTTTTCCAGTCTTTTTTTTCTTTTTTTCCTCATTAAGGAAAATATATTCTCTGTTTCATTTTACCATCTCAAAGGTCATGTTAATATAAATGCACATCCTACAGTGAAAATGAATGGATGGAAAAAGGAAGTAATTCACTCTCTGAGTAACTAATTTAAATCAGGTAGGAGAGTGTTTGTTTCCCCCTAACAGTTAGGAAATAAAGCTCATGTTGTGGCAAACAACTAATATGCCACAGGAGCTGCAGATTTTTAAAGTGTGCAAGTAAATTTTAGCTAGATGAAGGTTTTTTGCAGAAAATGTTTACCTGTGTTGTGATTGAAAAAGTCGTGTGTCATAATCACACACAATTACATTTAGGTGATCCAATGAAGGTGACATTGTTTTATTGTTTCAAAAGTATAAGCACAGATGCACAGAACTCTGTGTACCTCACTGTGTTGTATTTTATTAATATCAACCCACCTTGGTAACAAGACGTAGCAATGGCTGACTGAAAGAAACAATGAACATGTTATTCATCATTTTGTAACATTGAGTGTGCTATCCTAAAGATATTTAAGTTCTTTGTGTAAAACTGGGGCAAAAAAGAAAAAAGTTGATGAGCATTACAAAAAGAGCAGACTTGTTTTAACATTATTTGATTTTCAGAACATGGTTTATTTGTTTACATTTTTTTATAAATTCACAGATGTATATTAGAATCCAGCTTATTCACTTTTTATTGTCTAGTAGATCCAAAGGACCAGTTCCCTAGGTGAAAGAGGCTTTCATGCAACTTTCTGCCAGTACAATATCATTCTTAGAAAATAGCATTTCCTGCATCAAACTGTATAGTCATTTCTAATTTAATATAAGAATCTCTTGTAGTGGAACAATCACATCTCTGATGCTATTACACTTTCAGAACAATCATGCTAAATACAATCACTCATAGACAGTATAGTTAATTTTGTGTTGTACTGATCTTTTGTATAGGGAGGGGTTACAGATGCTGTTAATATCTGAGGAGTTTAATAGAGTAAGGCTACAAGTTAGAAACAGTGAACTTCACAAGTAAGGGTGAAATTTAAAATTCTCTGAGCTCAAGGGTGACTGACTTAGCCAGCCACCAGTTGTAGGACATGCCAAGTCTCTGTTTCCAGGCTTCCACAACGTAAGACTACACCTACTTTTAGTTAGGGCAGGCTAGACACCATAGACCACACATGGACACATTCAGGAGGGCATTTAAAATTGAAGGTCTTAACCACAACCTGAAACCTATTCTGCAGAGTTTGTTGTAGCTTCTGATTTTGTAAGAAACATTGCAGACACCAACTAGACTTACTAAAGTCAATAAATAAATAAAAACCCACTGTTGACTTCATAGCAGTGGCGATAGATTTATCTCAGGATTTTAATCAGACCTCAGGAAGGCAATTTTTAGCTGTGGCTTTGAGTGCTGACTATCTGAAGAGAGTAGCTGAATTCCTCAGTCAAGAGGCCTCTTTGCAAGAAGTTGCCACAGCTCTTCAGGGTTTGGCATCCCAAGGAAGTGGCAGTAGCTAATGAGCAGTCCTGAGTCTGATGTCTGACCTCCAGGGACACACTTTAGTGACCAGCAGTCCCCATGCTCAGCACAAGGCTGCTCTGCATCACCTTTAAGAGGCACATAAAACCCTCTCTTGACTTGTTATGTCTGAAGGTCAAGGGAACTAATTGTGCCCCTCTGCTATGGTGAGGCTCTGCTTGGAGTGCTGTGTCCAGCACTGGGACCTCAGAACAAGAAAGACTTGGATCTGTTGTAATGATTCCAAAGGAGGGTCACAGGAAGTCAGAGGGAGGGAGCATCTCTCCTGTGAAGAGGGTTGAAAGTTTTGGGACTGTTCAGCCCAGAGAAGAGAAGGCTCCAGGGAGAATTTAGTTGCAGCCTTTCAGTACTTGAAGGGGGCTTATAAGAAGGATGAGGACAAATTTTAACCAGGTCCATTGCAACAGGACAGGGGCCAATGGTTTTAAACTAAAGGAAGGTCAGTTCAGGGGAGATAGACGGACCAAAGCTCTTATGATTATGGTAGTGAAGCACAGAGACAGAGAAGCTGTGGGTGCCCTGTCTCTGGAAGTGTTCAAGGCCAGGTTGGATGGGGCTCTGAGAAACCTGGTCTAGTAGAAGGTGTCCTTGCCCATGGCAGAGGGGCTGGACTAGATGACCTTTAAAGGTCCCTTCCAGCTGAAAATATTCTATGTTTTTATGATTTCCTCCTATCTTTGGCAGCCTGAGTTACCTTGTGTAAGCCAGATACTCATCCATACTTGGTCTGAATCCTACTGAGCCAGGGTCACATTTTCATCATGTTGTCTATCTCTCCCCTTCAAGAAACTGTCTTCATGCAAAGCATTTTCTTTTACATGAATTTCTATGAGTTTGTGACAGAGAAAATGAGATTGCAGAAACTTGCCTGGAATTTAGTTTGGAAGATGATGAAAGAAAGGGAAAATTCCCTCTGCTTCAGTACCAAGATTACAAGCTATTTTTCCAAGAGTTTTTTATTTTGTTTTGTCTCTGGATAGATGATGTTGAAATACTTCAAAACAAACAAACCAAAAATTTAGTCATATCAAGCAACTCAAATGTTTCAGCTTAGGCCAGTTTCATTTAAAATTACACCGATGAGAGGAAGTATCCAAATTATCATATGAAATATTTATAGCTTGTGGAAATTGAATTTTTCAGTGAAATGTTTATTAGTCATGTATTTCATGAGACCATTTCTATTAAGACATATTTTACAGGATCCTAGGAGAATGCATCTAGAAAAAATTCCACAAGAAAACATCTTGTGTTGGAAAAGGATAAACAATTGACACAATCACAATAAAAACTCTTTGCAGTTGTAGTGAAATATTCTTTCTATCAACTTGTCATCATCGATTTTTTGTCATCTTCCACTAACACAGGTTGCATCTTATGCAAGGTATCTATTCTAGGGGTGGGAAAGGCAATCAGGAGGGAAGAAAGGGATGAGTTCAAGTGCTCCCTGTTTAGAAAGGATTAAGGCAATGTTTTTACAGACATTCAGATCAATTAGGTATCAAAAAAGATAATTAACTATAAATATCTTCACTCTCCTCTAAATTGTAGTGAATATATTTTCACTAAAGATAGGACAAGCTCCCTTTCCTACTACGTATTTGGAAAATAAACAAACAAAACCAACAAACCAAAAAAAAGGCAAAGAATTATACTATCACAAAGTAGAACTTCATATTTCTTAAAGCTCTTTTTCGCCATATGCTACTTTTGTATAGTCTTCCCCAGAGACATGTGAATTTTTGTCTGTAAAATAGATTGTCTTGACTTTTCATTCTCACTAGTTTTCTGTAATACAGGAAAAGAAAAGAAAACATGTTCTTGTTGCAGCATCGTTAGTTTTATCCATCTGGAAAGCATAGGTTTTCTTCTGTGGCATCCCAATGACCATAAGAACAGAAACATAATGACAAAGTCAGGTGGTTTGATAAGCTCCCTAATTAATTTAATCAAGGAAAACCTACTGAGCTTTTAAGTGTGTGTTAGCACATGAGATAACATACAAAGAGAAGACCCCTGTGCTTGCATCCTGATTTAAGACCTTGAAGACTTGGCACTATGTTCAGTGGACACAGGCTCCATGACCAGAGGAAAAGCATTCTCTGCCCCTTATAATACAAAACATTCAAGGTTGTATCTCATAATTTAGTTCACTATTGAATAAGTGAACTAGCTAAAAGCACTGAGTGCTTTTGGAGTTTGACCATGGAGACAAAAAATCCATACCTTGTTGGGTAAACATAAGTAATCTAGACCATTGAAAAAAAAAAAAGTTTATAAACAAAAGATTTCAAAATACAGAAACACTAGGAGTTCATAGAGGCCTGGAAAAATAGATCACAGTAACTGAAAAATAAGAAAACAAAATTGCCCTGATAAAAAGAACACAAAATCTACAGAGATGCCCAAGATCCCTTAGCCATTAATTTATATCAGAATTGCTAGAACAGGTAGTGCAATATGAAATCGATTTTTCAAATCAGCCATCAATGGATACTGCATACCTATACTAGCTACATATGCAACGTGTGAAATCAATCTGTGTGCACTATTAAGATAAAGTTACTCATTTGAAGGGCAAATCTAATACTAAGTGTACAGTATTTTGATATTCCATTAACTCTGAGTGTACATTATGCTTCTAAAATTAACATCTGCTACCCAGTAATCAATGAAGTGTGTGAAAAACATTTCTAATAATCATTGTCTTACAATAACAGAAGCAGTGTTGAAACAAAATGTATTTAAACTGGAAAAGGAAAGAAACAATTCCTCTGAAAGACCAGTGAAGTTGAACTTACTCTAATCACAGCTATATAGGATCTAATTTTTAAAAAAATCTATCAGTTAGACTAATTGAACATCTGCCTGTCTGGAATCAAGGTTAAGTTCAAGGGGTGCAGTAGTGTGAATTGGAGAATGGGGAGCAGATATGTGGGGAGCAGAGCTTGGGCCTGACACTGTCTACACACAAATACAGCAGGACAAATGCACCTCTCGCACTGACTTCCAAAAAGCACTTGGCCTATGTGGCTGTGGAGTGTTATGGGAAAGGTCTACCTGCTTGTCAGCTCTGCTACAAAACACCATTTATTGCACTTCCTGGATTGACTGCATCCCAGGTTCATCATCTCCTCTTGTCTGCTGACTGTCCACAGGACTTAGCACAGTCACCAGTGCTGTGGGATTGCACCTTTGTGGTGAGATCCTCTGCATCTGGGTTGTCCTTTGCTATGAGCTCATGCTCCTCTGTGGAACAATCTGACCTTACTGCTCCCCAGCAATGAGAATTATGCCAAAAGCACTCTTAAATGAAATATCTCTCTAAAGGGTCAAACCCTAGAGAAGAAAAGCCTTCTTGTGTTGCCAATTCAAGAGGAAATGAAGTTGTGCATTTAATATGCAGGCAAGAGAATGGCTGTGGCACCTCCAGATACTCCAGACTTAGTAAAAAAAATCAATTCAGACTGAGAGTGGGCAAATTAATACTGTGGAATACAGTGGCTGTACTGTATAATCTGTATAAACACTCAATGTCTTTCTCTATGTTTCAGCAAAGATTTAATACAGGAGTCTGTGGTGAGCTGACATAATACTGAGATTTCATTTTATTTTTAAAATACACCACAGATCATTTATTAATACATGAAGGATTATAAATATTTAAAACTGGTCTGTAATTGTTGAAATCAACGCACAAGATATATTAGCTGATTCTTGCACTTACACTGTTTATTTGCTTTATTTACTCAGGAATTTGGAAAAGTCTAATTCACAATGGATTGCATTAGTAATGTTTTTCTTCCACAAACATATTTTGTAAACTAAATTATCTGTTAGTAACATAAATCTAGACAGTCAGTTATACCCCGACCTCTCTCTTGCCTTCAAAAACAAACCCAAATCTCTCCATTGTCCAGTCCTAGAATTTTTTTGCTCAGGAAAAAATTCTCATAGAAGTCAATAGCAACAGCAACTAAATCCAACAGAAATTTTACATGAATGAGGACATTGAGAAACTTATAGATGAAATTTTCCTTGTCATCACACGGAGGAAAGGATTAGAAATTCTCCTTTCATGACTCTTTCAAAATCTGATGCCAGAGCAAGCTTTGAACAATAATCTATGCAATCTGGAAAAAAACCTCTACACTTGAAAAGATGTTTGTTTTAGTTTTTTTTTCCACACATCATGATTTATTTTACAAAACTTAGGAATCATCCTAAGTTTCCTACTGTGTTACATACAATAACGTAACTATGTTCAGAGGTATGTGCATGTCTTTTTTATACAGACACCTTCGAACATTCATTTACTGTGTTCCTAGGGGATGTACACCCAAGGGGATGTGTGAAGGGAAAGGAGAGAAAGAAGAAAACCTGTCCAAGTCTTCCTAAGCAACAGCCTCCCAGCTAATGAATTACAGTCTATGAAAGGACACCCACAGCTGTGTCTTTGTATACCAGCTTGCTCCCAGGAGGCATTCCCTCAGGACCCAGGCAGAACCTGGCATCACTGAACAGGAGGATGCATGTCTGTAAGCCCCACTGAGCCTAAAAGAAGGTTTTGGCCCTGCATTAAATTTTAGCAATTCAAACACAGTACAAATTCTCCACAAGAATAACATATAACATAACACTGACTGCCATGGAATGGCAATGATACAGAGTAGTTAAGATCTGAGCTATTTATTTAGCAGTGTATTTTGATTTTAAAATCCATTTCACTTTTGCACCTCTGGTTGAACTATGTTATGACTTAGTCATTCTCTGGAAGTAGTAGCCACAGCCTTGTCCTTTTGCGTAAGTTATGACCCAATATAATTGTATTCAAAAACTTCAGTATAAAATACCAACATTAAGAGTTTGAAAGTTATAAAAAAAAGCCCAACCCAAAAATCTTTAAAACCTTCCCTTAACTATTGATGTTGAAGTTATAAGGCCAATTCCAATGAAAATCTTAAAACCTTTTTTTTTAAAACAGTATTAATGCAAATTTTTTACTGTAAGGCTGCTGGCAGACAAATCAAAAAACACCTGGGATTTGTCCTAGATGATTTCTGGATTTCACTTTCTCCAGTATCTCTCACATCTGGTCTGTTTTCGGCTTTTGCTGGTTTCCAGCTTTTGCTGGTTTCCCTTTGAAATAACTGCAAAGACAGTCTGTTCTCCCTGTTGAGATTTACCCAGTCACTACTCACCTCATGTCCCACATGTTCTGTCTTCCAGGTGTTAGCTTTGTTTCCCAGCTCACTTCCCTAAATCTATTCAAAATGCTGCTGTCAAAATTACCTTTCGGTTTTATGACTTTTGCCATGATGACCCTTTTGCTTCTTCATTTACCCCTCCAGACAGCAAAAGTTTTCTGTCTACCTATGTAGAGCTCTTGATTTTGGTGTTAATTGAAGTACTCTTTAGGCTGGTAACAGCAATAACCCTACAAAACATTTTTACCTAATCAAACACAATATAAAACATTTTTTGGAGCAAAAAAAAAATTCTAGTCTAGGTTAAAACAGTCTAGACTTTACCCACACCAGGGCAAGTCTCACGGCTTCTCCAGCTGGAGTTCTCAGAAGAGAGCTTGGCTGCCTGCTTCAGGGGAACAAGTAGTGTAGCACAACAGAGAGAAGCTGGCAGGAGTGGGGGAGCTGCCACTGAGAGAGATCTCGATAGGCTGGAGAAAGAGGCAGACAAGAAGTTTGCCTCATGAAGTTCAGCAAAGGCAGATGTGAAGTCCTGCAGCCTGGAAAAATCACTGGATTCATCAGTATAGGCTGCGAATTACTGGCTGGAAAACAGCTCTGCGGAAAAGTACTGGGCATCCCAGTGAACAGCAGTGGCCATGAGCCAGTAATGTTCCCTTGGAGCTAAGGAGGCCAACAGCCACCAGCAGGTCCAGTGAGGTGAACCTTCCCCTCTCCTCAGCTCTGGTGAGACACAGCTGGAGTGCAGGGTCTGGTTCCGGGCTCCCCAGTGCATGAACGACATGGGTATTCCAGAGCAAGTCCAGCAAAAGCCAGAAAGGCAATTAAGGGTTTGGAGCCTGTCATAGGAGGAGAGGCTGAAAGAGCTAGCACTCTTCTTGAAGAAGGAAAGACTCAGGGGGATCTTATAAATATGCAAAACACACTGATGGAGGGAATAAAGAAGATGGAGTTTGACTCTTCTTAGTGGAGCCCAGTGACAAAACAAAAGGCAATGGGCACAGACAGTACAAGAAATTGCACTTAAATATAAAGGTGATTGATGCCTCCCTCTCTAGGCTGGGAGGTTGTGGAGTCTCCATCCTTGGAGATATCCAAAACCCAACTGGGCACAGCCTGGAGCAGCCTGCTACAGTTGACCCTTATTTGAACCAGTATGAATGATCTCCAGAGGTGTCTCTCAGTCTGAGACTCTTATTCTGTCAAGTCTCAGTTCTAAGAAATAGAAATAACTTTTTTAAAAAGAAAAAAGTCTGAGAGACATCGGCCTCCTAAAAGCCTTGTGAGGAACACACACCTGTGATATGTCCTGTGGTATGAGAGCTCAAAGCATCTATTTCAGGTCAGGAATACAGGACAGTGCTCTATCTATTCCAGGGGGAGATTCTCTTTGGAGCAAGGCATCTCGCTATGCCTGAAACACTCCATGCTAATCCTACCTATTGAATGTTTAAAAAAAAAAGAATGTATTTCTGTAGAAAAATACTGACTTTTCAAAATAATCTGCTACTCATATTCAAAACAGATGCATAGATAAACACCTCAATTTTTCCTTAAGCATGTTTTAATCTTGAGTCATTGATCATTATGAAGGAACATATATTCTAAAAGTGCAGAACAAGTTGACTGCAATATAAACTTCCATGCTTATATCTTAAAATGTGCTTATGCTATTAACAAAAGCTAGGAAGGGCTTTTTATCCAGGTTTCTTAATCACAGGAAGCCCTTTCTTCTGGTGAAATGGAAAAGACAGTGTTATGCTACTACACAGCTTCTATAAACAGAGACTGTGCGTCTCATCTGTATCTGAACTTTGTTCTGTGATCTTGTACTCACTAACATAAATTGCAGTCTTCCTTCTAGTTAATTTTTCTTTTTTTGCCATATTATTTCCTTTTTTTTTCTCAAGGTTATTCCAAAAAGGTGTCTCTGGAATGCATTTTGATGTATTCATCCAAATTAATCCATTCATAAGATCATAGAATCATTAAAGTTGGGAAAGACCTTTAAGATCAGAAAGTCCAACCATAAATCTAACACTGCCAAGTCAATCACTGGAATGTCCCTGAGTGCCACATATACAAGTATTTTTAATATCTCCAGATATGGTGACTCCATCATTTCCCTGGGAAGCCTGTTCCAATGCTGGACAACTCCGTGCATGAGGAAATTTTCCAATCTAAACCTCTTCCAGGGAAACTTCAAACTATTTCCTCTTGTGCTGTCATATATTGAACACGGAGAAGAGGCTAACCTGGCTATACCCTCCTTTCAGGTAGCTGTTGAGAGCAGTAGGGTCTCCCCTGAGCCTCCTCCTCTCCAGGCTAGATGCCCTCAGCTCCCACAGCTGCTCCTCACAGGACATGTGCTCCAGACCCTTCACCAGCTCCATTGCCCTTCTCTGGACATGCTCCAGCACCTCAATGTCCTTCTTGTGTGAGAGGCCCAATACAAGATTCAAGGTGTGACCTCACCCGTGCTGAGTACAGAGGGATGATCCTAGTCCTACTGACCAGATTATTTCTAATCCAAGCCAGGATACCATTGGCCTTCTTGGCCACCTGGGCACACTCCACCTCATGTTCAGCTGCTGTTGACCAGCACTCCAGGCCCTTTTCCACTGGAAAGCTTTCCAGCCACTCTGCCCCCTCAGCCTCTAAGTTTGTGTGGTGTTACTGTGACCAAAATGCAGGACTCACTAGTTTGCCTTATTGAACATCATACCACTGGTCTCAGCCCATAGTTCCAGCTTGCCCAGATTCCTCTGCAGAGCCTTCCTACCCTCAAGAAGATCAAGATTCCTGCCCAACCTGATGTCATCTGCAAAGTTCCTGAGAGCGCCCTCAATCACCTCTTCAAAGGGCATCAGTAAAGACATTAAACAGGGCTGACCCCAACAATGAGCCCTGGAAAAACACCACTAGTGACAGGATGTCAGCTGGATGTAACTCCATTCACCACCACTCTTTGGACCCAGACACCCAAACAGTTTTATTTCCATCAAGAATGCTAGTGCTCACTGTCATCTGGTGCTCACTGTCAGGAACTGCATTTATTCTGGGCTTTCAAGAATTTCCCCCAGCACCACTATCCTGTTATATTTCAGGTCACCAGGTAGGAAAAAGCAGTTTTGCTTTGAAGACCCTATCCTGGCACTATCAGGCACAAGAGCCTTGATGTCATGCCTGCTAGATGACATTACCTTGCTGTGACCTAATGATTAAATGCTATTTCTGAAGATAATTTAGAAATAGGAGGAATATGCCCTTATATTATAGACCAAAACAAATCTTCTCTTTGAAAAAAGTAAATATTTGTTCCTGTAGGTGGATATTATTCTGAATTTTTGAGTAAAGAGATCTAACAGCATGCAAGACAGCCAGATGTGCACCAATCTTTTTATGTTACTGCCAAAGGTTATTAGCCAATGTGTCTCCAAAGGAGTTAATCCACAAGAATTCAAACACAGATAGCAGCTGAGAGCAAGCAGCTAAAATCATTGCATTGCTTGATCCATTCATGCACATGGAAGTACTCGGCAAGTTTGAGGAGAAACTCACACATGTTTTGCTGGAGAGGTGCAGTACAGCACCATCCTCTTCTGTTGGCTTTCTTACAAGGCTTTTCTCAGAGCAGGCTTCCAGCCAAACTGCTGGAATGGGGAGGCTGAACTGCCGCAGCAAACCAGACACACAACAGTAAGCAAGCTTAGCACTAACTACTGATTCTTTCTTTTTCACAGATCTGTATATACCCAGCACTGCATGGTCTTCCCTTTTTATCCTTTTGCTCAAAATACTTCTTTTTTTTTTTTTTAACTGACTAGGATCTCCTAAACATGGAGATCTTTGAACATGGTAGAGATACTGTCAACACATGAGATGAGAAAAGGCAGCCTTTCAGGTAGTCTCCTTTCTTGCTGTGCAGGCCAAATCCTGCCTAGGGATGCATGAAATTTTTTGCTGACAATTTCCGTTTTTGTGAAATGTCACATCTAAACCTGACCATTCCAATTCAAGTTCTGCCTATATCAATTTTTTTCCCCCTGAAATATCTTGGAAATTATCATAAATTGTATATTTTAAAATGTGAAAATTCTTTCAAATGTATTATAAATTGGTCAACTGAAACAACTTTATGATGGATTAGAGAAAAAATTGCTAGAAAAAGTATTGCCAACTAGCACAACAATCAGCAACTCCACTTTCATTGTTAAAGTGGATCATATAACACAAGTCTCTATTTCAGAATTACTCAGCTGTTGTCAGAAATTCAGATTAAATGGTGAAATTAAAAAAAGAAGCATATATAGAATCTCAGGAAGGAATCAAGCAGTAATTGTAGTTACAAGGCATATAATTGAAGTATTTTCTGGGAAATGAATAAAACTTTAAAGGGCCTTTATTCTACTTCATGGACCTCAATATTAGGCAAATCCCTGAGGTAGTGAAGTTTGCTTTTCTCTTAATTTAGTCATGATTCTTAAGAAATATTCTGCCTGCTCCTAGCAACAAATCTCTGAATGACTGACAATGCAGTAGATTGGTTATTATATCAAATCAATCAATACCAAATGAAATGAATAAATAAATATCCTGTGGGTGTCTAGTCTCAGATCTTAGAAAAAAATGCTACTTTAAACTTATATTTAGAGGTTTAAAATATTATCCATAATTTAAAAATATAATCCAAATTTTAAAATGAGAAATTTTAGGGAAGAAGTGAAGGGGAAAAGATTCAGTCTTTACAGAAGAAGAACAAGCCTCAGAACACAGAGGTTAAACATGTGGGGTTTGTCCTCTGTGTGTGATTCAGTCAGGGAGTCAACACACTGAGTCATCTTGTACCATGGTGGAAGTTCAAGGACAGCACAGTGTGTAACCACCCTGCAATATCCTGCAATCCACCTCTAACAATCCATTTCTTATGCCTTCTGTCTTCAAGCCCATGTTATTCTGTATACAAACAACCATCCATAATGTGTAGAAAGCAGCCTGGGTTGCTGATCCAAAACATTCCCACATTACTGTCACATTAATGTGACAACATTCAAACAAAGCTGGTTAAAAAGCAGCATTTATATAGGGATAGCAATGTGTCATCAGATGACAGTTTCCAAACACATATCTGCAATTAATTTTAAATAACTTTATCTTAGTAGATGTTAGGAGCTGTCTAAGCTCATCCAGAGAAAGAGGAGGGTTTGTGCTGGTCTAAGGAAAGCACATCACACATGGAAAATGGACCCTGTGCCATCACTTCCATTTCCCTCTGTCCCACCTGCCCCAAAATCTGAGCAGTAACACTCCAGAAGTCATGGCCAGTGTTGAGCTCTGGTGAGTTCATGCTTTCCTCTTCAGAGGAATGCAGATCAGACTATTTTGCCCTGACAGCTTCTCAACACTCTCACTTTCTATATATGGAAAGCAAAACTGCATGGAAAGACTCAAAGGACAGAAATGTCAGGTGCTCATTCCTGAGTGCATCATTCCTACAGACATTTCATGCCCTCTTCATGTCATGTCATACATGTGCCAGCAGGGCAGGTTGTCCAGGCTGCTGTCACAGCTGTCACAGCTGCTACAGTGTTTAATAAAAATAATAATCAGGTAATGATTTTTAAAGGGTACCTAGAGTACACATAGGCAGCACTAGACAAGCAGGGGTCATTAAGGTCAGCACATACCTCTCACAAAAACAGCATGACAAAATGAAAGTTGCCACATGTACATTGGTTAGCTTCAATGGAACCCCATTTCTTTCATCTTTCACCTAATAAATCACTGCACCATACAACAAAGCTTTTCCTCCAACATGTCAGGCAGGATGAGGCCATTAGCACCATCCCAAGCCTCAGATGCAGACCTCACATTCTTGATAATGGTCATTGTGCACAACTCAGACAGCAAATATTAGGGAATTTTTGGCACACACAAGCCTCACAGTACTTCAGCTCAATGAACTGAGCTAAAAGAGCATAGCAGCAACAACTGAGATTCAGTTTAACCAGAAGAAGGCATCCTTAATGAATTTAAAACATTATATTGACACAACAAGAGACAAGAGAGGGTTGGGGCATTCCTGGGGCAAGGGCTGATGGCCCTGGGGGCCTGAAGTGAAGTCCTGGGCCACGGCCATATTGGAGGATCCCCAGAGGATAACCAGCGAGAGAAGCCTGATGGCAACAGGTCAGTGGAGTCAAGCAGCTGGTGCTGAGGAAATTATTTTCATCCTTCACTAAATCCAGAATTGTTACTGAAAACTCTGTCAGCTACAGTCCCACAGTCTGAGCCCTTATGAGCAGGTGGAGCACACAATTTCTGCTCCCAGAGCAGAGCACATCTGATGATTTACTTTATTCTAAAGAGAGTCTGTCCAAGTAGTCTGGGAATGTTTTGCAATCCAAGCAAAGAAAATCAAGAAATTTTTCTGTGATGCAGGCTCCAATACTAATGAAGGTGCACCCACTACACTCAGCCCTACAGAGTCCAGTTTTGTCTTGATTATTTCTATCTTTGTACGTTGGATGCAAAATAAACCACCCCAGACCTTCCCAATGCCAACAAAGGTGGTAGTTTGTGATTTAGTATTTTTAAAAATTAACACATTCCCTCCATCCCTAGATGCAAAGTGGAAATTAAAAAAGTCTGCATGAAAATATGTGAAAAGCTACTTGTAGGAAATTCTTGGAAGGTACTGGAACCAAGGGACTTTAAAAGCCAGTCTCTATGTGAGAAATTCTGAAAGAAAAACCTGGGACTGGTTAAATCTCTTTAGAATTCAGGCATGAAATGTCTAGTATTACAGTGCTTGCTTCGAACAAGTAATGACTGCTTGGAGAGACATTACGATAATTTTGTTTCCTGAAATTTTCCCCAGTCCATTTTTTAAATCATGTTTTAAATAACTTATAAATTGTTTGTAGATGTCTACCTTTGAAATTTAGAAACTGAGGCAAATAAAAGTTAAGTAAATTGTTCAAGGTCCCATGGAAGTCTGTGTCAGAATTTCATTTTCAGAGGTGAATTATGCTGTGCACATTAATAACATAAATTGTAGTGGTCCAAGTTGCCATTTAGCTTTTCCTTCTTTATAAAAGTAGGAACTTTTCCTAGGTGAGTAGGGGACACCACATAAAAATAACCATATTATGGAGAAATACTCAAAATATATCACTTTCCCGCTGAGTCTATTAGCCAAATTATGGAAGATGCCACTAAGTAAGAGAATCCACTGGCAACATTTCTAATAGTGCAAGCACCCTGATACTAAACCTTCAGTGAAAGACAGAATTCCTCATTATTAGCATCCTGGAAGAGGAAGATATCTAGGACAACCTTATGTGGAAGAAAGCAAACATGTCTGGTCAGGCAGATTTTAATGTGTACAATTCCTATTATCCAAGCATGGATAAAGATAGTGTATATCTAACAAGTAGTTGACCAAAATCAGATGGATTAAAGATGAAAGTACTGAATAATTTTTGAAAGTATCTATGTGTAAATTCATACCCCCTTGTTCATGCATTTGAAAACAGCTAAAGAAATAATTGGTTCTCACAAGTTCCAGTCCTACATTGTATCTTTCTCTTGCCACTGTGGAAGTGATGTTACAGAGCCCACATCAACAGTTTTCCTAAAAATACAGGAGCTGATTTTGGAATACATATTCCAAACAGAATACATATTGGAATACATTTGGAATACATATTCCTTAAACAGATCTCCTCTTTTGAATAGATGCAACATTTATTTTTTAGAGACATGGTTTCAACCTCTATTCATGTTCAGCTCTGAATAAATTCCCAGTTATTCATTACCAAAGTTAGCACTCCTCTGATTTCAGCCAGCTGAGGCAGAACACTAGGCAGAGAAGTGCTCAGGGTGCAAAACCTATCCTGAGAAAAATCTACAGGATAAAAGAACATTAGGTCTCTGCAGAGAGAGCTCTAACTCCAAAACAGACACTTAAAATAAAAAAAATAAGATTATTAGGGAAAAAAAAATTCAAGGAGCTGAGGACAGTATAATAATTCTTTGGAAAGTTTTACTTTGCAAAATGAGGCAGGTGTGGGCAAATGTTTGAGCTTTTTTTTGCAATAAGTATTGAGTGAAATTCTTCATGGATTTGCTTAGTGCAGTGCCACATGCTCATAGTTTGGACTGATGAGGAAACCACATTGAAAGACTGCAGCAGGGGATAAAATTTCCCCAGCTGCTGTGGCAATACATTTGTCTGTGCACTGCACTCTACATAATCCTAAAGAATATTACCTGGCTCCAGAAGAAAGAAGGGGTATATATGTCCATAATATATTTCAAAAATAAACAAAACCAAACTAAAATCTACTAGGCCACTGCTTCTATATGAGACCAGGAGATTAGAACAGAGCATGCCATTAGGCAGGTATATGACTACAGGTGACTGAGACATAAAAGAAAGACACATCCCCAAATTTTTTACTCCTTAAAACTAATTTGAAAAGTCCTCTCTACTGCCTTTGCCTTTGTGTCTAAAGAATTTACCAGTGTGGCAATGTAAAGCACCATGCAAAATCTTTTTTGTTGAACTGTATTAATGTTGACCTCAATTAATTCGAAGTAAATTCGAGATGAACACCACCAAGCAGATGCATACTTAAATAGCCACAAAACCACCCTAGTCAAAAGAAAAAGAGAAATCAATGATACAAACCTTCAAGACTTCTGGACATCATCAGCTGGTAGCTAATGAGATGAGGAAAAACTTGACCTACAAGCAAGATCTGGCAGCAATATTACACCAGCCAAAATGAGATGCAAATCTCATCAAGGACTGATTAATAGCCATGCAGCTATTATACCATCACACTGAATTCAAGGGTATTAGATAGGATCAGGCAGTTTTTAAATTTTTTTACATATCACACAGCAATCAGGTGGAGTCCATAGCTCAGTGGTCATGGTTATAGTATCATGGCTAGGAATTTAAAGGAGGACAGATGGAATTTCCTTCATTTAGGGAATCCCAAAAGTCTGCAAGAAACATTTGACATGCTCAAATAGTTCTTATGAATAGAACACTGTTATCTAACATGAAACTTTGCCACTTCTAGAGCAGAACTCAGCTAATATAAATTAGCATGGGCTTTCCTTCAGGAAGCAAAAAATAAATATATCCTGTTAGAACTACAGGGGGAATTTCATGTAGGCAAAATCTAATTACACAAGATGGAATACAGCCAGTGACACCAAGTAACACACTTACTCTTTTGAAATGTGTTGTAGAATTTTTTTTTAATAGTTAGGTTTCTCTGGGCCTTCCTTTTTATTCATCTGAAATGCTCATTTGTGTGAAATCAGTTATAATGGATATAATGAAAATTTACACAGGTCTTGTATAACTGAATTTAAGGGCTAGAATCTGAAGTTTAGGTTTGGCCAGCATCAGGCCACAAAGGGACCTTTGTATAGTGTCAAATATTTTTTTGCAGAAACTGGAGACAAGTGGCAATAAAAATTAAAGTGTTGAGACTGTCTTTTAAAATACTTCACACACTTCATAAATAAAGCTCTGTATTTTTAGAATATTAATAAAACTGTGCTACTTCTGCCCCTTTGGTTTTAAGTATCCATCGTGTCCTTTTAAAGCAGTGACCCTTGAAAAAGGGAAGGAGGCAGAAAGCAAAGCCAGTAATAGAGCACATATCCTGAGGAAACAAAACCAGAAAATTATTGAAATACCCCCCCCCAGAACTGTTTAAAACCTACACAGCAAATTTCAAACCATCAATTTGTGATTGTGTGTGTCTGTCTAATGCCAACAAAATGACATTGGAAGTTTCATGTGATTTCCACATTGCCCAGAGTTAGAGGCGGCTCATTGAGCCCTGTGCCAAATTCAGTGAATTCCTCATGTGTTCAGTGGCAAGCACTGTTGATAATGCAATGGTAGTAGTGGTGCTCTGTACCAAGAGCTGGAATTTCTAGTTGTCTATGTTTTAATTCCTTCCTTATGCCTTTGGGGTAATTCTGCTGTGAAATAACTTCATTAACCTGCCACTCAAAGGCAGAAAGAATGTCATGGTGAAAAATTAGCAAGAGAAGAAACCCAGGAAGAGTGAGCATATATGCAACCATCCCTTGTACAGACAGCTCTTTGGTTATTGATTAAGGCTCCCAGAAAGCAGAAGCAAAGGAGATTGTCTGCAGGAGTATTTGTATGCCACACACTGGCATCAAGAAAACAGTGAGAAAAATCAATCAGCAGTAGCAATTTTTTTCTCCAGTTTCTAGGATTTTTTTTAGTACTTGGAGCAGTGCAAAGTCATGCCCCAGACGTTTCACATTACGTTTACATATGGCTTGCTCATCACCCCTTTTTGTCTTTCCCATTCCAAACCAAACAAAATTCTCTTCCATTTGCTCATAAAAGAAAATTTGTTCATATCCACATTACAGGAGGAAGAGATTCCAACCAGGATGATGCCCAGTTATCTCTGCAAAAAAATCCCCAAACGTGAAGTGATTTTAATACCCAGACATGACAACAGGCATTTCAGAAGTTAGTCTTTGTCAGCTTCATCTTCTTCTGAGTTTGAGATTCTTTCTTTTTCAATTGGATTCTGTAAATAAAACTCTATCTGATAAATAACTGTACTAAATAATCTATATGAACAAGTCCATAAACTGAAACAATGTTATAAAATCAAATACATATTCAACTATCAAAAAACCACTGAGTTTTTAATCATCTTCCCACTGTGGCAATCTAACTCACATATATATTTTTTCATTATTAAATTCAGTTAATTTTAAAAAAAATAACATTTTTACATAGAAAAGTACTATTCTGGAACACGTATTGTTGGGATAAGGGGCATAGTTAAGGTAATACTTGGGAGAACTCTAGGCAAAATCAGAAAGCAAAATTTGGACCAGAACACTCCCTCCGTTCAGAGTTAGTTTGAAGCAGAGTATTTTTATTCAGGTCTCTCTGGAAATCTCTCTGAATTGTTCCTGTAAGCAGAAAATCTACTTTTTGACTAGCTTCTAGCACTTCAAAGTCTGGGCTCGTGCCACAGGATGAAAATAGCTATTGAGTGAGAAAGGGAGCAAAAGCTTTCTGAAGCCACCTTGCCAACATGACTCAAAACAACTATGAAGGGACCATCTATAAAGCTTGAAAGTTAAAGCTCTCATCACATAGAACATTTTTTACCTTTCTGCTAAAACTACCAGAAAGCATCATTTAGTTCTTTAGAGCTTCTGGTATCTCCAACCAGCTTGAAACCACCAATTTGTCTTCTGAAGCACAATGATATTTTTCACATTTTTGCTTACTGTAACAGTAAAGATTTAATACAATGTGATCTATGAATGCTTTATATTTGTCCTGAATATTAATTGCCATGACAGGAAAATTATTGTGCTGCACAGCCAGTGTGTGGTTAGACAGTAGAGAAAATGTTTCCACAGTAAATAAACAATGCAGCAGACATGGGTATGCCTGAGTTTATTTCAGGTGATCAAGTGATTAGCTGTTGTTTGAATTCCTGAAAGGAAAGCTGCCATCATCAACAATGTTTTCTTTTAATTTTTCTGCCAAATAAATAGGTATGTACACAGGAGATTTCCTCTAGTACTGTAACATCTGTATTCAGAGCATGAGACAAACAATTCATCTATGTTAGCTGTCAGAGGTCATCAAAGCAAAATGAGTAACAAAAGAAAAAACAAAGAGCACTGGAGAAATGGGGAAAACAGACTGCGTATGTGTTTCTGTTTAAACTTTTGCCAAGCAGACCCCACCTACATCTTAAACACATATATGACTCAAAAAGGAAGGAAAATCCATTTCATGAGCAACACTCTGTTTAGGATATTTCTTTAATTATGTGTTTATCGACATTTTTGTATTTGTGCTTATCTATAGAGTTTAAAGCTACTACTCATATTTTAAAAATCTTTTGCTAGTTCAAAAAATTTCACAGTCCCACATCTTGAAACCTGTAAATTTGCCCACATTTTCTCTCTCATGCCTCGTGTCAGCTTCTCAACTTCCACATGGTTGGCAATTTTCAGCATTAAAATAAGTGTAAATTACTGCTTTTGCAAGAGATATTAGCAAGTCATTACTGCTAGTTAAAAAAAGAGTAAATATGGAAATAGGAATACTAAAAGTACTGTCTTCCCACAGTCCCTGAATTCAAGAAGTACTCCATTTTTTCAAAAAATTCAAATATTCCAGATGCTTTACAGGGAAAAAAACAACTGTTGCTCTCAAATTCAAGAAGTTTTGGGGAAGGTATTGGTGTTAGCAGATGTTATGCTCCATCACTATAATTTTTTTTTAATCTTATTCTGAGACTGAGTTGACAAAAATATTAGAATTTATTATAAAGGGGAATCAGCATTCTGAGTCTCTAGATATGTATCCTGAATAATAAAAAAGTGGGGATCTTTGCTGTGTAGAAAAGCATTGCCATAATTTTGAATTATGGGTTTTTGGATGTCAGAATTATGGGTTTTTGAATGTCAGAGCAAGACGAGGGAATTAAAAGATGAACTTGGAAATTAAATCCTAAAAGGGGATTTACGTAGTTAGAGTTATGTGGTGATGCTGGCTTTGATATTTTGATATTAATCCTGCTGTTTCTTCTCTATACTTTCTATACTTTCTTAAATATTATTTACATTTGAAACTTGTCTCAAAGTCATCTAGAGCTGTATTATCAATTAAGTTGAACCAGTGCTACCAAACTGCCTGCTCTCTTTAGTTTCGACAGAAAAATTTCAGGTGACAGAAATTTGGTGTAGTACGCAATCTGCTAAAATGAATTTAACAAATTGTTAAAAACAAGATATGTGCCAACTGATGTCTACCCTGCTAATATTATTTTACTAGTGTAAAAGGCTTGTACCTAAAAGGAGAAGTGTCTTACATGGTTCTTTATAATGGCCAGTAAATCCATAGGAACAGAATGGAAGCTGAAGTATTGCAGCTGAAGTTCTGAGAGAATGAACAAGACAAATGTATCATGAAAAGGATGGACAACAAAAACACTTCTCCAGATGAAACTGACTTCTCTTGAAGAATATATAAACTTACTAAGTCATAATCATTACTTAAATAGAGAGATCCATGTCGTTTGTGGAGAACAAAGCACCAACAGACTCTGTGAAGTTTCAGTCCATTAAATACAGAGCAGTTTTATACTACAATATAAATATTATAAAAAATTTAATTGTTGGTATCTTATTGTGCAAAGAAAGTATATCCTTAACTGACACCAAATCCAGTCACAGTGAGAAAGCATTTAAAACACTAGGTTCTTAAAATGTAATTGAAACAAAAATAATTGCAGGACCATAAAAAAACATGAGGACAGTGAATAGTGGTATTTTGCACAAGAAGAGAACATTCAGTGGAACCATTGGGTGTCAAATTTTAAGCAAATGGAAGCTGCAAAGTACTTCTCAAAATAATGTATATTATGTATATACATTATGTATATATATAATGTATATTATGTATATGTATGTAATGTATATTTATGGTGTGGAATCCATTGCCACAGGACACTGTAAATGCCAAACCTATAAATATATGGGAGAAAGGTCCATCAGGGGCTGTTAACACACTAGATGCAGCCACCTGTTCAGGAAGTCCCTAAACTTTAAGCATTCATACAGTGGTCCTTGTCAGCAGCAGGACACCGGGCTAGAAGAGCTGCAGGTTTGCTTATGTATGACAAGTGTTAGTTCTCTTGATGCAGAAACATGTCAGCAAGCAGCTGATTTCAGATCAAGGAAAAAAATAAATAGTAAGGAGCTTGGCTCAGAGTGGCCTGGAATACATAATTTAGAAAAAGAAAACTATGTAACGACAGGAACTTAAATGCAACTATATACACAAGGTACTTGGCCACTCAAAGCCATGGCAGGTTAAATTGAAGGAGTTCATCATATTGGTAATTCAGAGAAACCCATTTAAGCTAATGGAATAAGATGCTGATGGAAGTCCTACAGAAGCACACAGTTAAAATCAATCCAAGTGAAAAGTGGAAGCATTTTTGGGAAGTAGGATATCAGATGACACCCTGGATGGCTACATAGGTTTTGGATTAAGATCAGGAGATAAGATGAAGTAATGTTTTTTATCATAAGCATATACCACAGAAATACATCAGGTAAAGTCAGCACATAGTCCTTAAACATTCTTAATTATATCATAGAAGAATTTTGAAGTTTGTAGTGTACAAAATTCTCGCATTCAAGAGATATTCCTTAAAACGTATCCAGTGTCTAGGACCACTCTTATCACTATGATATGTTTTCTGTAGAGTGGTGCAGTGCTCTGCACAGGTACAACTTCATATGATGTATCACCTTTGATAGCAACCTGTATTACAGCTGGCACATGACATTAAGGTAGATGAGTATGGGCATTTGTCTACGATATAAAAGTGGAATAAGAAATGCTTATTTGGAAGACAAGACAAGAAAACACAGCTCATAGGCAACTTTTCAGTTCATATTAGACATTACAGGTTATATTAGAGGTCTTTCAATCACAAATCGTTCATTCAAGCTCAGTAATTACAGTTGCTGGTATTTCAGGAATGTCACAAACTAAAAGTTCCATAATAAAGACAGAACTTAATTTTATCTGTGGTATATCAGAAATCCTTTTCCTGGATCAAACTGGTACAGACAACTATTTCACTTGTGAAATATTCGTCAGGTGAATTTTGTTTAATGGTTGGTTACTAATCTGTCTAATTCAAAAGTCATTAAAGCCTGCCTGCTTCCTCACTGGCCAACCTACTTATTAAGGACAGTTCTATTTGCATAATGAATGGTTACACTGGTGAGTCTCTGCTTGAGTTGCATAGAAAAGGCCACACAGTTTAACTGGAAATGCTCACAATGTCATGCTCAAATCAGAGGCAGCTCAAGTGTTTCAAGGAGTCTGAGCAACAATCCTTTGTGGAAGTCACCTTAAACACCACCTGTTTTAATACCCTAAAATTGAAATAGATCTAAATAAAGTTGTAATTTCTTTACAAGTAGAATAAGAGTAAAATAATATCTAGTTAACCACTCTCTTTTTACCATCAATAGAAGCTGCTTCCTGGGGACGGCTCAATTCATAATTGACCAAACGTCAGTAAGTCTTGTATGGCACAATTGCCTAAATATGAGGAGCTGTCTGACAGTTAAGTCCTGCCTCTGAGGTCTTTATGGTCTCACAAATGAAATTATTGAAGTGTACAAATATCACCTGATTCAATACTGGCAAAATTATTAATATGCAAATTACAACAGGAAGATTAAGTGTCTTTGGTCTGTACCAAATCAGGGAATCTATTTCAGATGCAGAATCATACAGTAGCACTACAAATGCTCAAAAAACCTTTCATCTACCCAGGGCAGAGGGTGTGGTTTTGGTGGTTCTGGCTACAGATAAACACTTGGATATGAATAAGAGGTAGACATGACACTGGCTTAGTTTGTAAGAACAAAGAGCCACAAAACTATTTATGATTGTACAGGTTATGGGATGAAAGATTTAATACATACAAAACCAGGAATTAATTTTCATATCTACCAAGAATGCTGCACTTTCAGGAAGGGGGTGAAAAAATTATTTTTCCATTTTGGAAGATGAATTTTCAACTCAGGGTGTTCAAAATTTGCAGGTTTCTGTAGTACAGAATTCCCTCACTCATGGGATTGGTGAGCTCTGTAGCTCAGTTATACTGGAGAAGCCACTCAGGCCAGAAAAATGAAAGTGTAACACTAAATTCACTTAAAAAGTGGACGTAGGACTTAGTTATGAGAGTTCTTTAGACTTTTTCAAGAGAAGGTTTTCTTGATAGGAAGATGTCTTTTAGATGGTTCAGAAACATGCAATGCTTCAGATAAATTTCAGGACTCTACTCCGAACTGTTTCAGAAGCCACAGCTGTCTACCAATTAGTCCAGTGTCTTCACACTGGATAGACATAATTCTTTTGTATTTTATATTTTTGATCATAAAGGATGGGCTGTGTTTCAAGGAGCAGTCCAGTCCTTCAGCAGGCACACTGACTGCCATTCCGGTTTCAGAACGGGGACTTCTGACACAAATAGTTCATGGTTTCCAAGGAAGCTTACTGCTTGTGCTCAAAATATCTGGGAAGTATGGAGTTGCAAAACTATGCTGGAAGAAATTAATTTCACCACAAACACTTATATAATTCAGTCTCAGACTTCACCAGAGATATTTTGAATAAATGTCAGAGCAAAATACCAACCCTACTCTCTCATCAAATGCAAACTACAGCCAAAGGGCTTGATCTGTGCTAGAAAAAGCAATATTCAGGAAGAAAGATCTCACAAAATCTTAGTTATTCTTTATTCATATCTGGTTTTCTCACAATTGTTCATTTTGTGCCTCTTCTATTCTTTGTCTCTCGTGTGCCTTTGACTGCATTTCAATTTTTCTGTCTCCTATGCTGTTTTTTGCTCCTCTACTCATTCTTAGGAGAGTCTTGTAACCCAAACATCCACTTTCTATTTATTTTCACATCATCAAAAATGCATTTTCCCATCCATCCTCTAAAAGACCTATCTTTGTAGGATAGATTTCCCACTTGGAAACTGGAGAGCAAGTCAGATTGTGCTTTTTCTCTCTCTTTTTGCCTACTGCTCTGTAGTTCTTGTTCTGTTTTGTAACTATTTATGAAAAGGCACACAAACATATGTACGGAGAAAATATAGAAAGGGAGTTTTTTTAATCTACAATCAAATTCTTGGTTTGCAACTTCTTTGTATTGAGGTCTCCAGCTAAGAATGATTCAATGAAAATTAACTGCTTATAACTAAGATTTTCTACATCCTACGTCAGGTCAAGCAGCAGAGTGTTTTGTACTTAATAAAACAGTCTTAGATTCAAGCTGGCAAGCTTAATTATGTTTGCATTCATGGTGATTTTAATGGTGAGAAAGCTGAACAGACAAGTAATGATACTGTGAATTAATATGGGAGCAGATACTGCTGCCTGTAAAGTTAAAAAAACGTTTATTTCCCCCCAAAACTCCCTCTATTGTAACTTAATGTAAAGGACTGTTTTAAAAAATAATGACTGATTTGGATGTCATATCAAATTAGGTTCCCAGTTCAGTTATAGTAACATCAAAAATTTTAAACTGGTTACATACAAATCTGGGCTTTTGTGTATCAGGTCCAACAAGCAACAGTCTTACAGATTTTGCTTCAGTTTGAACTACAAATGCACAGCAAACTGCATAGCAAAAAGCTAAAATAAAAACTGCTCTGTGCTTTGCAATTTCATGTTCTTTGTACAGTTTTGTTTGCTTAAAAAGCATCAGGGCTTACTTTTCAATTTTTTAGCACATAGAAGTCCCATCTTTTGGGATCTAATGAAACTGAATTATGTGGAAGACCGTAGTTAAGCAATTCATCTTTAATTTCAGTTAAAATTTAGACTCAGATGTTGAACTGCTTGTGAGGCTTTGCCTGGGGTGTGGGGAGATGTTGGAAAGCTGCCAGTCAAGTCACGGCATTTCTAATGCCAGTTCTCATATCCAATACTCCCACCATTTGCTTTCTCTGCTTAATAAGAGTCTTATCTCACTGAACTCTGCTGAGTGGACTGAAATGTTAGAATTTTGTATCTGTTCATTTTACACGTCTCCCATCCTCCTGCCTGGATGCATTTTTAATATTCAATTCCTGAGTTTCTCTAATGTAACTGTTTCAGTTTTGACTTTTCAAGCACCTTCCAGCAGGCTTCTGGGTGCTGTACAACATGGGTTGCCTGAGACTCTTTTTATTTGCTTTTCATAAAATGAGAAGATATTTTGTGGATTTGGCTGCACTCCAGTTACACTTCTGTTGAAATGGTTTCACAGGCACAGAAACTCTTTCCTTAGCAGCATTCCCAGTCCCAGAGTAGAGCAGCTGGCAAAGCAGGTACTCACATGCTGTTGATTGCTAACATGCAGCCTGCTCTGCTCCAGTTTGAACATGGGTGTCACCAGACATCTCCCACCTCTCTGACAGAAAAAGCATCCAGAATTGAGCACCTTCTCCCATAGGTCCTCTTTGGACCTACTCTGGGTTTTATATATATTTAGGTATGAATCTGAAGGAGATAGAGGCAGCAACAGAGAGTAACTTTATTTTATGGCCCACAGTCAGAGCTCTCAGCTGGGAGGTGGGAGAACAGTGTTAAAGCTGTATGGATTAAAGCAGTTTTTTCCCACACTGCTGGTGGAAGAGCTCCACATCTCCAATAACTATAACATACTTTCAAATTTATTGTGTAATGTCAAGAATATATGGTGCATGTTATTTTTTCCTTTGCCAGTATAGCTGTTAATTTCTCTTTCTTCTAGTCTACAGGTTTCAAAGACAACTTCTTGCATTACATTTAAAAGTGTTGCCCATGCTTGAGTTGACATCAGACAACTTTGGACAGGCTACAGATGTTTAGAGATGCCACCCAGGCTACCTGCTAAGCACTGTGGAGGCAATGCCAAGGCCTTTTGCCAGGCTTGTTATTTTGTCACTGTGACTGTCCCTGGGTCCTTTTAAAACAGGATGGAGAGGGGATTTAGTATTGCACACTTGTTCAACATTTTAAACAAGATTAAAAGTATTAGGATTATCTGTGAATTTAAACCAAAATGAAGGGTGGATAAACAGAAAAACTGAGCAACATTGAAATGCCATGCAACCTGATCATTATCATCATTCTTTTAATCCTACTACTTCTCAGTTTGTACTTATGAGAATGTATTCTTTTGGTAGCTTCTCTCTTATCTAACAAAAAATGGCTTGACTTTGCTGCCAGATTTTCTCTCCATTACTTCTCCAGACATGTTCCCTCTTACCCACAAGTACCAAGTTTTCTCCTCCACCTTTACTCCCCCCTCCGCTTTGCTCACACAACAGTCTTCACGTCCATAGTTCACAGGATTTTCACACAACAATTAAGAGCTCACAGGAAGAAGATTCACAGAAAGCTGTTTCCCAGTGAGATTCTTTTATAAACAAACTCAGAATGCGCAGCTCTTATTTAGTACATTTCACACAGTGTGCTCTGAACCACTATGTAAGAGGAGCCATATTTTATTAACTTCCTGTGTTTTTACACCAGAAGTCCCAGCAGAGCTGACTGGGTCTAGAATCTAGAGCAGGATGATCAGGTTCTAGTAATTAGTCACAGAACAAACTTTTAGCAATTTGTCAAACAGCCCTAGGCAGCTGCAGATCTTGGGTTCTCTCTTTCCTACACGAAGCAATAACAAAACCTCAGTCCTCTTCATATCAGTGAACAGATGGGTAATCACCTAACTGTAACAACCAAGGGTGACCCTATCTCTATATGATATCAGATTTATCTTGATGTACTTATTACTCACTATTACAGCATCTCTTGTGGCATGCAGATTCATAAATAAGTTGGTAGCACAATCTCATCAAATTTCTTAGGCATTCAGTTAACTGAAAGGAGAAGCTCCTGTCAGAAACATATGAATTTTTTAGTTCTTCTCAGCTCACATCATGCTTTTCTCTAAGAAACATATCAATGATCATCCTGAATTAGTCTAATCATCCATGGAGAGCAGCATCCCCTTTAGTAGGATGTGTTTCAGTGTAAGAAACTTCAGAGAACTCTGCAACAGTAAGTGTGTAACAGCATGCCGTCAGGGAGGT
This sequence comes from Irena cyanogastra, assembly GCA_013397155.1. Lineage (NCBI taxonomy): Eukaryota > Metazoa > Chordata > Aves > Passeriformes > Irenidae > Irena > Irena cyanogastra. Next base: position 354,528 of record VWZV01014479.1, on the reverse strand, counting down.
TTCTTCCACCCAGCAACAAAACTGCCAGCTAAGTTATACTTTAGAAGAGCTGATACCTCCTTCCCTTGTGTTTAAACGAAACAGTGCTCATCACTGATAGGCTGGTACATCTGTTCTAAGTACCTAGGTAGGGCAAGAAACCTTTAAATGTTTCAGATACATTACCTGAATCCACCCTAAATTCTAGGCTTTGATTTCCAAAGTATTTCACAAATCATTTTCTAGAATCTTGCTTACACAACTCAGCTATAGATTCAGCTCCACTTAACCATGGCCTTGTTACGGCATCCAAACAAAGCTAATGAGAAATAAAACCTCAGAACTAAAATGAATTATTGGCAGCTATATAACAAATTTTCCATAGGACAGCTCCAGATTTTGGTTATCTTTAGGGAACATTGGAAAACCACCTTTTCATGTAAATTACTTTATTGCAAGTCACACAATATATTTTTTACCTTTTTTTTCAATCCTAAATTCTACGGTAATAGTTACATGGGCATATCAATCTTAATCTATTTATTTCCTTAAGAAGACTCTAGCATGTAGGTCTATAGAGAAAGGCTTGTAAGCATGTACCATATAGGCTCAATCCATAAGACCTCTTAAAGAAATGCAAGCCAATTATTTCTTAGAATCTCATTAATGTATACCTTCAACATGGTTTCATGTGTTAGAGGAGATACAGGTAAAAGTGAGTTTTTCTTACATGATTTTTTTAACTACAGCTACAGTTTCTAAATTTTTTGATTGCTACTACTTGGTAGATGATAATTTTTTCACCCTGGGGAGAATTAATTTTACTGCGTCCTTTGCCACTCTAAGCATATAAAATTAAAATACCTTTAGCTCCTAGTATGTATAAACACCAAGATAGTTACACTACTTCTCATCCCTGGATGAAGAAAATTTCTTTCTCTTTATACCAAAGTAAAGTTACCTATTCAGTTTGTCATTCATTGTTTTTATATTTGTTTTGTCGGTCATATCATATTGCCCACTTCCTTATCCAATTACACATCCTGCCTTGTGATATTTAAATAACTGCTGCTAAATAAAATTTCACTTTTCCTCGCTGTATGAAAGGAACACACTGTACCAATTAAAGAACTTTCTATGAAGAAATCTAATTATAAAAACACAAGGCCTAATTCAAAGCCTATTTTAGTCCATGGAAATACTTCTATTGACTTCTTTGGCCTCAAGTCCATATTCAGCAATGTTTAAGCTGAATAAGAAAAGAGCTTATTTCCAGTTAACAAACAATTCATGGGCATATTAAATGCAAATATATACTTACATTATCTGTACATGTTCCTATAAAGCATGCAAATTGACCACTTTGCAAGTAGTGTTGTGCCAGAGCAAAAAGTTCACATGGCAATTCATACATTCCTGCATATCTATACAAGATTTTTACAGATAACATATGAAATGAGGAAAGAATTTCCTCTGTGAACATCATATGATGGGGATGTGAAAGCTTCTTTGGGAAATGTGAGTATTCTTCAAGTTAAAATTCCTCATTCAATAACTTCCCATAACTTTAATGTCCAGATTTCTACAAATAGCCACAGGCTACACTTGTTTATTAGTGGGCATTCCTGCATCCATGAAAACTTGTATTTATCAAGAGACCTCAACACAGAAATTTTCTCTCTTTCTGCCCTCAGCAGGACAATGGGATTTGCTCCTTTTTTGCACTGCCTGTTGCATGAAAGACCCAGTGAGGAAGCCATCAGTAAATGGAGCTGGCAGAGGAAGGGCTTGCTTTGGTCAGTGATACAACCACACCTAGATCCAGCCTCTGTGCCTGAGACAGCTTGCTGTGCAAAACAGAAGTCCCTGTGTGCAAATTCTCCCATCACACACTTCCTTTCTCCACTGTGTGAATTCAGCTTGGCTGGGAAATTCACACAGCTACCAGTTGAGTAACTCTATAGAGGAGAGTTTGTTTTGAGGAAAGGAACAGGACCTGTGGCTCCAGCCTATCTTAGTGTAGGAGCTGGAAATAAACCACAAATACTGACAAATCTTCCCTGTTTTCTCCCTCTGTAGAAAGAACTGCATTTGTAAAATATTACCATTGACAGGAATGAGATCAGAACTGCATTTCCAAACTTTTTTAAATAGAGAAAATCCACTGAGTAATCACTAGAGCAACTAAAGATTGTGGAGGTGATGCCAGCTATAAAATATGAATGTATACTTTGAAAGCCAGCCAGAATAATTTTTAAAGAACTTTCTCAACCCATGTGGCCTCTAGATAAAAGAGAGACTTTACTTTGAGTATGTATCCTGAGTGCAGGCATACCATGTGTCATTTGAAAAGGGAGATGAGCTTAAAAGGGTAAATTTCTGCTAAATTCAATGTTATTTCAGATGAGAACTTTGCATCCTGGGCTTATTCTTTCTAAACACACACATTCATGTTTATTTCCAAACCCATATTTTTAACACAGCTGGCTAATTCTGCCCTCCCACAATTTTATTTAAGGAAAGCTATCCAAGTGTTTTCTTGACAATGTTAACTTCCCATTAACATTGCTAGATCTCCAGAAAGCAAAATCCTTTCTAAAGGCATAGCAGCACATTCTCAGCAGCAGAATACCATCAAGATGAATCATTACATTATTATTTGAGTATCCAGAACCTTCTGTGAAGTAAGCATGAGTGACAAAAAACAAACTTCTCGTGCAAATATCGGAACCTCATAATAATAGGCACTAATATTACAGGTCTTGACTGAAGTTTCTCGAAAGCATACCTATATGTAAAATTATATAAACATTTCAATGTTAATTAAATGTGTGCATTTGATTAACTGTAATTCATTAGACTACTCAAAAACCAAACCAAACAAACAAAAATGTAAAGACTGTCAAGTCCAAGTATAATAGAAATAGTCCCAAATTATGTAAGACAACATTCCCTTCTTGCAAAAGATAAAATACAATTACAGGGAACAGAAGTATGCATGTTGTGAGCAGCACAGTGGATATAATTATCTCATGTAGAAATTCATGAGAAGTTTGCTTCCAGTTTTGATCCAAGATTCAGTTATAGCACATTCCCAAATTCACTTTTCTATTCAAGCATCTAGACATGAAGTTGTTCTAATTCATCTTTCTTTAAAACAAATCAGTACTTTATTCCTCATTTTTCTGTGTCTCTCATTCTATGAGTTTAACATTTCAGTCTTCATCATTGTTTCAGCATAAATATTGCATTATACTGTAAAACAATGAAAAGCAGTAATCCATGCACAGCTGCATTTATTAAACAAACATTATTTCTGTATGCTTCAGATTTCTCAAAGAAGACCAAAATTACTCAGTTGCAAAAATCCACTGTATCTAAGCAATTTAAGAACTGACTGTTTAGGATTATCTTTCAAAAGAAAATGAGAATGTACTAATGTGATAGAAAAGCTTGCCTGGTAGAAAAGACCCATTTATAGTAATGGAGATAAAGAGATTAATTGGCTTATAGTGGTTACTAAAAGCCAGTCAATGGAATATCAAATCTCACAAAAATGAAGGGAGAAAAATAGATTGCAAGCTATCAGAGTTAAATTAATCTTTTAGACTGTAATGACTGACAGATACGTCTAGACTAAATGTCCTTGGATAAAAATTCAAGATGAGTTTTTCATAACCTGTATACAAAAGGCAGGGAAATCTCCTTATGTCTTTCTTTTCTATTGCTATCTATTTTTGGGTGACTGGCTCAAACTCTGGATGAAACTTCCAGAAAGTCAAGTGGAGTGTTCATACTAATTTTCTGGACTGCAAATCACAACTTCAGTATGCAAGAGTTCAGGGAGTAAACTATCACGTTTGCCATTGCCCCAAATCTATCTAATTTTTGATAAAAATCCACATTACATCTATAAGATTCAACTAAACAACCTTGAAATGCATCACATTCATTACTATTCTTCTTAATTTAAAGAAGATGGAGAACAAGTCAAAAGCTTGCATAAAGACCAGCAGAAAAAAAAACCACCTGAAACACTGAACTATAAACTGAGACTTGGGAGTCAAAATGGGCTATGTTGTATGGTAGCTAGTTCAGCACATGAATGGAGGCAGGCAGAAAATGGGAGTGCTAAATGTTCAGTACAGGGTTAAAAGGATGCTTTCCAGTTTTAAGAAACATCTATTTTGTAGCTCAGATAGATAATCTTATTCAAAAAGAGTTTTACTAACCACTCAATTTATCTCTAAAATCTGTCTGATTAATTTATTTTCTCTTAAAATTATTTTTAATCCCATTCTCTTTATAACATTACATTTTCTTTCAATGAATCTCTGTCTCCTCCATTCCTTATCGGAACTAAAATATGGACTTGAATGTTAGATTTCATATAGAGCACCTTGTTTAGGCGCCCTAGAGAAGTCAGACACTAGGAAAATGAATTCTTTTTGAAACTAGAAGATGCTTGTGGGCTTCTGACAAACCTAAATGCTATTGTTTCAATATATTGAGGAAACTAACAGGGAGCTTTTACAAAAAGAAACCCAGCTGCCATGTGCAGACACAACTACTGTATTATGTGTGCACCTCTCTTTTTACACAGATAAAATGTTATTCTTGACCTTGACTCCACTTACTGCACTGGAGGTCGAAATCTGGGGCATGATGTGGGCATGGGTGTGGTGTTTTCAGAGGAATGACCCACCATTGTGCTGTGGAAACAGAGTGGGGAAGAGAGAAGTTAATCCAAGTACCTTCTCTGATTTCCTTCATGTGCCATCTGTGAGAATTTGCTGTCTAAATTCTGTGGACCTGGAGAAATTCCAGAACAATTAGACAGTGCATCCTGCGAAGTGGGACAGCAAATTTTCTGAGCCTTGTTAGATCTTTTTATTCTTTTCTGTTCAATTACCTTTGTGGGTAGGGAGAGGAATGCTTAAGGCTGTATCGCCCCATAAATTCTTTTTAAGAAGACAAAACAGGATGGATCTCTGTGTCCACTCACCAGTGTAGCCAACCATTTATCTTCTTCAGTTTTTCAATTTGTAGGAAGTTTTGAAAGCCTGTAAGAAAACAGTGGTCAAGTTCAGGACTGTGGAACAATGGAAAGCGCAGACTTACCTGATTTCCTCTTTAGTGACTTCAAACCCTATCATGAGACCAACAAAACACAGACAGGAATCTATATTCCAAATGCATTCAAGAGCCACGTGCTATCTGAGAAGTGCATTCAAACAGGAGTTCATTCAAGTAATTTCATATTATTGCCTATTTGACAGTATGTGTGTAAGACTTCTCAGATGCAACCAAAACCAGGCAGTGCCAAATCTGGAAACCTTATTTTAAAGAGATTTAGAGCCAGGGGAGCTCAACAGCAGAAGAAAGTTGAAATGTTAGCAGTATTGAATCATGCAAGCTCCAGAGGTCAATTCCTTTCCTTATGTTTTAAAAGATGGCTTTTTAAATGTTGATATAACTCCAAGTGTATGGTGTTACTGGCTTCTTTACATCTTAAATATTATTTAATATACCCACCAAAGCTTTTTAAAGGTCTAGAAGCAAGCTATGCAAAAAAGAAGCCCTCCAGATACTAGACTCTTAACACTGCATTTTTTCAAATATTGGCACACTGTTTACGACAGGCTTCTATAAACTTTTTATTCTGATTCAGCAAAATAAGCTGGCTTGCTGCATAAGGGAAGAAGCTGATAAATGGAACATTGCACAAAGAATAGCAAGGTGTCTACAGTGCATTCTTTGCAATTCTGCTAAGAAAAATGCATTATAACTACCCGAACCTGTGAAAAAAAGATTTAAATAAAAGAGTCATCAATATCAGATTAAACATCACTTGTAACAGAAGAACATTGCTACATCTAAGCTTGTTTTGCTTTCCAGGCTTCAGTCTGAACTTTTTGCTGTGTGGTGCTCCCATGCCACGTTATTTTCTCAGTGGCACATTCCTTATTCGTCACAAACTCTATAGACATCAAAAGATTTACTACAATTTTGTAATCTGCACCAATCAAAACTCTTTTACAGTGTTTTCACCATCCTGGCTATTATTTCTTCCTTTACGCCACAACGGCAACTCAGTCAACACTGCTTTCTGAGTCTCATTGGAGTATAGCTATTTTGAAGTGAAATGTATATTATAAATACATAAATATGCAACTTCTGATGTGGTAGCTTTATTCTTGCTTTTGTAAGGGCGTTGGTGCCTTTAGGTAGACCCTATAATGAAGCTTCACAAGGTATATTCTTTCCCCAGAGATGTGAACTAGAAAGTTAGAAATCTGTATTAAATTACATGTGTTCTCTGTCACATTTCCACAATATGTGTGGTTGAGAGCACCATGGAAAAATGAAGCTTCCCTGAATAACTAACTAAGTGCATGACAGCACACTCAACAAACTGAGACCTAGAAATAATGCTTTTTTTTTTTTTTCCAAAAAGAGAAAAGGCTGCACCATTGTTTGCTGATACATAAAAGTTCTCAGAGCAGGTTTGGCCCAGACACAGCATATGAAGTGGATTACAGAACAGAGCCAGATCCTACCTTAATTAGTCTATTGCTTTGAGTATTTCATAAACCTTCTATTATTTGGAGAAAGAGACAAAGTCCAAAAAAGTACCAAAGAGGAAAGGTTATTCATATTATTTATGATATTTAGGTTCCTACAGTCATTCAGATGTAAAATAATTCCACCTCTGGGTAAAAGGTTATTTATAAGGGCAGTTTATTCAAACATATCAATTTTTGAGGGTGTTCATATGAAGATTTACTGTTGCTTACTCAATGGTGTGAATAATTCATTCTTTTCAAGACAAGCATACACTCATTTCAGAGAGGAAATGCCTCCAAAACCACATTTATTGACTTGGGGACCGGAATTCACCAAGCAACATCAGATAAGTAACTCACAGTAGGAAGTAAGAGGAGCTTTAAGGAACATGCTGAAATGAGAAAAAAAAATTTAAAGTTTTTTGCCCTTTACTGTTCACAACAAAACAAATGTTGTTCCTTCAACAATAAAAACCCTATTTCACATTTATTAGTGCCAAAACTTAAAAAGATATTCTGGCTGTAAAATGAAGCAAGTGGTATACCAAGAACAACTGGAAGTAAACAACTGCATCCTGCCCTTCTCAGTGACTGGAGCTCTCCGGCACAGGGGCTGGTTAAAAGGCCCAGCAGTGTACCTTGCCCTTGGAGAAATGTAACCAGCTGGTTTGGGGACACAGCCAGATCCACATAACTACTTGTGGTATTTGGCTGCCAGCTCTGGAAGACCGCACAATGCTCCATTCTTAATGTGCAAGTGGAGCCCACTTTTGGAGGGTTAGGTCTCTCAGGAAGTATTTAGGGGCGTTGCCAGGGCATGCAGGAAAAAATTAGGGAGGCTAAAGCTCAGTTCAAACTTAATTTGGCAGCTTTTGTAAAGGATAATAAAAAATGTTTTTACAAATATATTAATCGCAAAAGGAAGGGTAAGACCAACCTTTGTTGTCTACTGGATGCAAGAGGGAACTTCATAACTGCAGATCAGGAGAAGGCGGAAGTGCTTAACGCCTTCTTTGCCTCAGTCTTTAGTGGGAAGATGGCTTGTCCGCAGGACAACTGTCCTCCTGAGTTGGTGGATGGTGTCAGGGAGCAGAATGGTCCCCCTGTAATCCAGGAGGAGGCAGCCAGAGAACTGCTAAGCCACTTGGATGTTCATAAATCTATAGAACCAGATGGGATCCATCCCAGGGTGATCAGGGAGCTGGCAGACGAGTTTGAGAAGCCACTTTCCATCATTTACCAGCAGTCCTGGTTCACAGGTGAGGTTCCAGATGACTGGAAGCTGGCCAATGTGACACCTATTCACAAAAAGGGTGGGAAGAAGGATCCTGGTAATTATGGGCCAGTTAGCCTGACCTCAGTACCCAGTAAGGTTATGGAACAGTTAATGAGTGTCATCATACAGAACTTACAGGATGGCCAGGCTGTCAGACCCAGCCAGCATGGGTTTAGGACGGGTGGGCTGTGTTTCACCAGCCTGGTCTCCTTTTATGACCAGGTGACCTGCCTAGTGGATGAGGGAAAGGTTGTTAATGCTGTCTATTTGGACTTCAGCAAGGCCTTTGACACTGTCTCCCCCAGCTGGCCTTTTTATTCCTGGAAAAGCTGGCAGCCCATGGCTTGGACAGGAGCACTCTTTGCTGGGTTAGGAACTGGCTGGATGGCTGGGCCCAGAGGGTGGTGGTGAGTGGTGCTGCACCCAGCTGGCGGCCGGTCACCAGTGGTGTCCCTCAGGGATCTGTGCTGGGGCCTATTCCATTCAATATTTTTATTGACGACATGGATGAGGGTATTGAGTCTTTCATTAGTAAATTTGCAGATGACACTAAGCTGGGAGCGTGTGTCCATCTGTTGGAAGGTAGGAGAGCTCTGCAGAGAGACCTGGAATGGTTGGATGGATGGGCAGAGTCTAACAGGATGAAGTTTAACAAGTCCAAGTGCCAAGTCCTGGATTTCGGCCACAATAACCCCCTGCAGCATTATAGGCTGGGGACAGTGTGGCTGGACAGGCGGAAAAGCACAGGGGTGCTGGTGGACAGTCAGCTGAACATGAGCCAGCAGTATGCCCTGATGGCCAAGAAGGCCAATGGCATCCTGGCCGGTATCAGGAATAGTGTGGCCAGCAGGAGCAGGGAGGTCATTCGTCCCCTGTACTTGGCACTGGTGAGGCCACACCTTGAGTGCTGTGTCCAGTTCTGGCCCCTCAGTTTAGGAAGGATGTTGAGACGCTTGAGCGTGTCCAGAGGATGCAACGAGGCTGGTGAGGGGCTTGGAACACAAGCCCTGTGAGGAATGACTGAGGGAGCTGGGGTTGTTTAGCCTGGAGAAAAGGAGACTCAGAGGTGACCTTGTCACTCTCTACAACTTCCTGAAAGGTGGTTGTAGCCAGGTGGGGGTTGGTCTCTTTCGCTATACAGCAAGTGACAGAACGAGAAGACAGAGTCTCAAGCTGCATCAAGGAAAATATAGGTTGGATATTAGGAAAAAGTTTTTTACAGAAAGAGTGATAAGGTACTGGAATAGTTTGCCTGGGGAGGTGGTGGACTCACCATGCCAGGATGTGTTTAAAAAAAGACTAGATGTGACACATGTGTGACACACACATGGTGCCATGGTTTAGTTGAGTTGTTAGGGCATGGGTTGGACTCAATGATCTTGAAGGTCTCTTCCAACCTTGTGATTCTGTGTGTGATTCTGTGTGTGATCCTGTACATCACTGCCTGAGGCACCCGCCTGTGATGGCTCATCCTAGTTAGACACAGCCATAGAAGGTGTAAGGTATTCTTTCTATCAGATTTTATAAAAAAAAAAAAACTCAGAATTTTCTGTAGAATAGGTTAGTCTTTGATTTATAGTGAAAATGAAGTTAAAAGAAAGATTTGTGGACTAAGTAAAATTAAGCAAGGAATTGTGGGGTATGGGTGATAGATGGCAGACTACAGAAGAATTTTTCACCAAAATCAAACAATCCAGAAAATACACCACTTCAGAAAGAAAAGAAGTTACCCTCTCATGCAAAAGGCACCCTATTGGCAATTATAAGTGTACTGGATTCACATTCAATTAAAAGGGTTTGAGATAGCATTAGACAGTGGGGATCTATTTTCTGCTGTGCTTGAGTCCTGTTCACTCAGGAGGGCTGGGACTAGCTCCTGATGCATACATTCACATGCTGTAGCAAGGACACCAAAGAACACCTGGCTTTTTTTTGAGTGCCACTTTTTGCCCTCCAGAATGTAAAACATTCTCTAATAATCCAGTATTTATATAAAAATGGATGTTTATTGTCCTATATTTTGAAGAGAGCGAGAAGGCAAGAAATTCTTAGATGCAAATCTTCAAATGGAGGTTTTCAGATCTTCTCTTTTATCTTCCCAAACACATGAAACAATTGGACCTCCACCCATCAGCAACCTCATAGCAAATTACAAAACCAGAATATTTCTTTAATTCAAAACAATCTTTCAGCTCACAAGTTCCATTACCATTCTTCAGTGAAACAGCAGAAGGATGAGCAAGCCAACAAATTGCAACAGACATGCCATAAAAACCCGTTATGCCTTTAACAACCAATACACTGCTCATATTCCAAGCAGGTCATTTTATCAGTGTGAAATCCAAACAAAAAATACAAACTTAATATTATCTATAATAAACAAAGGTGTTTCTGCGGAGGCAGTCAGGACATCTCAATGTCTGTACAACAACTACTGAAGAATAATCTAGTAAAGAGTAATATTTTTCAGTCAGCGTTAATTGTACACTTCCAAAAGTGTTGCAATAGAATTCGTAAGTGTAGCATGACTGAAATTCAGGAGAGAAGAGGAGAAACTCTAGTCCTGTAAACTTCCAATAGTTAGAATAGTTGCCTATGGTTTTATGGCAACATTTACACAAGTAATATTGGAAGTTATTAATGTTTGAGAGGCAAAAATTTTACATTTACAAAGAAAAGACTCTAAGTGCTTCTGCTCTGGCACCTTTCTCATTAATGAAACAGGGAAATTGCATGAAGTCAACCAAAAACAAGTATTTACACACAGTTCTTAAGAATTTTGATACCTAAGAATAAAGTTATAAAAAGTACTTTGATTAGCAGGGCTGAAGATAGATCCTTCCCTGACAAATGAACACAAAGAAAAAGTACTCCTTTTATTCAGAATTACAATAGCATTGGGAAAAAGTTTTTTAAAAGGACACAAAGTATTTTTCATGTTGCAGAAATCTACACCATTCATTAGTGATCAGTACTAATACAGACACACAGCTCAATCCAAATCAATCTTCTTTACTTGATGGCCATTTCTTTCAAACAAAAAAAATCATCCTCTAAGAATTCATCTTCAGTCATGTTTACACCTTCACTCCCATTTTTATTAGTCATTTTTATTTCACTGTCTCTGTGAACAAACCAAGAACAGTGACTCATTGTGGTGCATACTGCACAAACAGGCCAACATCAAGTACTGCCCTGATTAGCTTGCATGCAAAAAAAGAAAATAGCCATGCATGTCAAAAGCACAAATGCCCTTATGAACCAATGTAGAGACAGTCACAAGAAGAGGAAAATGTTTTACAAAGCAATCAGGAGGGAACATGCCAAGTTAATATTTCAGAACATATGTGAGCTGATGTAGTTTCAAAATAGCTGTAATATTTTCCATTGTATTTCTCAAAAAATGTTCTTATTATTGAACCTAGAGCTTGACTACAAGTAAGTGGATCAGCTTTCACACACTGCCAGATAAATTCAGGATCAGTTCAACTCTACCCTAAAAGCACCAAAGGCTGTTCCAATATCAATAGTATTTTCCTGTTTTAATCATCATTATATTTGCTCATACATGCTTTGATTTTACCTTTCATGAATCTGGTACAATAAGCTCTGCATTTATAAGAAAATGAATAGCCAAGGGAAAAGGTTATTTCCTTTGGCTCAGGCCTTACTCTTGCTGGGCTGGGCAGAACTGTTCTTGACCCAGTTTTATAGGTTTCACAGTTGGCTGACCCATCCATTGTCAACTGATACGGATGTTAGCTCAACATTGTCCTAGCAACCAAGAAAGCACACAGAGATCTGAAGGAACCCCAGCATTTAAACATATAATCTGAGATCTCCCATTCAGCATGATTTAGGCAAGTACAACAGAGAACACCAGCTAACATGTACTAGGTAACAAGCTGCTTTGTAAAAAAGGCCAATAGCTCAGCTGGCTAAATCAGGGTGCACAGCATGCTGCAAATGACTGCCTAACTAATAAAGAGTCTAAAGAACATGTGTCCAATTCAGAGATCGTGTATCAAAACTGAATGAAGCAGATGTGACTATCCTGAAGTGCGTGCATACTGACACAAGGCTCTTCTCCTTCCAGCAACAAACAATAGGGTTTGTGCAGACTCAGAAATGTTGAGAGTGTCCAAGAACAGCCATGGCAACCCTGACATGTCCCAAGAATCTAGTTTCAATATGCTGTTAATTACTTGTCCTTCTCCTTCTTGTGTTCTAACTGTAAGTAACAATGATGTCACACTTTGTAAAGTGCATCAAGTCCAGGGTCAAAGGGAAGCACTGCCATAAATCATTTTAGATTTAAACGGAAACATGTAGTAATGTAGTAAGCAAAGTTCACCAATTACTGCAGAATCTCCATTCACACGCACTCCTTCAAAATGGCTTGGAATTACCATGCTAATTTAAACCTGAAAATCAGGGTAAGAGCAAGAAAATGGAAACTTCAACTTCTTTAAAAATGTTTGCCAAGCTGAAAAATATTTGAGAAAAGAGGTTTAAGAAATAATAGCTTGCACTAGGAAAACACTCCTGTCTTTATTACTGTGTCAATAGTTTATAGGTGTTACTGTTGTAATTCTTGTAACAAGCTTCTTAATTATATTGTACTACCTAAGTTCGTTTCATTAGTCACCTTTTATTCATTCTTTCATACATTCAAAGTATTTTTTGGTCCTTTTTCCTGTTCTACATGCTCTGCACTATCATCTTTCTCTTCCAAGAAAGCTGTTTAGATAGGAGCAAAAATGTCAGTTTGTGGCTTGTCTCTATTTCAGCAATCTACTTGGCAGTCTATGGATGAATTACAGCTTTCCCATAGCTAAAGTATGTGTGATAATATATTCAGATTAGTACTCCTATAGATTTGGTGGAAAGCTCACATATAAAAATCCTCATGAAATGGACGTTTACTGAAAAGTCGTATTTACCCTTAACTAGGTATTCCTGCTATTCCCTATATATAGAAAGAGAAAATCCAAACCTACCATAGGAAGTTTAACAACAATAGGCCATAAAGAGACAGATTTTAAAGGGTATTCATGGCTCTCATTGTTTCTTATTGCAAAGTCTCTTAGTGCATTCCATACAAACAGTCAATTTCCCTATTTTTCTAACAGGATTGTCCACTTTTTCAGGCACCAGTCAAGGTGCTACTCTGTCATATATTGCTCCAAAACAGAGTAAATAGGTGGTTATTAATCCCACTCTTCCTGCAGAATGAGAATAAGATGCATTTAGGTCATCTATCTACTGATATCAATAAGATTATGAATTTAAGTACATTACAAGGAAATTCTTCTGTTATATAGAGCTTCTAGGTCACAAAATCAGAGAATATGCTGAGTTGGAAGGTATCCACAAAGATCATTGAGTCCAGCTCCCTGTCCTGCATAGGACCATCCCAAAGAGTCACATTGTGTGCCTGAGAGCATTGTCCAAATGCTTCTTGAACCTGGTGCTGTGCCCACTTCACTGGGGAGCCTGTTCCAACACACAACCACCTTCACAAAAGGTGAAGAACCTTTTCCTAATATTCAGTCTAAACCTCCCCTGACTCAGCTTTGTGCCATTCTTTCCTGTCCTGTCACTGGTGACCACAGAGCAGAGATCAGTGACTGCCCCTCCTCTACCCCTCACAAGGAAGTTGTGAACTGCAATGTCTCCCCTCAGTCTCCTCTTCTCCAGGCTGAACAGACCAAGTGACACCAACATCAGAGCCATGCATCGACCTGATGGATTTGCCTATTCTTATCAATATTATTAGGAGTCAGCATTTGCCACAAAAGCAATAGTTTTCAGAAAACAGTTTTTATTTTCTGATTTATAAACTGGATCTATTCACTCCATATCTGTTGAGCCAAATGCTCTGGAAAAGATAATTTTTTATCTGATGGGATTGTTTGTTGGTGATGGTGTTCTTGGCTAGTACAAAATATATAAGGTCCTTGTATTGAGAAGGCAGGAATCAAAACAGACAAATCTAGAAATATAGTATCCATTGGGAAATCCAGGGATTATTTGCTTAAATTGTTTCATTCTTGCAGAAACATTTAATCATGGATGATGGATTACAATTGATGATGCTATTTTAGCTGAATACACTATACATTCTAACATGGTAGAGAATAATTCCTTAACTTGAAATCCTATTCTGACAATATTTAAACTAGGTTTAAATTCAAACCATTTTCTAGATTATAAAGCTTTGCATAGTGCACTTCAATAACTTTCTGGTATTCCAAGCAATTAAGTGGACAGCTACTCTTTGAAGTCCCTGTATGATAACAGATTCTAAAGTATCTATTCTGCCATCCTATACTCATAATATGTCTACTTTTAATGAGGACTGTAAAATCAATACTTAAGTAGTATTCTTCTCAGATAAAGTCAAGTGTTTTTTTAGGTTTTCGCTGGCAGTACAGACTCCTGTGTCAGACCTTTCACAATTCTTTAGGAAGACATTTTTCCTAATTTTTAAAGGGGGAATTGTGATTTACTATGGAACATTTTAAATTGAGCATTCATTAAACAGCATTAAAGAAAGAAGTTTGGGAAAGTATACATGCTTTAATGTCTTCAACATTCACCATAGTTTGTCACCAACTGAGTACTTCTCCTAAGTGATCAACATTATTTAATAATTTTGTGAAGTCATTCAAAATAGAATTAGAAAATGTTAACCCAAGCTAAGACTAAAAATACTGAAATAACTTTTTAGTTAAAACTTTTGAAAATCTCATCTCAGAATACAAAGAAAACTCCTGATTGAAATGTTCTGGATTTGTGTTATTCCTTGAATTCTGCTGCTCTTTCAGACTTAAGCAGGTAAACAACTCTCAGGTCTGTATGTATTCTGCTAACAAGCATGTAAGAAGTACATAAAAGAAGCAGAAAAAGAACACAAATAATTTATTTGAGTTCTTCCACTGTCATGAGGATTTCTTACAGTAATTTACTCCACAAGACATTTCTCCCTTTTTGTAAAGAGGATTTGTGTTCTATCATCAAAAAAAATTTATTTGCGTTTTCACACCTGCTGAAAATAATGGAAAGGGAAAAAAACACCGAGAGTGATGTCACCAACTGTGACATTAATAAATAGCCAGAAGTACTACACTAACAAATAACCAGTTAGACCTTCAATGTCAACAGTAATATTACCCCATGATGAATGTGGTAAGAGAGACAGCTTGGAATCAGAGTCAGCAAATTTCTACTGCCTTATTGTTAAATTTAGATGCAAAACCATTTTTTAGAACAATTTCAATCCCTGTATCCAATAATTCTGAATTAAAAACAACTGCAATTCTCCCCAGATTTTGGAGGAAGAGTGCACATGAGGTGCCAAATACGTATAAGTACACAAGTTTGAAGAAACTTAAAATGAACAGCTTGGCAATAACCATAAAAACCAACAAAGTCACAGCTTGCACAAAAAGGAGAGAGCCATATAAGAGTGGCTCAGCCTTTCCCTTTACCAACAGCTTCATGTTAGAAATATGAGGGAAAACTAAGCTATTGTGTCTTTAATTCTTACAGGTATCACAGGCAGCTGAATCTTGGATTTCCTCGTCTACTTTTCTCTAATGCAACAGGATCTCCCCACTGACCTCCAGGGAGTATATTTTCTTTATCAAGCCTTTTTGCCTCTGTTTTATCATCTACCAGCCTTTTGGTAACAGCATTCTAAAATGTTCATATACTCATTCTTCACATGACAATGGGACCAGATGGCATAAAGATGAAAGAACAAAAAATACACTCATGATACAAGCCATATTTCAGTCATATTTCCAAAATGTAGCACTGTGCAAGAATTACTAGAGAACGGCTACTCTACCCACACTTTGAAAACACAGCCATTATATTAAAAATGTGCGTTCTGTCATCTTCAACTGTAGTAATTTTTATGCAGAAGTCGAAGATACAGATAGAAGCAAACCTAGTGGTGGCTGTTCATTGACCTATGTAAGATGGTCAATAAACCATCAAAATCATAAGCCATCAAATGACCAATCATTGGTCACTTTTCCATTAATGATAGTTAGAAGCACTAAATTCTGTAGTTTGTAGATATTTTCTAAAAGAAACATTGCTTCTTATATCAACAGCCTTTTTCTATTACCACATCTTTCATAAGCTGAGACTCTTGCTTATTTTGTGCACACAAGAAATTCAACTTGAAAAAGGGTTGTGGAAGAAGAATCTGAAATGCTGAAAATACCACAGAGATTTTATGCTAGATTACTTAGTGAATGCGCATTTTCTAAACACCTAAAAATCCTGTTCAGAAGAATGCAAAAATGGAATTTCATTTGGAATGGCCATTGGGAAAAGGAATTGTTATGATAAAATGAGGGGTTTACTAGGAATGCTCAGATTTTAAACTACTAGTTGGCTTCCAATTTCTTCAATCAGGAACAGCGTTCAAATCACAGCACACAAAATAAAGGCTCCATGAGAAAGGAAGAGTGATTTTCCATACTCTATAGAATTCAATTTCAAGTAAAGTACTTGAAGAAAAAAATTAAAGTAATCTAATCCAGTTAAAGAATAAGGTTTTAATTAGTCAAAGGCATTACATTTTTTTTAAATTATATTCCTCTGTTCCATAATAACAATTCAGAGTTCAGAAGAGTTTATGATTTTCCATTTATAAATCATCATGGAATTGTACAAAGGAGTATTTTTTCCCCACTGAGTATCAAGACTTTTCACTTTCCAAATATGCTTCAAGGATCCTATGAAATTCAGAGACTTTCACTAATAATGTCTTTCCTTGTAGATCAAAAAAATCCCAAATCTATGTAGATCTAGGTAAATACAGAATCCCACAGTTAAAATGTTTGTCCTTTCATCCCTATAGGAAGATATTTTACATAATATTTTGGACTGAAGTATAGGAACTTTTGTTATTTGTAACTAACCAGGGCTGTAGGAACAAAAGAACAGTTGCTACCATTTCCATGCTGAAAAAGACATTGAAGTTTTTTATTCCTAGTAAGCTTTACATGCAAAAGATTGTTCTCATCTACGTAAATTCCCACATGTATCAGTAAAAGACAATTGTATTGTGCAAGATATAAACTCACCTTTAATTTCCTCAATATCTGAGAAATAAGGACAAAATTTATAATGTGATCTGACTTATGAAAGTCATGAACCCTGAAATTTGGTTGCTTGTGATCAGGACAAAGAGACACATGAACAGTGGACAGATTCACATGTGGCACATTAGCCACAATTTGAACCCTTCTGAAAAAAAGCTTTTTCTCCCATGAAGCCCTCTGGAGAAAAGGACCAAGAAGAAAGCATACTATACAAATTAAAGGTGAGACCAAACAGTAAACATGGATTATTAAATTCTGCAAATTAAAGGATTCATTTAAAAAAGTAAATTGCTTGCTTTTTCAAGGAAAAAGAATAGTTGTTATACATCTCTAGAACTAAGTTCCTGATTAAAGGTCAAGAACATAATGTAATTTACAGCTGGAGTCAACAACACTTCTCATAGGCACAAAAATTTTATATCTTCCCAAACCAAGTATATATGAAAATCACTAAGAAAAAAGTTAGGAACAGGGCAGTCAAATGTAATATTTTTTCAAATTTCATGTACTGGCATATTTCAATGTTTTGAGATGCAAGGACCATACTTACATAAACCATTAACTGATTCCTCAGCAATAAAAAGACAAGCAGGTATCTGAAATCCAAAAGTTAACTTCTATTTCTGCTTAAAAATGATGGCAAAAGCCATTGGGATAAAAAAACATTAATTTAAAATTCCTTGGTTCCTGTTGTTATACATGGCAATTTCAATCACAGGACTACTTCAGGTAAACATAGGTCAGTAAACCTTCTGTCACACACTTTCCAGCTAAGAATTCTTCTATGCTTTTACAGTGATTAAAATTCTTGTGGCTGAGAGTACTCGATATCGTGCATTCAAACCATTTCACCTTATTTTCCTAATTTCCTCATCCAGATTTTCATTTTTTCACTAGGTGGCTTAAAGTTTCATTTTATTGGAGCACACATTTCTGTGAATATTTAACACAAAACACATGTTCACTGTTCAGGCCTCTGAGAACTCTGAAATCAACTAAGAATTTTAACTGCAGTCGAGTCACTTCACCATGAAATCTTCATGTCAAAAGATTCATACCAAAACAAAATATTTTTGTGAACAGATATTTTCCTTAACTTCTGGTGTTAGGACAGCTTATATTGTCACATCTCACACAGCACTACTGTTTTTGTTTTCCCTTTCACATTTTCAGTATGTAAATTTCCTAGAAATTCATTCATCAAAAGGCCTGACATCAGAAACTGAAAGAATTTATTGAATTTCTTTCAAACTCGGTTGATGGCACAAAACAAAAAGCATGTTATTCTCTTGAACTAAAATACCATGTTATTCCCAGCTGTACAAGAGAAAATGCCACTTCAAAAGAAAAATCATCAGAACATTTAAAGGAATAAATTTTCAATGATTTCAGGAACACTTGATCTATATAAATGTCTTAGAAGTAAATGCTGTCAGAGGCACTGCTCGAGCAGTAGGCAAAAGGGTTTCCATTTATAAAATGGTTCCTATTTAAGGGAAGGAAGGGAGTGCCCACTGTTGCTAACACGCCGGGGGCTGTCATTATGCTGCCATTAAAGCTTTCTCTCAACTCATAAAGAGAGCCATTTCAGTTTAAATGAAAAGGGAAAAAGTAGTTTAAAAAATAAAGAACACGTAAAAGGAAGAGACATTTTGCAAAACGCTTAATTGCACTAAGCTTTTGGAATCACAAACAATAGGGTTGTTCAGTAGAAGCAAAACTCCCAGCTACAGTGACTATAGCTCAGGCAATTTATTAAGTAGCCTTTTGATATCCAAGAGCACTTTTTTTAAATTAATAAAAAAGCACAGTACTGAGAGGATCATGGGAAATCTTACATATCCATCCTCTTTCTAAGCTGAACTACAAAAACTACAAAAACTACAAAAACATACCAGACATGAAATATTACACAAAGCTTCAAAAATTTGCTCCAGCGTGTTTTTGGCAATATGTTAGGCTTTGTCTAGCAAATTCTTGCATCTGGAATTCCTTTTTTAGTTAATCGGAACCTAGGACTTCCAGGAGTGAGCAGAAATATATTTGAAAATGGCACTTTCTGCTTTAATAAGAGGAAACCCACCTTCTGATCAGCAAACATGAACTGATTAAAGAAAGTCACATGTCAATGACAGAGGCACCAATGACTGATTGCACTTCCAGGTACTCCTCTATTTAACCCCTGTAAAGGTACTGTCAAGGAGGGGGTAGTAATATATGCTATAGCTTTTCCCAACATCATGTGATGTACCAGTGAACCATTATTTTCCTTTCTAGCTTTGTTTCTGGATTGCTGTAGCAATCTCTCATTGAATACATCACTTTTCAAAGCTTCCAGTTTATTTCCCTTACCTAATTTCCCTTTCTTTATGAAATTTTATGTGAACTGTAGCTTCTCCCTGAAAATTTTCAATAGTTTTGGTGTTTTTACAAAGCATGTTGGAATAAAGCATTAGCATTCTGGGTGATCCATACTGGATGGAATAAGCGTCGCTTTCCAGGTCAACTGACCAGCGGTCGGGCAGACGGAAAGCCCGGCTGAGGAGCCCGACAAGCCACCGGTCCCCAGCGACGGTGCGTGGGTTCGCTCGCAGTGCAGGTTCATCCCCACCAGGGAGCCGAGGTAAAGGGATGAAGGAGAGGCCACTCACTCCCCCCCAGAGAGGGTTTTATTCCTCCAGGAGGGCAGCAAAGAAAATGACCCCGAGCAACCCCCGGGAAAGCAATTTAAGGTACACCGTAGCAGGGGGCTGGCACGCAGGCCAGCCAATGGGGGTCCGACAGGGGAGGGATGAGGGACGACAGGGAAAAAATGGGGATAGCACAGAGGAGGGGAAAACCTTAGGGCACAAATCCAAGTCAGGGAAGAGGGTAACTGACAGGGAAACTTCTAGAAAGAACAGGGCTGGACAAGGGTAATTGACAGGGGTTTTGGGCAGTACTGGTAGGGATTGACACGGGCGTTTTTAGCAACTTGGGGGAGGAGATGGAAGATTGACAGGTAGGTGGTGGGAAAACCGAGAGAAAAACAACTTGGGCAAAACCATTGTGAGGGGAAAGGATGGGGGTACACTGGGAGAAACCATTGTGAATCTAACTAACATGAATTAACTAACTAACATACAACAAACTTAAAAACAGAACACCACAATAAGTACAACAAATTAAAACTTATTAAACACAATTCTTAAGAAGCAACTTTCACAAGAACATTTTAAACCATTCCTCATACTTCAACAACACTCAGTATGGTCCTTGGACAGAGTAGAATGTGCCCCCAGCGTTTTCCTTGGCAAATTAGGAACTCAGTTCTAATCAAAGATTTTAGTTGTTACCAAGGTAAGAACCTTGAAAGAATCAATGTGAAAAAATTGATAAATAAAGATAATTCTCATTTAATTATTTATTTTTTATTTTATTCAGGGGAAAGAGCATCATTTGAAGAAGCAACAACTGTAAGGCTGCTTTCCCACAAGTTAAAAATCAGTTTCAGGTCTTGCAGTGAAACAGGGGAAAAAGTCACTGATACTTGGCACAATAAAGGCAGAAACAACTGCACCAATGGGTTTGAAATGCCCTTCCTTACAGAGAAGCCAAATTCAGATCTGCTCTAAGCAGTAGTAAATCCATTAACAGTAACAGCATATTCAATTAAAGTTGCATTTGTCATAGATCTGAATGCAGCATTATAACCCACATTAACAGCAGAAAGATTGCCTATTCCAACTCTACAGTATGGCAGGGAGTGCAAGAAGGTAACCCCAGCCTCTGTAAAAGGGAACTTTGTTGAACACTAAAAGCTGAAGTCAAAGCCAAATTATAAACCAATCTGCTTTCTGCATGTCAGGCAAGATGAATACCATTCATTGGCATGACTGCTTGCTTTGAAGTATAAGAAAGCCCCTTCTCTTTTCCAGGAGATGTGTAATTTTAAGATCAGAAGATAAAAACTGGGAGGACTCATAAAACAGCCAACCAACCAGAACATGACACACGATGCAATTGGGCGTTATGTCCCTATCATAATGAAGTGCATCGTTTTCCTGGCCCCTGCTGTACAGATTCCAACTCTGCAGTGGGAAAAATAATGAGTTTTAGGCATATATTACTTCCATGCCACATTATCAAGTCAGAAGGCTCAGGATTCCACACCAGATTACAGACTCCTACAGCATTCCATTGTTGATTAGCAAGTATATTGGGAGCCCATGTTTGTCCATTTATATGCAAGACTGAAAATAGCCATTCTCCCATCCTCTAGAGACACTGGACATCTGCTTCCATACAGGAGTCTCCTGGGTTACCAGTTTATCTTCAACCATTTTTGACATAGAATTTAGCTCCACAAATCACTTTTCTATCATAACATCAATAAACGGCTTTTACAAGTCAGGTCACTGTTTTAAGGAAATGTTCTTTGGACAAATGTTGCCTGGGTAAATGTTCTCCTTAATTCTACTGGCACAATCATATCAACTTCAGCAAGGCTGAACAAATATAAACAAGAGCAAACGCTGGACACATGATTTCAAATCAACAACTAGCTGGTTCTAGATGAAAGGCTCTGGATAGACTTTAATGAACTTAGTTCCCTTGCTAATTCATTGAGAAGCAAAATATAACACAATCTCTGGAAAACATATCAAGGAACTATTCAACAAGCATAATTACAGAAAGAATGAAATAACATGGGTTCATGAAAGTCCAGAGGCAAAAAATAAAGAAACAATTGATGAGGCTAAATCAAGCAAATGGATTGATTCTAACTAAACTAACATAAGATAAAATCATAAAATCATCAATTGAAAGCTTGAAACTAACACTTCTAAGTCAATAACAATCCTTTGTAGTATAATGTAAATCACAGAAGAAGTTAGAGTTCTTAAATTCCATTATTTAACAGTTAATTATGCATACTCATACAAGATAAGAATATGCTATTAAGAAATACTCTTTCATTTAGGAAGCAGAAGAAGAGACTCTAATTGCTGAATAAAGAAGCTTACTGTGAAGAAATATTTGTCTGGTTTGATCAAAATTTTCAGTCCTGCATTTACATCCATGAATCTAGGTTTTCATGTTTTGAATTTAATAATATTTATCCCTTCCAAATGATCCTTCCCTATGAGAAAGCTTCTTTCATTTAGCTGCCTTAGCTTTCATGGCCATTCATTTCTGTAGACCTGACCAGAATAAATTTCAATTTTGGCCTCACAGTCTCCTAAATATTTGCTTGTTTGGACCAGATACTTTAGAGCCTCTGTACAATAAAAAAACCAAAATATAGATTCACATTACACCCTCGCAAAAAATGTCTGAAAGAGACTAGGGCACCTGCACAGATTCCTGTAGGGTTTATCAGTGGCTGTTTCTGAAATCCACTTTCTCTCCTCAGAGGGTCATTGTTTATCATTTTTATCACTTTCCCAGTCTAGCTTTATGAGAAATCTCTAACTATGAAGTCCAGTAAAAAAACATTTTTAGAGAGTCATCCACCTTTTCCCTTGGACTCAAAATGGTTCCTTCATCTCACAAAAAAACCTCACCAATTATAAGGTTTTGGCGTTTCCACAGATACTGGTTTCCAGGTTTGCTGGAACTTCACAGTATCAGTTGGAAACCAGGGTCTCAATTTTTGGGGGGTATTTTTGGAGGGGCATGTAATAAACAAAATGAAAATATAATATCTGGTAGATGACACCTGTCTCTCCTCTGCTAAAATCATGCATGTGTCAAAACCAAATCTGTTGGATGTTTTGAAGCCAGGATTTAAAAATTATTCACCTAAAGAGTCCTATCAATGGAGAATATTGATTTTTAAGAAATTTTTTCTTTTACAGTAGGGGAGGGGTTAAGAACTGGAAGGAAGCTGGAAACCATGAAGTGTGCATATACCAATTTTAACTGCAACTGCATTATTATTCCTTCTTTTCATGTAACAATTAGATATACACTGATAAAGGATCAGAAAAATCTAAAGGATTCAACCCTTTAGATTTTAACATGAGTAACAATAAATTCAAGACTAACAATAATTTTTTTGCTTTATCATGTACGAAGTGTGACTTGTCTTTGCCCATAAGCAAGATTTTGAGCACAACAAACTGAAAAACGTGAAATTGTTGCCAACAAAAATTTTAATTTTTTTTAATTTTACAGAAGCCAGGGAAATAGCAAGTAGGGAACCTACTAGGTCACCAGCATGGAATATGTTAGAAAATAATGGCATAAAAACATCCAGTTCTCATCCATCCATACTTCCAGAACTGTCTTAGCAAGCTGAAGATCTACAATAGCTGTAGACTGAGAGACTACATAATAGTTGAAAGTAAGCCTTCTGTAAAATCTTCTAACAGCCAAAAACTACTGATTACATTTTTCTGTATTTACATAATTTTCTTTTCTCTTTTGCATCTTCTATGAAAATAATGCTTTCAGGCTTCCCTAGAGAGAAAGCACAAGAAAGAAGAAAGTAAAATGATAAATAGCTTTAATGGTTTAGGGCCATATTCAACAGGATATGTAAATCACTAGCATGTCAAATCTTGTTGAACCAGAGTTCTCTAAAACTTTAAAATAAGAAGTATCATGTTAAAGCATTGGTATAGAAGAGGTGATCTATTGGTGTGTAGTCTGCTATTTATAACAGTATATGTAATCATAGAAACCGAGAATTATACAAGAAAGGACCTCTGGAGCTCATCCAGTCCAATCCTCCACTCAAAGCAGACTATTTCAGAATCAGAACCTTTGAAGATATGTCAGGTTGCTCAGGCCCTTGTTTAGTTGAATTTTTATGATCTTGAAGTATGGATGTTTCAAAGCCTCTTCAGCAACATTTTTCAGTGTCTGACTACCCTCAGAGTGAAAAAATTCTTTCCTAACACCTACTACAAAATTCCTGAGTTGTAACTTTTACCTGTTGCCCCTTGTCCTGTTATCGTGGCCAACTAGAAGCACATAGTTGCATTTTCTCAGCATCCACTTAATTGATATTGAGGAGAGTCATGAGATCCTCTCTTAGTCTTTTCCACACACAACAAACCAATCCTCTCCATCTCTCCTGAAAAGCCATGTGCTTCAGCCCATAACTGCCTTGATGGTCCCCTGCTGATCTTGCTCCATTGTTGAGTTCTGACTGTGAAATTGATCATCTAATGTATAATAAACTGCCCAAAGGCATGGGTTTGTCAAGTATCAAATCTTCTAGAAGAACAGTGGAATAAATATGTCATGACACAGAAAATTCATCCACCACTAAAGACATTGCATATAAGAATGGAGCATTTTGAACTTATCACAGAAAATGATTCTTCTGTAAAACACTTTCTAGTGTAGCACAAAGAGTCTGAAGGACACAAAAAGCATTTTTAAAAAAGCAGTGGAATGCAGGTAACAGTGGTAAAGAGACAAAGATTTTAAGAATGCCACTAATAGGGTGTTACTGTAGTATCAGACAAAACTAGAGAGTGGAATTTAATGACCAGTGAGAATATGAATTTAAGTGTTCATCTTTCAAACCTATAAGAATCTGTAGAGACAACAATGAATATCCAAAGAATGGTCATGGGCATTGAAAAACGCGTTTATTAGATCCCTGGGACCTTTTGTTTTATTTATATAGAAAATTATCTAGATAAATTTGAAGACTAGGTGTGAGTGGCTTACAGTTTAGCTTTTCAGGAAAGTAGAAAAGATCATTTAAAGTCAAGAGCGGATAAAATGAGAGAACTGAGGGAAATAACTGCCTCAGGAAGCAGGCAAATGCTGGGATTGGCACCCACAGCAACACAGAGGAGCCACCAGAAACCAGATAAGTCCCAAAAACAAGGCAGCTTGAAGAAATCAGGATGGAAGCTTCAATTAGAGTTGCAGGGCACTCTATTTCACTTCATCATATGCTGGTCCAGCATCACCTTGGAAAATGACACGACATTGTTCTGGTCTCTTTCCTAGTGTCATATTCTTCCTCCCTACCTGGAAAAATCAAATCAGTGGGATTATGGCATAGCAGATGAAAAGGAAAAAGGGAATTCTGTCCATTTTGTACCTGAACATAACAACACTCTAAATAGAGTGTAAAGGGTATGGCATGCCATGTTGTCAGTCAGTAGTGTTTATTCTGCCCAGAAGGACAAAGTACAGCTTGGAAATCAAAGGGAAATAGGAGTGTCACTGCAGCCAGTGCTCCCTTGGTGTGTGACATGGAGAAATACTTCCCACCACACTGTCTCCATATGTGCTGCTGGAGCTGCACGTGGCACCCACAGACACAGCTACCACCACATTCAGTTTACAGCTAATATTGGCACTTAAAAATCCATCCGAAAACAAGAAAGTGCTCTCTGTCTCAGAGTCTTGCTATCTTTCCAAAGGTTTTTCTTATCTTACAATATCATGTTTTTCTTTAAATTCCCAATTCAACTCTAAAAAATAGTAAAATAGGAGTTCAAACACTAGGGAGAAGGTGGGTAGAAAAATAGTCCCAGGCAGAACAGGAAGGCCCCTTTGGGTGATAACCTGCATTTAGACTGGTTCACAGTGCTTGTGACTCCACAGTCTCACTCTTCCTAACCATTTTTCTCTCCCAGAAGAAGCAGTTCTTTATTTTACTGTATACTTTGACAAGACGTTTCAGTGACTGCTTAACCTCTACCATATAAGCAGATCTATTTGACAGTAACACGTAACCAAAATATTTTCGAAGCATAGCAGCAAACTACTTTGCAAAATCCTTTTCAAATCTGCATTTCATAAATTATATTTGGTTCCGTATTATTAGTTGTTAGTGTCAAAATGTTCACGAAAAGTATTTGGTTACCAAGAAAATATAATTTCTGTCTATCAGTGTTTCAACAAGAAATTTTCTGGACTAAAGAAACAAAACAGAATCAGAGAAGGAATCTGTTCTCCTCTCTTTTGAAATCTGATTACCAAATATGTTAGGAATAGGTATCAAGGTAAATAATTCTGTTTGTCTGCAGAAGTTGGCCACCACACTTTACAATCCCATTCAGAATTATCAGACTATAATCTGAAAACAAGATAATGCAAAGAAGCCCCCAGCAAATCTAACTGGTTGTGTAGGAAGGCAGTTTCAGAACCTCAGTGTTTCTGTGACTGGAAGCCCTTTCCAAATTTTTTGCATTCTTTTGTTCATGACCAGTCCAGATGTTTTTCTTGTGCCAAATTATTCTTCAGGTTGAAGAGTTGAAACAACATATCTTTATTTACTTTCAAAGTAGCTTGCTGGCCTCCCTAGCTATAAAGGGACATGCAAGGGACAGATCCAGAACTTCATTTGAGATTGTCAGCTGCCTCCTCTCTGTTACAATAATATGAAAAATAGCATTCCAGTCCTCCCAGGTCTACCTGACCAGCCCTATGCAAGAGACAAGAAGAATGAGAGTAAGCAACGAACAAATTTCTTCATTAGCAAAAACCACATGTATTTTCACTGCAGAAAGACAGAATAAAAGTCTAATGCTACATCTGAACAACATAAATTTGAATGAAAAACAGATTTCCAGGATGATTGATTCGGAGAGCATGAAATCTATGATCTTGCTTATGGGCTCAAATTTGGAGTTCTTGACCTACCTCCTAAGAAAGAGCACATCACCATTGTTTTTATAGGCACTATTCTCAAAAAAAAAAAAATGCCTGGAAACACAATAGGATTTCTAGGAACATTATTTTCAAATTTTCAGATCAGGACAAAGGCAATATTTTCAGGACATTGGAAGGATAAAGCCTTCAAAAACTGAGGAGAAAAAAGTAGACTAAAAAAATATTTTTTTTCAATTGCACAGGCTTAATTTACAGTACACTGACCATTAGAGCATAGAGGAAATCATGCTGATATTTTCAAGGCTAAACTTAGGGCTCGGGGAATATAACTGTCTCCAGGGTGCAGTTCTTTTCCTTTTTTTTTTTAAATCTCAGTTCCACATTTTTTCCTCCAAGGCAGTGAAGTTCCACAACTTTGAACAGGGTTAGATGCTCCGAGTTCAGCTTTGCATCTGTCATGTACAGTCTGAAATACTCCTCCTTATTTTTATCATCTTAGTTGGAATGAAAGAAGCATTTTCAGCTATCTTATCAGCCAGCATTGCAAGACTCTGTTCTCACTCCCGTCTTAGGATGTATTATTAATGATAGAAGAGAACAGCAGGCAACAGAATTTTACACAATTGATGGTGCTCAGTACCATGCTAAGATATTATTAATGTGGCTCTTTATGAAAACAAAAACAGTTTTAAGATACAGCCTGTAGCTCTGTGGTTTAATATTTCAGGACAGGAGTCTTCTGTAGTAGACATTTTGTTTCAGAACAAAAAGCAAGATGGCTCTAGGTCAGCATTGCCCATGTCTGTGTGTCTCTACTCCCTGTTCTACCTCCCCAAATCACTGGGCATTCTCAATACATCCTTGGTGCTTTTTATCCCCAGTCTAAAATCCTGCAGGAAACTTGAAAACAGAACCAATTATTTTTGTTGTGAAGTTCAGTAAGAGTCCCATATCACAGTTCCGCAAAAACAGTTATTAAATCAGAACTGGAACAGAATCTAAGTTGGTTCGCTTTCAAGGTCTGGTTTAACTGCCAATTGTTGTCCAAAAAAAACCAATAAAAAACTTCACTGTTTTAGCTTATTTTCATTAACAGAGCTGTTTTTCTTGCTGTTCACATCATTATTGTGGGGAATAAGAAGAAAAGAGTTGTTCCAATACTAGCCTTCCACACTGGAAGATAGATAGATAGATGGATACCAGGATACCAAAGTTCTCACCAAGCAAAGGCGGCTTGAAGAGAACCTGAAACTTCAGTCAAGGGTAAGATAATGCAAAGTATCAGTTCGGGTCTAACGGCAGTCAGGTATGAGCATCACTCCTCTGCTTGCAAAACACCCAGCACTGGAGCTGTGGCTTGCCTAAAGGAGTTTTCTCTCAGCAGTTTCCTGAAAGCCAGAGAAAGATGAACTTCATTTCCACCAGTGAACTGTAACGGGAGAGCTCTGATGATACATTACACATAAGGAATGACTCATGCTGCGGTTTCCTGCTTCAGTTTATTGAGTGCAGGGTTGTTTGGCCTTTTTCTCCAGCCATGACCCTTCTCCTGCACAGAAGTCCTTGAAGATAGCTCTTTCCTTTCCCAGTCTCCATAGTTACAGTAAGGCTCAAGGATACAAGTTTGTTATGCAGACTCTCAATTTTGGCCGAGAGGCAAAATCTTACACCTACATCTTGTAAAATCTTGTAAAATCACAGTGGCCAACAACAGCCTGAAAGACAGACAAGACCAACAACTACACAGCTAGCTTATAATTGCTCTAGTGTTTTAAAAAAGAATCATTATTAAGGATATTTATTGTAAATTCCAAATAATTCTACAGACTGCCTTTCCGATATCAAACTCCTCCAGAAATAGCAGCATGATGATTCTGAACAAACCAAGAGCTGGCTGCTGATTGAACGTGACAGGGCCAGAAGTTCAGAGCACTCTAGGTGTAATCTACTGGTTGAAGGGAAATTTGTACAGTACCTGATACTTCTTTTATCTAATAAGATAAAGCATCCTCATATATACATCTTCATCATAGGAAGTTAATGGCCTATAGTCATGGTTCAAATAGTTTGCTAATGGCTTAAATACCAGTTAGGTATGGGAAAGGAAAGCCAATAATGAAGTGGAAGTGCCTAAAGAGAAAGTAAAAAATCAGTGCTCTAAACACTGTAAACAAGATACAAGCCAGAAGAAAAAAATGCTGATGGTCCCTTCTGACCCCATGATGTGTGCAACAGATTATCAGGGGTACACAACTATGGATCTCCTTGGAAGACAGTCAGGCTACTCCAGTTCATATCTAACTGAGCTCTTGTCCTTGAAATCAAGAATGTTCTTGGCTACAATACTATTTGGTATGTGAATATGAAGTGTCACATTTTACTAAATTTTATCATTTTTCTATATGCATACACATGCAAACGCCCCCTGTCAGCCTGCAGATTACATACTGTAGTTGTGGATTTTTCACATGAAATACTAAAACTGTTATTATTTTGACCAAATCATCTCCCACATCTGCCTCATTGATCCCTTTGTCCTGATACAATCTTAACATATATTTTCTCATTTTCTAATATTAAAAGATCTTTCACACCCTTTCTTACTAGCTTCTTTCAGAATAATTCAATTTCTCTTGGAGCAGCAGTGACTGGCAATTGCTTCTTCTTAATAATTATGTAGTTATCTCTTCCCCAGTGACAGTCTTATCTTCAAACTCCTTAATATTTCCGGAAAGCTCCTTGAAACATATTCTTTGTGAAAGGGAGTTGCATTTTGGCAACTCTTGTGTAGTTTTATTTTTGCTGGAGGCAGAACTAACTCATCTGCAGGGCATTTTTGTCATTATAAGAGTTATTGTGGTGACAAGCAGTAGGCATTTTTAATTCTTCTCTGGTGCACCTACTATTCATAGACTTAGCTCTTTTAAAGCCAAATCATCTATATCTACATCATAGAAGGAAAGTGTGTAAGCAAAGCTCTGCAGATATGTGCAAGCATTTATCCACCATTACATGTGGGACTCAGATTCAGAAGATCTTGTGGTTGTCTCTTAGCTTTCATTCCCTGGATTTCCTAATAATAAGGATATAAATTACAACCAATTAGGATGATAGTTATTGCTTGGGGAAAGGCTACTGGAAGGAAGAAAACTCTTACTTCAAAAACATTGGGAAGAGGACATTCATTGATGGGAATAGCTAATTTTTATGGAGTCTGTTCAGTCTGGTTTTTAAGTGCAATCTTAAGTGGTGCTGAAAGCTCTGCAGTAAGAGATAAAGTATATGATGCATTAGAGTCTCACAGCACCCAGTGCATGATCCCCAGTCTTCACATGATAACAACTTTTAAGATTAGATCAACCCTGGATAACATTGGGAGAAATATCTTTTCTGTCAGCTATGCATAAGTACAGACCCCAATCTTCCCTATTGCCTTGTTAACACTGAAAAATCACATTTAAATCCCAAAGCCATATCCACAGTGCTGGTAAGTGACTATCACTGGCCTTAGTCACCCAAATATAGATGGAAACCCTTGAAATTATCAGTAACTGGTAATCTATTTCAAATTATTTATCAAAAAAAACTTTTATACATCTTCTGAATTATTGCTGGATTCCTCTATTAGCGTGAATAGTAATTTTATTTTTCGTGCTGCTATTTAGTTCTAACACAGGTTGTCACATCTTCCATCAATTTCTGAGAAAAACAAAATGTGAGCAAGTTATGAAACTGTTTCTGTGAAAGAGCTCACAGGGCAGGAGTTCAATACTTTAATAACCATTTTTCTGGACAAATTTCACTATAATTTGCAAGGAGATGAAGAAAAAAACCCAACTTTATCTGCAGCAACTCCTGCTGTGATACCACACCTCTCTTAATGGTATAGGCAGTAAGTCTGTGCCTATACCCTTTGTTGCAATGTCTCTAAACCTTCCTGTGGTTTTGCCTGTGAACAAACTGTTAACCAGGTACTGGGACCCCTACAAGGAGATTAGCACAGTCTGGCAGAGCACTTCCAAAGGCACTATTTTCCTGAACTGTTCCTGAACTCGTCTGTGGGTGTCTGGACACACAGCCAGAATTATTTGTTTCAATGGTTCTTAAGATAGTTTCCCAGGCAATTCCTTCATCTATGAAAGACTGTATCTGCTGCTGAGGTGTGAGAGCCTGAAGAAAGCCCTCAGTATTCATAAAATATTTCCTCCTTATGAAATGGGTGAGTTCCAGCCAGACCTAAAATCATTCGTGATTTGCAATACACCAATCCAGGTGGGTAAACTGCAGCAAACTTTCAGTTCCATCAGAC
Source organism: Irena cyanogastra (assembly GCA_013397155.1). Classification (NCBI taxonomy): domain Eukaryota; kingdom Metazoa; phylum Chordata; class Aves; order Passeriformes; family Irenidae; genus Irena; species Irena cyanogastra. The sequence continues at coordinate 323,703 of VWZV01014479.1, read as the reverse complement.
CCTGCTCAGAAGTGGTTTTGCTTTGTCTAAGCACAGTACAACCCAAGACTCACCCCTGGGTGTGGACGCTGTTATCCCCCCTTATCAACACTGTGCAAGGGCTAAAATTCAGATAACAGCCCTTACTACTTGTGCCTTACAAACACACCCAGACAACTACTGCAACAAGGGGCGAGGACAAAGAAAACACTGGACAAGTGTTAAAACAATTCCTATGTCAATATATTACAAAGTCTTCTCTGTCCTTTAAGGAATAACTTAACATTCTTATTTCATGTCTGAATGATATAGAAATCGATGAAGTTTATACTAAGAAGAGAAGTGAAACAACTTTTTTTTAATAAAGTTGGTTGTATCCTCCTGAAGTTTCACAAAAATAACAAGGGTAAGAGCTGCCAGTTTTCTGAAGCAAGCAGTAGATAATTTCTTTCACCACTGTTGCTTTCTTATTTGTAGAATTCAAACTCTTAATACTGAAAAAGTGACCTGTAAATTTTGAATGAATCTCAGCAAATATTTGTATACAGCTTGCGTTCCATTAACCAAATATTTTTGAATCTCAAGAGATTTACATTCATTATTAATTCCAATTTTGAGTAGAACTTGAACATATCTTTTATCTCATTTTTAATCACCTCTGAAAGGGTCAATGTCTGGGTAATTAAAAATAGACCGCTATAAACTTGTAGGAATTATTTTGATAAATATTGTTGTAACTGCTTTCAGATTTCATCTACACATATCCATAGTGCAAAAGCACCTCATAACTGAATTGACAAGATTCTTTTCATTCAGTAAGCCTCATACTGGAAGAGATATAACCTGTTATATTATTTTCCCTCTGTATTTCCCCTAGGCTCAATATTGTAAAAGATGTTGCAGGACACTGCATGCAAGTGCCCCCAACCTAAATTCCTAAACTCAAAGAGTACTTCCATGGTTTTATGGAAAATCTAACCATTCCTTTTCATGAATGCAACAGCAAATAGGGAAAAGGTTAAATTTGATTAATGGATTTCTCCTAGATTGATATCACTCTCAATGAGACTTCAATACGGCCTTGGGTTGCCTTTGTAAAGACTGTAATACTTACTTGGAGGAAGTACCATTTTAAAAACTGTGGGAGTAAGCACCATTTTAAAAATTGTGGGAGTAAGCCTGTTAAGGTAAGCTGCATTCTGATGGCAGGCATTTCTTTCCTAAAGAGCAAATTCCTAGACTTTTGTGAGCATAAATGATACTTAACTTTATTATGATAATGAGAATACATTTCTTGTCCTCGTGCTTATACAAAAGAACCTAAAGGTGTGATTTCTTTAAACCCCCTGTGCTCATTATTTGTAACATCTGTCTGCTTAGAAGCCCGTTAATCTATTTATATTTTAGAGTAGAACTGTATCTGGAGTACATCAGTAAATAATACTGCATGGTCTTTCAAGCAAGTTTTCAAATGTTTAACAGGAAAAAGAAGTGAATTTCCATGCATTTTGCTGACACATACATGTTTCAGGAGGAGCCTCTTTAGAGTTTCTAACCCCACTACAAGAAGAATTATGTTGGAAGTTACATGAGTGGATTTGAATTTGATTTGTGAGACCTCCAACTCTGGTTTTGACTGTTTTCGTGCAAAAAAATGTCTGCTTGTGAGGATCAGAGAAAAGTGGATTCTGTGGATAGTGTTTCTACAGCATGAATTAACAACAGAAGCAAGGAAGTTTCTATAGTGTGAATTAACAACAGAAGCAACTCACCGCTGCTGGTGGTCATATTTTTCATCATAAAATACACCAATATCTGGCTAAGAATCAGCTTAAAATCATGACTAACCTATTGTTTCTGTAACACACTTCTATCCTGAGCTATTCTCTACTCTAAGAATCAGGCACACATCATTCTATAGACAATGGTCAACCTGCCACCTTCTTCCAGTATCTAAGAATCTGTTATGAGGTACAGAAGAAATGTATTAGAGAACGTAGAAAGTATGATTAGAAGTATGTTCTAGTAGTACTTATTCCATAGACTGTATTTCTCTGTGCTCTGTAACTCCAAGAGCTGGTGGTCATCCACTTGCCAGCAAACAATAGGGACGGTCTTCCCAAAAGTGCTATCAGCCAGTTGCTCTTCCTCTTCAAAGAATTACTGGTGTAATTCTGAGTGTCTCAGAGAGACAGAAATGAGAAATGAAGATATTTAAAAACAATCTTCATATTGCTTGCAATCATGTCTACTAATCACTTGCAGACTGAGTGTGTTTTTGTATACAGGGTGTTCAGGATATGCCTACGACAATTGTTTTAGGAATGTCTGGCCCAAATGGACATGATTATATACTTCTGTAGTTTTCTGCAAATGAATAAATCATTACAAGGATCATGTGTGCACATCTGAGAAATAATATATGAGATAAAAGTTAGCACGGGAAAAACAAAGATTAAAAGCTGCAAAAAAAATTGTTCATGGAATGAATTCAAAAAAGATTATTTAAGGGCTGTTTTCAACAAATTTTATACAGCACTTATTAGAACTGGCAAATTTAATGTGCTGGATTTCAGCTTTAGAACATTTTGTCGGTTTTTGAAATTCCATCATGTTTCATTTAGGGATAGGGTGGGATGAGATAGGCGGGGATGGATTAAGATGGGAAAGATGGCGCAAAAAAAGAGGCACTGCCTGTAAAATAATGATGCATTTTTCAATAAATAGATCACAAGTGTAAAATCTTTCCATTTACATGTGAGATTGTTTCTTTGATATGAAGAGGCTATCTATGAGTCTTTAAAAGGAAAGATTTACTCTAAAAAGCCAGTGAAACTGTGTTGGTAGTCAAGATAAAAATCTGTATTTCATAATTTATATTTCTGAATTCAGCATCTGAAGAATGTAAATCATACAGAACAATGAAGTTATAAAAAGCATCAAGTGGTCTTCTATGGTGATTTGTGGTGGGGTTTTTTTTTTCTCACACTTTCTACTGTTGTGACTCAAACAAACAGTAAAACTACTTAGTTTAACTTTGTTATTTCAGTTAAATTCTTATTTCCTGTCATCTCTATTGTGGATTCTACAGAGAGGACAAAATACAAAGAGTTCATATGCAATTAAAATTGATTCTATCTCAGCAACAAGACAGAGCATGATAGAAGGTAGACAGTGTATGTGGTAACTAATTTTAATTAGCATAGTTGGGTGAGAAAAAAATCTCAAAACTTTAATTTTCTGATGTGTTATCTAGAGAGTGAAGCAGATTAGGAACTTTTCAATTAAACTTGTAAGGTAGATGATAAAATCTGTATTACAAGTACATATGAATATAGGCTGAAACTAGAGGGAAAAGGTATTTTTTAAATTGGCTTTACACTCTGAGTAAATCTTGAGGAAGCTTCCAAAATTAGTGAGTAGCAGAAAAGAAAAAAAAATTCTTATCTAACTCTGAGTATCTCCTACCAATGATTTGTAGTCTCACTTCCTCATGCTTTCCTATGCTTTACCTCTCTAACCTGGGGTTTAGAAAATCTTTCTTACTAAATTAAGGCCAAAATTCTTGTGCAATCATAGGACTACAGCTGTTGAGATGATGCAAAGGAAACAGCAGCAAGCCCTGCAATAAAATCAGGAAAGCTGGGAGACGTAATGCAGCCACTATTTCCACTGTATTTCCGCACAGCTGGCAGTGATACAGAATAAATCCACTGCCCACTGCCTGTCCTCCTGAAGAGTTTAGGTCTCTAAACTCACCACTGATTCCAGATGGAGGTTGCTGCAGCAAGTAACTTTCCAACACTTCTGAAGTTCAGTTCTATTGCCTCAAGTCTTCGAAACCTTGTCTCCAAGTTCAGTGAATGACAGATGGTGCAGTCTGCCACAGCCATTAAGTTTCTATTCAATCCTTTCAATACTTTTAGAAATTTAATATTTGTTAGCAGCCTTATTTATAGAAGTGAAGAGAAATTATGCAGAATGAATTCAAAACACATAGAAAACATGAGTCAAGATACATTTTTATGGTGTAGGAGTCAGAGAAAGCTGACACCTGATTCCTTTTTGGACATCTGTAAGTAAATAAGAGTAACAAAACCAAAAGTCAAACATACACAAAAGCACGCACACACACAAATGTGAGCCCTGAGATGACTCATCCCCTGGTGAAACTTCAGCTCCCCTCCTCATTCATTCACCTTTCATTCTTCACACATAGAAACATGAGAATAAATACTATACAAACCACGCAGATTCAAACCCAATTGCAGGGTCATCACTTTTCTAACAGCCTAAGGAACTGCAGGGTTATGATTCCTGATTTGCAACCATATGCTCTGAGGAAATGGTGAATGTTTTGTACAGAGAAGACCAAGCATGACCAGAGAAAAAGACTTCCACTTTTTAGAGCAGAATGTCCAAAACTTCACAGGCAGGGAGATATTCTTATGGGCAATACCTGATATGAACTGCACATCTAGAACCTGTCTTTCTTCAGCTAATGGAGATGTGCAGCCAGCTATTTCCACACCTTCTCCACGCTCTTGACTGCATGAAATATTCCCCTGGCATTGAAAGATACTGAAATTAAATAAGTCACCAAAGTTGAATAAGTAATCCCCGAGAGAAATTATTAAAGTGATACTAGAGCTGAAAAGAAGTCTCATTTTGTGGTTGTCTCCAGAAGAACAAGTCACACAGAAACAGTATGACCCTTTTTTCCTTTTCTTTTTTGATAATTTACTTTTAATTGAAGGGTCAGTTAGAAAGAGAGGCCGGAAAAAAGTTCTCATAGCTACCAGAAGGCAGCAATTCACAGCCATATAAAGCAGTGTAATAATACCATGGGACAGGGCAGGTTTGAAATCATTAAGGAGACCGAATCTTGAGAAAGGAAATTGTTGCAAGATTGCATTATTTATAAAGTTAAACTATTCACTGGACTGAATCCAAAGTAGTCGTTATTAAGCAGTGAAACTTTGCCTGCTATGAACAAGTCGTTCTGCTCTGTCTCATATCAATATTACACACAGCTGGTTTTAGTAAAACTACTGGTAATGAGTTTTGGACCTATGTAATTCTGCTTCTGATCAACTTTTTAATTTTATCATTACAAGTCTCTTTGAATGAAGTTCACAAATGTGCACATACAAACAATCCCCCCAGCTGTAATTGCAGAATTTTCAAAGGAAAGAAAGAACTTGAATTTTGACCTGCAAACAGCCTACGTGCATTCCAATGTCTCTCTCATAGCTTGAAAATGTTCCTGAAAACTTCTCTACAAGTTTCATTTTCTGGTTTGGTGGCCAGTCCTAAAACAATATGATATAACATGTAGATGGATATCAAAATCTTACGGGCTATCCCATGGGAGCATGACCCTACCAATCATTCCCATAAAGATTTTCCTTTTCAGTAACCATGGAGAAATCTGCAAATGCATTCACTCTAGGCATGGAGAGATTTAAAGCACGGTGCTGTAACATTTCATTAAGATTGGGTAAAATAATTTGCTAGAGACAGTATCATTATGCACCCCACCAGAGCCTTCAGAGTACAACACACAAAAAAATAAGTTATTGGGAAGGCATGGGAGGAAAAAAGGGATGGAGGAGGACAGCAGAGTAAGTACCAAAATGCAGGAGATTTTTCCTGAGTTCTCTTCAAATGTCTTTTGTCTAGATAAGAAAAAGCAATATTCTTGTTCATGGTTTGGTCTTTCTTTCTGTAAACACATTAGCACATAAAATGAGGATTGAGGGCCATAAAGGTACAATATTTAGTTTCATTGATGCTGAAAAATAGGATACTCCAATGCAGAAGTGGGATTAGGAAACCCATCTAAACAGGATTGCAATGCAAAAAACAAAAGGCATTATTATATCACATTTATAAGCAGCATTCAGAACAGGTTCAGACCCTGATGGACCTCTATTCACCTTCCACAAAACCCGTGGAGGTCTCACACCATACCTGCAAGGGAAATCTTACAGATCCCCAACAGAATCCTTCAGAAACCAAAGGGGAGATTTCTCAGTAGGAAGCATCAAGCTGTAATCACATTACCACGCTAATAATGCTACAGCTGGCAACAGCTCTCATTATCTCCTGTGAAGAAGAGTTTTAAGAAATCCTTATCCTATGGAACACTGATTTCCCAGTCACGCAATGAACAGTGGAAAGAAAATGGAAGAAATTTTTTTTTACTTAAAACCACAGTAGGGATATTGAATTCTATGAATGAAAGCAAAGGGGCCATTCCCTTCAGTACCAACACCCCAGTCCTCCTCTTTATGAAGAGTTCTGAAAATAAGGCAGCTCATTGCAAATAAATAAATAATTGGGAAAGACAACAAATTTGGTATGTATTCAGCTACAAACATCTTGAAATGAAGCCAGAATGCTCAAAGTTGTCTTTTTCCAATGTGAATATGTTTATCATTTCGCACATGATACATTTGTCATATATATAGGTAAACAAGAAGAGAATAAAGTGACATTATAAAATTTGCAGTCCACTTGATAACTTATTCTCCTTAAAAATAAACTGATGGATTAGGTCAGCTATAAATTAAAATGACAGATTTACAAGTACCTGTATCTCAGCAGAATGTAGCAAGAATATTGTCCACAGATGGCACACCAACAGATAAGAACTTTGTTTATAGAATGTCTACATTCTGGAGGAGAGAAAAGAAAACACATTCTTCCAATTTCCCATGCTCCATTCTTGATGTTTACAGGCATTTTGAGGGAAAAAAATCTAATGGCATTTTTCTACAGAAAATCAGTTTCTCTGCAAGCCCTTTAAATAGATGTTTCCTAAGGACAAACACAAAGGGAAATTGAGGTGATTATTCCCCTCCACTGGATATAATTAATATAATTATTCAATAATCTTGATGATCACTGAATAATTGTATTAGTCATCAAGTGAGGAATATACTAAGTGAACTCCTTCAGATCAAGATGCTAATGTTATGATTGCTGTAAGTTTAAGCAGCCTTCTGCATAGCACCACAAATCAGTCTTTTCTCAGACAGATCCTTGAAGACTGCTTTCCACAAGGAGAGGGGAGGAAAAGAATAAAGTAATAGCAAATTGTATGGATTTGAATTACTTGCCAGTTCACCTACTAGAAATCTTTTCTGAGTGTTATTTATTTTTCAGGAGAAACAGAACACCATAGAATAACTTTACTTCATGTTTGACATATACAAGTGTAATGTTCAGTCCATATCAGGAAACGTCTAGCTCACATAGCACATATCGCCCAGAAGGCATTATTACCGTAATTGAATAAAAATAAAAAATTAATAAAAATAATAAGGATCTGGTTTCACACACATAGTCTTCTGGTTTAAAGAGGAAGCTGGAATATGTTTTCCAGAGAATATGGAAATATTTCCCATGGAGGATACTCCACAGCAGAAAGTACCAGAAAAACCACATTAAAAAAACCACACTGTGAAACTCAAGTGTTTTCGTATGAATGTATCTGTTTCGTTCACGTACTCCTTGCTTAACTGGGATGACTACTACAATTCTTTGCAGTCACCACTCAGATGAGATAATTATTTGAAAAAATGCTTGACCTAAAACAACCTAACCAAGGCTACTGCAAAGAGACTAAAATACAAGACCAAGAAAAATCAAACATATTCTGCTGTACCAATATATTTTAACCATTTTTTGTTTACTTACTTGAAACTGAATCTGAATCACAACATGATTCTCTGTGTAAAGAACTTATCATCATTATTTCAGGGGCAGGCACAGGTGCATCAAAAGCTCAGCAACATCCATCAGCATTTTGTATGGAATTCCAGCTGAACCCTGAACTTCACCAGATGTCCTCATATTGGAGTTTAGGCATCATCACAGGTCAGGGTCAAGAAAATTGCAGCCACCATTGGCTGTTATGCATGTCAAAAACAAACACCTCACAACAGCGCAAGACAAAAAAGGTTATAAAATAAAAACATCCCATGTAAGCAAAACTACTGGTGGTTGATTCCTGGCATGAAAACAGTATCCTCAGAAAGTATAATGCCTCTGTTCCTGCCAAACATCTGTGATGAGTTTACAAGTCAGCCAGAACATGAAGGTAGGTTTGCCTTGATCTCTCTCAGTGACTTTCTCCCAAAAAATAATGGACTTTTAAATGTAAAAAGCAACTAAATAATTAGGAGAAGGGAGGGCACAGATAAGACACATCAGAACCTGAAAAACAATGAGACACTACTTTTCCCCTTTCATTTTATCTAGTCCCATCTTATGTCCAGGCTTCGAATCAGTGATTATCCTGGTTGCAACAACCTCCACTCAGTTTCTTTTCGTCAGTAAGAAATTTTATGACATTCAAGATGTGGCTGTCTAATACTCTCTGCCCCTCCAAAGGGTAGTGTCTAGACTTCTCTGCCATTGTGGAGTCTTGAGAATTTTCTCTTTCCTAAAAAAAAACAATTCTTGCCATGGTACATCCAATCCAATTGGTTTAAAAGGAATACAATAGGATTGGCAGTGAGAATAACCAAAGTCCAATACTCTCCATCCAACACCTTCAATGTTTCCTCTCTCAGCATATGGCCCAAGCACTGAAATGCTTCTTCCTGGGCCAAATCCTCTGTCTCTCTGTTACAAAGTGTGGGAAAGAAGAATACAGCAAGGTTTGCTGGGTTACAGCTTTACTGCCACATCTGCTCTGATTGCAAAAGCATGGTTTGCAAACAATTGCCTGGACCAAAAGCCAGGATAAACATACCAAGTTCTGTCTGCAGTTTATGTGCCTTAAAACAAAGAGATTATTTCAACATTTACAGCACTGGCTATATTTTGGCTCCATTGTGCTTCCCAAGAGCTGCTGCTATATTTGTGCAGTATTGCATTAAAATTCGAGCTTGGGGGTTTTATTTCTTCGTGTTCAATTTTGGGGTTTTTTTCCCAAAATGTATAGGAGTTAATGAATTAATTTGTAATTAAGTTAGACCAGACTGCTCAACAGCTATTTATGTGTTGAAATATCTCATTAATGAAAGCACAGCAAAATATAATCTAGCAGCAAAAGGTAAGTCTAAAAGCATCTTACTTCTAAGCCCATCTTTCTCTACTACAGCTGTGTCTGACTGTGTTTTGGCATAAGCTAATCTCCATGTTCTCCCACAGCTCAGTGCTCCTTTAGAACAGCTGCATAGCATTTGGATGGGGGGAGGAGGGCCATTTCATGATGTGAAATATTCCAGTTAACAGCATTTACTCTGTAATTATTTTGCAGCCACACAATGTCTAATTGGATTCTAGGACTTTAAAAAGTGATAAAGGAAACAATACTCTCACTCAAATCTTCCAGTATCTCATTAACCATCTGCTTCAAAAATGCACTCCAGGTTTTAGATAGCAGTAAAGCAACATGTGGAAGATGCTATTGGATGTTAAAATTCATTATCATCATCAGTTTTATACGTCTTAGGAGCCATGAGTCCAGCTGACAGCAGATGAGTTGAGGGACATCAAAAGAGAGGTAGCAGAAGAAAAGACTAAGCAAAATCCACAAAACTTTTTTTGAGACAACATTGTTCAGTTGAACACTACTTCTGGTTTCAGCTTGGACACAGTTGTAACGCAGACCTGGCATGACCTGCATGGAACGGAGTGATGACAGAGTCATTTTTTTTAAATCCACTGCAAACTCACTCTGAGCAACAGAAGCTGAAGACAAACATCAAGGTTTTTTTAGCAGGATGAAAAAAAAGTGGCCATTAAAATTTGGAAGTTCACTACCACAGCCTCCACTAATTGACAGCTAGCCAGTTTTGTATACTAGAACAATCTTAAAGCTCTTCTGGAAGCAGGTAACAATTAGATACTAAACTGCATTAGAAGTGCTATTCAGACTGTCTGCTTCAGGTATACAGTAAAGGAGTTCAGAATTCCTTTTCTTCTTTTTCAGACTTAACTTTCTCTGTGAACTGTATAGAGAATTCGTCTCTGAAATTTGAATTACATTTAAATGAGACAACTGATGTATCCAGCCCCTAATCTTTCTCTTGCACCAAGTCACATATCCTACAGGGCACTTCTAGTGGTTTTAAGGCCCATTTGACAGCTGTGGAAATTTCCTGAATAGTAAGCATAATCAATAGTTCCTGAATAGTAAGTGTAAAGAATAAAGAATGCTTGATGGTAATGGAAGAGCATTTTGGTCCCAGATCCACAGTGTTCATTAAGGATGGCGGAGGTACTTTTGTCATTGCGTGAAATTTAGCATGCTCTGCATTTTTCTAGATGACAGATAAGAGAGAGAAGTTTATCCAAAACCTAACTAAACTAGCTGAAAATGACCCTGTGGGTTGGAAAGGGATTGTGGGTGTCCTACTAGAAATAAAAGTACCTGCTTCCTGCTTCTTGAAGCATAGCTCGCACTTTACACAAATTCTTTCTGAGGAAGTAAAAAAGTTCTCTAGAAAAAGAGTTGTTGAGAATTTTGTCTTCTCTGAATAAAAAAATTCTTGCCATGGTACTTCTGATCCAATTAGTTGGATGTAAGAAAGAAAGAAGCTTTATAGACATACCAGTCCCATGAAAATCATGCATCTGAAAATCTCCTAAAGTGATGAGGTGGTATTCTCACACCTTAAATGCTGGCTATAAGAAAACAGAAAGCATTCTGCCAGAAGTAAATTAACAGTATTTATATAAACATTTATTAGTCATTGTTGGTTTGGACTGAGATCCAGCACTACAGGATGGATTTAATACACAGGAAACTGAAGAGGTCAAACAAGGTGAGTACACCTATGTACTTAGTACATGACAGTGACATACCCAAGTCATTGTGTTCACAAAGGATGCATTGAGAAAACCTCGGGAGGCTCTTCCAAAGCAGGCATTTTACAGCACCATCAGCCAACTATCCAAGAGAGGGGGAAAAGAGGACAGCTGGCACATAAACTGTGCTGAAGGTTCACAAGTTGCTGCCTTCCATGTCAGTTAAAATCACCACCCCTAAATGTAAATATATTCCTGATAGCTCCTTGCCTCGTCCAGGAACCCTTATTGTATCTCTTATTCTGCTTTCTGAGCATGGTGATAAAATGCTCTAAGAAAAGTTTGTTCTTTTGATTAATCACAAAATTAAGTAGCCAATGAGAGCTGATAAATTAGAGAGAACAAGTTCTATCTTGCAAAAAAATTGTTGTTTGACCTTTTCCTCTTTCTTCCGACTCCCTCTCCTGCCCTTTATCAGGAGATATGAGATATTTTGAAGCATCATGAAAATCTGTAAATATTCCCCTCATCATAGAAGAGTCCACTGCTAAAAGGCGTACCTGGTATAAGAGACACCACATAGGGCCACTCTGCTCTGGATACAACTACCAGGATCAGGGAAGATCTCTCAGCATCCTTTTAGCCTAAAAACTCACAATTCTTTCAATGGAACAAAGTTTCCAAATGCATAAAAATCTACTGCTTTGCTGTTACACCAGCATGCCCAAGGATCATGATGCTTGGAGTACTTACATAGTAAGAAATGTCACATAGCTGTTCATCGGAAGAAACAGCTGTGCTTTATCCTCACTGTCTGACCATACCCAATAGGAAAGTGAGAAGGCAAAAAAAGGGAAGCAGATGGATGGTAGTGAACATCTTGCCTTACCTTTTTTTTCCACAGGATTCTTCTTTAGTAAACAAAATTATTGGTTAATATTACCTTTTAATATGCAGAGAGTTTTATTCACCATCTCAAGGCAAACTGCCAGAATTAAGTGCAGAGCATAACTAAGAGCTCAAAACGCTGAGCAAACTGCATGCCAAAGTACTTTTCCTCCCTTGCTTGCTTGTCTGCTGTACAAGCAGTTATAGAAACCAAGCAGTGATGCCATTCATTGCATTTAATACTGATGGCTTCCTTTACCTTGAGGTAAGCAGCCAGCCAAACAGGAAGAAACAAGTCTTCCAACAAGAACAGGAATGAGCAGTGTGCTTGGTACAGCTATACAGTGGATTTTCTATTTTAACAAGCAAACATTAAGCATCTGGCACTGTTAAGAAACTAAGCACCTAAAGAGGCACATAGACGAATGTAACCGAAATAGAAGTGCTTGGCTATTGTTTGAAACTATCTTACTAAATGCACCTACTGGATTTTATTGCAGTTTCTCTTTTATTTTTCCAGCAGGACTGCTCCACAGCAATCTCTACCTGGATTTTGTATCTTACCTTTGATGAGTAATGTGCCAGACAAGAGTCTGATGTCTGGCAGACCTGTGCCTTCTTAGAAGGCGTACACTGGTCAGAAAGGTAAGTGGATTCAAGGTCCTGCCCCCATCAGCTCAAATCTCTGTGACAGAACCAGGTAGCAGCACATCTTGCATAGGTTCAGTCACCTTCTCTCAGCACCTACAGCAGAAGTCCGGTTCCCCTCCTGTACTAGCACATGATACAAAGAGAGATACAAAATGTTTTATGAGTAGCTGAGAGCTTTTGAACAAGTTTACAGGCAAGGTGACCCAAGGAGAGTAGGTGCACAAAGAAAGTTGCCAGATTGATACAAAGGAGGAGTTGTGTTGTTTAGGGGGGCAGAGAAAATGTAAGAAGCTCTCTACTCCAGTGAGCAGCTGATTTTTTATATCCATAGGAATATCATTCTAACAGCTTGCTCTGGAATACTTTCAAGTAAAACAAGACCTAGGAAGTGGCTATCCTTTTTGTAGTAAGATGACTATTTTGAGTCAACATTGGAAAAAAAATTAAGAAAATAAGAGATTGTTTTTACTAAGTAGAGAAAGAATGTAGCATATGTGGTCCACCTAAAGCACATGTAAAAGAATAGCACCTTAGTAAGAAATGATTCTTGCAATTTGGCTATTAATCTAGTCCCTGAATAATTATCATATTCAAAATACTTTCTATGATTCCATCTTAAAATGCATTTCAAACTTTTTTTGGCATTTTAGAACACTGATTGGAAAGTTTAGACATTAAGTAGCAAAATGGGAATGTTTCCAGAGCTCCAGAGTATAAAGTTCTTTCCCTTACAAATAAAAGTATCTTTCAGGAATAGCCTCCAAGGTAAGTAAACTGATGATACTTTCTTTCCAGTCAAGTTTGGGGAGTTTTGAGTTTCAAGCCTCAATGAAGTCAAGGAATTTATTTTACTTATTGGGTTTTGTCTTTGACTAAAAAAAAAAAAATTAGCTGAGTGATAAAGACACAGTCACCTTTAAAGTGGTTTCTTCACAAATCAAGACAGTTCTCATGCTTTAGAGGGAAAAAACTGTGTAAATGACACCGAAGACACTCAAAGGAGTAAGTTTGAATTTGTTCCAGGAAATCGTTTGGCTTCATACACAGAAACACCAGCACCAGAGTTTAGGGATAAAAGAATAGCTCTCTCTACTATAAAGATAATTCCTTTTTATTTCTAGAAAAGGAGTTTTACAAAACTAGTAAAAATAGTTTTCCAATGAATCTTCCAAAAGAAGATTCAGACAATGCTCAGAAATGCTCAGAAAGAGACAATCAAAGCAGATGAACTTCTATCATTAAACCCTTCTCAGAGAAAATATTTGGACTACTCTAAAATTCTTACCTAGACCACAGAAGCAGGACAGAAAATGTTCATGTCTGTGTTTTATCCTCCTTTTCTTTGCTTAAAAGGGTTTTGATTAGTAGGCATAAGGAATAAGTGCTAGCTCTCATTTCCTGGGGGAAAGTATGCCCTTTGTCCCATGTGGGCAGAGACTAACAGCTGCAATCTACCTATTCATTTCTGCAGGTGACATCACTCTAAAAGGGTTGGTTCTTCCAATACAAAAAGCCACAAGGGACTGATCATTTGGGGAAATAGTCTCCTTATTTCATAGCCAGACACAGTTTAGATCAAAGAATTGTTTTGTATGTATGAAAAAGAAAATACAGGGTTCTTGAAATGAGTAAATTTCACCCTAATTTCACTTCTGATTTCATTTAAAAGTGCATTGGCATTTTCAAAGCTTCTTTGTTGCCATTTCATGATTACTATTTGCCTGCATCACCATCTTGTATTTACTACCACGTGAAAACAGTTTACTTCATAACCCACAAAAGCCCTTTGATATTCCTTTCAGTGTAGCATTAATAAAGTAATCTGATGCCCTGGGCATTATGCTACATAGTTTATCAACAGCACATTAGCCACTCAGTACTTTCTGCACAGTGTTGCTATCTTATATACCATCAGTTCCTGCCTAGATCACATCTATTTTGACTGAGAAAAAAGGTACCATCTTGCAACTAGCTGATGGTGATTAACTGTGGTCTTATCCCAGAGACATCAGAATATGATTCTTGAGACACCACAGACAGTCATTCCACACAGCACCTGAAAATGAAATTTCAGATTTACAGGAAAGGCTGCAATTCTTCAGCAGACTCATATGCAGAGTTGTTATTGCAACACCTTTATTCTGACCTTGCAAAATCCATTGCTCTCAGAATCACGAAATGGTTTGTATTGGAAGGTACCTCCAGAGATGTCGTGTTCATCCCCCTCTGATCAAGTTGGGCCAACTGACTCACTAGTAATTAGTAAGAAGCATATGAATACCTAACATGAAAATTTGCTTGCTACAGTTCACCAGCTTTTTAACCAGTCTGACAAAGATGGGAGATATGCAGTGGCAACACTCATCCTGGCTTGCCTCACTGCAAGAGGCAGTTTGCCTACCCAACACACTCCATGCCAGATCATCAAACCTCACACTGCCTGGATCAGGATTTCAGCATCCTTCATATTCATTGTACTCAAACAGGTCCTTTTGTTTTCTTCCAGCTTACCCCTCATAGTTTTAATCCCCGTAACACACCTACTTTACTGTTATCCTCAAATTCATCCATTCTTCTTTGCTGTAGGAAGCCCAGAAGATTTGGCAAAACCAGATTGTAGCTTTGGCTTAAACTTCACTTTTGTACACTCCATGCTTCACCGCTTTATTCCAGCAGTTCACGTCTTGAATGTCCATTACTTTCACAGGAGATCTCAGGAGATTTATTTCATTTGATAGTAAGCTGACTATTAGCAGAGCTTGCCCAGCCTGACCATTATGCACACAAGCTGCACTTGACTGAAATTTTTGTGAATATTTGCTTATGATAAAAGGTGATTCAAACATTTGAAACTCTAGCTTCTTTAAAATAGATATTAGAGCAATTTCACAGCCTAATAGCCAAAAACCTTGTGCGAGAGAAATCTCACCTACAGTAATTTTGAGTTTTCACAGTATCAACTATTTTTAAGATATTCATATCACTGTTTGGGCTCAGAAAATAACTTGCTGAATTTTCTGAAGAGTCTTAGGGCTGGATGACATCAGAAATTCCAATAAATCTTTTTTTAGCTTATTTTTTTAATGGAAATTTAAATAAAATCACAAGAGTATCCAAAAGTTAACTCTAAGGAACATGAGATAACTGAAAGCAAGAAAATTAGGCTAATACTGTTTATGTTAAATCCAAGACACAGAAATGCACCCTAAAGCTGTTCTTCATACAAAAGTACAAGGAAAAAAGTATTTTGGCCAAAGTAAGTGAAAATCGAGCAGCATGTTCAGATTTTAATGGTAGTCAAGAGAGTTCAAGAAGCATCTAGGTAATTCTCACAGGCACATGGTGTGATCCTGGGGTTGTCCTGTGCAAAGCTGGGAGCTGTGAGTTTCTTCCAACTCTGGATATACTATGACTCCGATTCTAGAGAAGTAATTTTGTAAAACACAGACATCTAAAGCATGAGGTCTGAGGCTGGGACATGGTTGTCCAAACATTTCTTGAATTCCATCAAACTTGGTGCTGTGACTACTCCCCTGGGAGCCTCTTCCAGTGCCCAACCACCCTCTGAGAGAAGAACTCTTTCCTCATATATAACCTAAACCTCCCCTGACACAACTTCAGGCCAATCCCTCAGGTCCTATCACTGGTCAGCACAGAGCAGAGATCAGTGTTTGCCCCTCCTCCTGCCCTCATGAGGAAGCTGTAACTGCAATGAGGTCTCCCCTCAGCCTCTTCCAGGCTGAACAGGCCAAGTGACCTCAGCCATTCCTCATGCAGCTTCCCCTCAAGGCCCTTCACCATCCTCACGGCCCTCCTTTGGACACTCCCTGATAGTTTGCTATCTTCCTTATCTTTCAGTGCCCAAACCTGCTTACAGCACTCAAGGTGAGGCCACCCCAGTGCAGAGCAGAGCAGGACAATCCCCTTCCTTGCCTGGCTGTGATGCTGTGCTTGATGCTCCCCAGGACAGGGTTGGTCCTTCTGGCTGCCAGGGCATTGCTGGCTCATGTTCAACTCGCCATGCTTCATAATGAATAAAACATTTCTAGGTTAAGTCCACAACTTAGGAAATGAGACACAATAAAGTTTAAACAAAAAGCTGCTGAAATGCTACTAATTTTAAATATTTTGGCTTCCTATCAAATCAGAGATCTTTAGGTTTGGTTTTAAGGTATTTTAATCACAAGAAGTGTTATCTGAAGTTCTGGATGCTTAACACTCCCAAATGCAATGTATAAGTTTGTAATTACATATAATGGGCTTAAAAGCTTGTATGACAAGAAAAAGAGAACTCTCCTATCCTCTTTTTTAATTCTGTAACTGCCCAGGCAGGGCAAGGTGGCATTTTTATGGGGAAAAATCAGCCATTTACAGTTACAAACTTAATGTGTTGTTGACTGGGCTGTAACTGTCTTTCTTAAATAGATTCCCATGGGGCAGTTGGTTGAAAGAACTAGGTATCAAAAATATCAGATATCATGGATGGGCACATGAACTTCTATTTATGCACAAAAAGATCCCAGCTGCTGAGCATTAATACCCCAGATGGGGTTTTCATTACATCACTCTTTTCACAGAGGATGAACATATTCTGTGTTTATACAACTGCACAGAGAGAAATAGATGATTGGTTTTGCTTGTTGCCAGAGAATCTGAAACTTCTGCAGTGAATAATTATAATCACATAAATAGCTGTCCCATCCAACATATTCTCATTTTCGTAATGCCATTGAAGACGATACTGAGCAACACCAGCAAGAATTCAATCTTAGAGGCAGAATCAAACTCTACCACTTCACGTTTTCACACAAATTAATAACATACCTTGAAAACTGCATATAAAAGTTGTGTGTCTTCCAAATCCAAGTGATTAGATTTGAAATGGCTGATTTAAGTTGAAGGCAAGCAGGTAGATAGGCACTTCATTACCACAGCAGCTAGATTTGTGTTCATACTTCTTCCCATTTATCAAAGTCATTCTCAATTATCTTTGAAAGGTCATGGCAACTTGGAGAATGTTCCTGAGGGCTGGCAGAAAGCAGCCATCACTGCTCTCTTCAAGAAAGGCAAGCAGCAGGATGGGAGGAGCTATAGACTGACCAGCCATAGCTCAGTGCCCAGAAAGGTGATGGAGCAAGTAATCTTATAAACAATTTTGAAATACGCTACGAAGAAGAAGAAAATTGAGACAAGTCATCATGGATTTAGAGACTACTCAGCCCTTGGTGAGCCTGCATCTGCAGGACTGGGTCCAGTTCTGGGCTCCCTGGTGCAAGAAAGAGATGGGAGTCAGTCCAGAGAAGTGTTGTGAAGATGGTTAAAGGACATGGGGGATCTCATATACAAGGAGAAATCTAAAATTGTTTAGCCTGGAGAGCAGGGGTAAGGGGTGAGACTTAGGGGTAATCTCATCAATGCATAAATATCTGATGCAAGACAATAAAGAAGACAGAGCCAGACTCTACTTTGTGAGGCCCAGTAACAGAATATGAGGCAATGTGCACAAATGGAAATCCACAAAATTAAGCTTAGATATAGCAGAACCTTTATTACTGCAAGGGTGGTTGATGACTGAAACAGGTTACCTACAGAGGTTGTGCAGTCTCCATTCTTTGATATAATCAAAACCAAACAAACAGGAGAAGGCTTCCAGCAACCTACTCTAATTGAAGCATTTATGTCAAACTAGATGTTTTTCTTCTATCCCAAATAATTTTTCTTTACCAGGACAAGGCTAGAAGAAAATTAATATTCCATTATTTCTAAGTACCCTTCCTGGTCATAGTAATGAAGCACTAAAGTTGTGTGCATAGCCGTCAACTCTGTGTTCTTTATACATCTTACATCATGAGGTCTGCTTTCCACATTTGTTTAGTAACAGAGAGCTGTGCAGATTATTACTTGGCTCGGGAAGATAAAGTCATGAGTAGAAAACAGAAGAACTCATGCAAAAGGAAAAATATGAAGACCAGTGACAAAATTTCTCTCCCTAATATCATCAGTGCATGGCTATGCCTCCCACTCAGCTCAGATAAAAGGTCACAAAGGGAAAAATCTCTAAATTTTACTAGAAAGTATAGGCCTTAACCAGAACACCTGATCCCACAAAACAAGGATCTAGCTGTACCCCTTTTTCTGTAATACAGGTTATTCCAAGTCTGCAAGGGCACAAAAGTGAAGCTCTGGAATAGAGCTTCCTATTCTGGAAGTGTCTCTAACCATTTTGTTCTTCTCCACATAGCAGCTGCTTTTCAGAAAGCATTAAAACCTCATGTTGTTTCACCTTTTCTCTAATACATAACACTCAAAGGAAACAAATTCCTCATTATTTCTCTCACAACATTTCAGAAGCACAGAACAGAACTAAATAAAATGGAGACCCACTACCCATGTAAAATGGCTGTTTCCTTTACAAATTTCTCCATACCACATCTGTTTCAGGGGATGGAAGGGGTACAACATCCCTCCTCCTCAGAAGTCATGGCATAATGTAAAACAAATGGAATCGAATAACTGGGTTTTGGTACCATTCATTGCAGACAAATGAATTCACCACACATCATCTTATGCAGACACTAAGGAAAATAATTTACTGCCAGGACAGTGTCTCTAAAAATCTCAGACACTTCTCTCAACTCTATTCATCACAGGCTGGATTTATTAACTTGCAGAAGATTGTTTAAAACTGAGCTCTTCTAGTACTTAAGAAAGTAGGTTGAGGTTGAGTAGGATAAGAACAATAAGACTCTCATTTGTGTGATTTAATTAAGCTTGATGGAAGCTCCTGATTAGAATATGTGTGGGCAGTGGTTTCTTCCCTATTTAAAATGTTATTAGAGGGAATCCAGTAAGTGTTTCATTATTGTTAAATGCAATCAGAGAAGTTGTTTTCTACCAATTAAATGCTGCCAAATAAATAGTTAAAAGCAGTTGGCAGTATAATGCTTTGCAGCTCATGGATTTCTTCTCAGAAACTTCACAGCAGACATGTTCCTCTATGCCCACATATAAAAGAAGAGAAATTGGAGGAAGGCATCTTAAAAGCCAGAATGGTACATATTGACAATATTCATTGTCAAGATAATACTAATGAAGTAAGAATAACAGCTTTTTATGTAGTGGAAAACAGGATAAATGGCCTTGCATCTTTCTCATGCACAGTTAGAGCCTGAGTTGCTGCATGATAATTTGCATGTAGCCTGTGAAAGCCCCACTGAAGGGGGATTCTGTGCCCATATACAAATGTGTCAGGACTCTGTATTGCAAGAGCACCTTAGTTCAACACCTTTTTAAAATGGAAGCCTGAAACACAGACCTGTACAATAAATTATTACCACTTGTCTCATGGATAAAATCCAGAAGAGTTGGGGTTAGGTAACCTTCCCCCATTCATCACTTCTCACACTAAGCCTTGTGTCCCTCCACAGCTTTGGGACCAGCTGGGGAAAGACTCAGAGCTATTCTAAAGGCACTATTCCCATGGCAAAGGGCTGTACCTGCTTAGAAGGACCTTAATTGCAGAGGTGAATTTGGGATGACAAAACCACACTTGCATGAAAAAGGGAAGTTATAACTTCTAAATACATAGCAGATGGAAGTGGTAGAAAGTGATCTTCCTAAAGTCCCCAATAGCTAGGTAAGTGTTTGTGATGGGTTTTGTGTGCTGTAGCAAAGCAAGCACATTTAGGACACTTCCATTCCTAATTAGGCATCACTGTGCTTATACAAAATTTTTAAAATAACTTAAATTGGAAGTGAGTCTTGTTGCTGTCTTAAAGCCCACAGAAAGCCTTTAAAACAAACAGCAGTCAGAGCATAAATAGGATGTAGATTTTACTCTTGACACATGCCCATCCCATTTCACCAGCCGAACATCTGTGAAGCATTTCAGATGTGAATGTTACATTGTTCTACTCCAAAAATGAGAGGTGAGGGAAACAAGAGAATAGATTCTGAGTTGCAACTCTGCCTTTTTTCCTTTTCCAAAATCCCTTTTGTTTTATTACCTCTGTATGCTTTGCCTGGCAACCCCAAAGTACACTTGTTTCCCACTAATATTTGTGATTTTTTTCTCCTTGTTTCCCTCACAGTTTAGTGTGGTTTCTTGCATAAGCATGGTATTCCAAGCACGGAGCTATATTTAACAATCTTCTCATTTCATTGTTTGTATGTCAAGTCTAACAATGGAAAACCACATTAAACACAGACATATTTGCTCTTTAGAGGCATTTTCAGCCACGGCTCACAAGATAGAGTCACAACTGTCTCCTCAATAATATAAGAATGTGCAATCTTTGCCAGGCAGAATGGTACTTTGATACTCCTCTGCTTATCTGTGTTTCTCCAAAAAAAAAGTGATCTCACCTTATCTAAAATGGTCTCGGATCTCCTTTTCTTCATCTACAAATAAAGTGGGACTCCTTCTGCCATGCTGTGCTTTCATAAATTAAGAAATAAGCAGTCTCAAAAGTTTCTCTCAGAGGATATAACCTCTTGTTCTGCATTCATTTACAATTAGTGTTACTCTTCCATGGTTACTCTTACAGGTACACAGTGAGAATTCTCAGTTTGAGCCATCTTTCTCCCTACTGTTTTAGATTGTTGTCTACAGAAATTTCAACACTGAGATAAAAGTTAGAATCTCCTCAGAGTCTCATGAAGCATCAGAAAATGAAATACAGGGGAAACCAAAAGGAGAGCAGCAGACACAAATATCCCTGCAGTCATCAGAAGACAGAAGTATGGGATACTCATAAATCCTGCAGACAACATTGCAGCCCAGAGACAGGAAAGTCAGTTGTGGTTGTAGGCCTGTGAAAGACTGGGTACCAGTGCTCTCCCCTGCCAGTTTCAACTCACAAGCTGGCATGGAAAAGTTACTGATGTGGGAGCTGTGACAGAGAAGTGATGAGCTTATTACTGAGCAACCGGACAATCAAAAAAAACCCCTGGAATACACAATGCAACATCTCTTTTTTTGATTCTCACTCTAAGGCTTTATTTTGGTGCTGACTGAGAAACTGTCCACTTTCTGTGGAGTCAGCAACCTACAGAAGAGTTAACCTGATGTCTGTGGGTCTGTGCGGTGCTGCTCAGATTCCTTGGCTGCAGGTCAAACTCACTCAGCTGACAGAAACAAAGGACCCTGCAGATAGCTACCACTTGGTACCAACAATTATCCTGCCTGGGAGGTCTTGCCTTATCTCAAGGTGTGGCAAGAAGTTCTCATGATAACCTCTCTCAGGAACACAGCTGTTTTCTTTTAAAGAAATTATGTATTACCTTGAAGGATCAAAAGAGGTTCTCTTCACAGGCAAGGTTGGGTCTGATCTGTGCAGTGTACCAGGGGAAAAGGCATCTGGACTCCAACTGATGTTGCACAGATGTGGAGCACCCAGTATCTGAAAGGATGCAGGATTTATTTGTTATCTATATTCATGTTCTTATTCTGTCTCATTAAAGGAGTTATTAAGATATTTTTTTGTTGATACTTTCTTACAGAGATCCAGGAAGGAACCTGCACTGTCTCTCTTTCACCTCAATGCTCCTAAACTCCCCAAACCCGTGCACAACAGATTTTGAGGCCTGTAGGTTCAACCAACAGGTGTATAGGTGAATTTACAGCCTCTAAGCGGGACACTCTATATGTAAACCCTAAATACCTTTTCAGATATGGAATATGGTCTTTAATCCCTACTTTGCAATTTGTGCAAGAACCTCAGTAACAACTCCTGGATTTTGACGTAACAACTAAGCCTGAAAAAAACTTGGAGACAGAATAGAGGTTAGTGAGATTAGATGAGAATCAATGTGAAGGCAGCACTAGGAACAGGTAAACGGATCATCAGTAGAAGTGACTGCATAGACATCAAGAGAAGGTTGCACTACTTGAAAAGAAAAATCTGCTTTGGGAAGAGAGGTATTACAGTAGAATCAGTCTTGATTATGCTGAAGGATTGAGAATTCCCACAACTACAGAGAACTTCCTTTCTGGAGAGTTAGTTTTCAGGAGCTCAGAGCACAAGTACATGCCATAAAGTTAACCAATACAGTTTAAGAATTTAAGAATCTGATGGAACTCCCTAAAGTACAAGCTCTGTTCATAATGCTGTTGAGCCCCTCTGCATTTTAGGTGTGCTTCGTTTGAACAGTGCTAAAAAAATCAGTGTTTCAAGTACAATGAATACTGTTATGAAGTTGGGAATAATATAAAAACTACATTACAGTAAGTTGCTCATAGTGAATCAGCTTATTCTCAGTAGGACTACATAACTAGTAAACTGGATCATATCCATGGCCTGGCCCAGTACTGCCCCTCCAGCTATGACCAGGACCAGACATTTGAGAGGAAGAAGTAATCATATCCACAGGACACAATATTGTAAGACCATCCTTCAAACCAAATGTCTTCCTGACTTTATGCTATTAGCTACAGCCTGGCTTACATGTTAAACTTATTACTATTGTTAGAGACACTGTTGGTCTATGGGGGCTGGAGATGCCACACAAAGCATGTCCAGAACAGCTGCTCCAGTGGAGCAGCTCCTTGGGTTAAGAGCAGGCCAACAGAAGGTTGCCATGAACAAGTACTGCTGCCAACTTCAACTCAGTGCCCTGAGCACAACCCATTTAGCACTTTCTATTTCACAGCAAGAATTGTTCATCAGACCCTGAGCCCAAACCACACAGTCTGAAACACTACCATGCTAAGCATTGTTTCACAGTGTGACATCTGAACCTCTCTTCCAAGATATTTCTCGCTCAATGTTCCATGACCAAAGATTTCTCCACAGGATCCTTCTTCATGGGGTCAGAAAAATATTCAACTCAAGCTTTTTGTGGGCATGACTTTCTTCTCCTTTCATAGATCTGATTTTTTTTTTTTTTTAGGAGAGAGACTAAAAAGAAATCCTGGCTTTAATCCTATAGCAGCCAGGTTGCTGACCTACACATGCTTTTTCTAGTCCTGCTTCTAGTTCAACTGAGCTCTTCCAGCAGGTGAGTATGTTGAATTAGCTGCTTTATCCCTAATTCAACTATACTGGCTAATTGAGTTCACCTGCTTTCATTAATTGTGTCTTTTCTGTGGTGGATTCACAGATTCCTGTTAAGCTTTTGTTTTCAATGTCTTTTTGTGCCATTAGCCAATGTATAATAGCTACAAGTTTCCTTTTATATGCACAAAATATCTGCACATTGTGAACATTAATAAGTGAAACAGGCTCAGTGGGATAGAAAAAGGGAAAGTAAATGAGATAGAAAATGACTGATATTTTTCTTTCTTTAAACAGAGGCTAAGCCAAGGCAAAGTAATTGTTGTCTGCTTGTCTCACAAATCATTATAAAAATGTATACACTGATAAAATATCACTTATTACTAGTCCTATTCCAAATCACACCACATTGTGAGCAATTACAATGTGAATAAAATGTGACCCAAATAGCTTACATTAAAATACCAAATGGAACAGGAATAATTTTGCAAAAGAAAAATTAATCCACTGTATGAACACAAACATTAACCTATTTCCAAGTGAATGATTTACTGTGAGTGGAGTAAGGAAGGGCAAAGAGTAGTATTGAGACTGGGAAGCAATATAATTGCATTCTATTTCTAGATCTTCAGCTGATTTCTAGACTGTCTTTGGATAAGTCAATTGAAGTGCAGAGCTTGTTAGCTGACATAGCAGCCCCTCTCCTTCTTCTTCCTTCCCTTTCTCTCACTTATCTGGAGCCATGTTCATGACTGGAGCACTCTGAATTTCCCACTGCCTGGCATCCCTAGAACTCAAAGAGATCTGAAAAAAATTATAACCTATTTTGATGTAAAAGTAAGAATCAGATTTACACCTCATTTCCTTCATACTGATTTGAAACAAATGTCAACCTTCTTACTTTCAAGATGTGGCAGGCCGTCATATGCCCCATAGAGCAAGATGAAGAGTGAGAATAACAAGTCTTGGTAAGCTGTTTTGCCAGGAAAAATGTACACAAGTCAGCACTGCAAACACAGTTTAAAAAGTAGTTTTAAAAAACAGTCTTCACATGTTAAAGTACTTTAAAGTTTTGGAGCTGTAAAGCTATATGGATCTTTGCTGCAGTGCACACTGTCCAGTTTATTTTCCTTGCAAAAAAAAAACAGATAAAAAAGCTCCTTTATTTATAATCATCCTCCAGCCAGGCCTGGTGAATGAATTTCACTCTCCATCTGATGGAAAGAGGACTCACATTTTATCAACAGGCATTTTTCTGCATTTACAGGCACTTCACTACCACTGCCACCAGCTTCCCCTCAGTTCTGTATGCAGAACAGTTTTAATTCCCACAGGCGATTCTTGCACCTTTAGCTCAGACACATCTTCACTGGTTTATGTCAGACAATCAAGGTGACAGTGAAAGTAGCCCCACCCATTTCACATTCTATGCAAATACATACCTAGCATTAACAATATGGTAAAGCAACTATTCTTGGCTAACATACTCCTTCCTGGTTGACTCTGTTAGGTTATTCTCCTGATCACCCCCTCCCTCTCATTACTCAAGTCCATAAGGGTCTTTCACTCACATCAAGTTCAGCCATTTAAAAAGTCATCAATAACACTGTGGTAAAAAGCTCATTTATTTTCTTCTGAGGAGTCACCCAAGTCAAGAGTGATTATTTTATATGTAAAATAATTGTTATATTATTTACAGAAAACAGCTTGTAGATAAAAGGTTTTGTATCCAACTATGCTATAAGTTTAAAATTGTACTTTGAGAGAATAAAGCTTGTGATAGTATTTTTATTCAAACAATGAAATTTGAAACATTTTTGAATATGCCATTTAGACAGCTGTTATATATTCTGAAATATTAAGCATTCAGATCAGAACACCTGGTTTCCTAATACATGCATAAATAAAAATGCTCTTGCTTCTGTTGCTTCAAAGTAATAAAATGGTTTAGAGGAACAATGCAAAGCAAATGAAACCTTTTTCTTAAAAACTTCTCTTTCTTTGATGTATCTAAGAAATGCATTTAAGGAGTATTTTTTATTCTGTAAAAAAACTGCTTTTAGTATTAAAAATAAAAGAATGATAACAAATTACCATAGAGTAAGCAATTTGTTCAAATTGCTAGATTATAAACCTAACTAACCAGAGAAATAATTTGTAACCTCTGCATTCTCTGTGAAGTTGCATTGCTTTGTATGACAGCTATACTTAAATGCTGGCAGCTTTTGGTGTTTAAAATAATAATTAACACAAAAATAAACATTTACCACATCAGTTTAGATATTAAAAAAATCCATTCTAACAAATTATATTTTTAAAACAAGCAAAAAATCAAGTTATGTTGGAAATTATTAAAATCAAAACATTGTAAACTTCATCTAATTCATCAGTCAAATAAAATCCTATTATTTGCCCTGTTTGTCAATATAAGTTCAGTAACAGAAGTCAAACACAAATTTTTAAATTTCTACTTTTAAGGCTTCTAGAGGACATGCTATCCTTAAATACTGTGGAGAACGAAAAATCTACTCCGAGCACACAAGGACCAGCCACTCACTGTTTATACACAAAGAGCATTGCCTTGACCTTCCTATAAAGATTCTCACACCAAAAAAATCTGTCAAAATAAATACAAAAATCCAACAGATTATTTTTTCAATGTCTTCCATCATATTTTATTACTAAATGTGAAGTGTCATCAAGTGCCAGAATTATCTTTATGATACACAAAAATCTTGTATGAAGCTACTCCTGGCATTTAGGAAATAACGTTTTAGAGATACATTGGTATATGGTGCTACCTACAGACAAAGCAATTGAAATTTATCAGGAAACCATTTAGTCTATTACAAAAAGACGCCCTAGTTAAAATGCTTTGATGGCTCCCAAGTACTCTAAAATCTGTGGTGTTCATTTGCCATATGGAGTTATAGGGTTGTAAAAAGAGCTGATGGGGACACTACACACACTTGTGTGAAGCTGTCTGATGGACTGGGGTGCTTCCCACTATCCCCTGAGTAGCTGCTAAGTGTGTGCTTCCATACACACAGCCAACCTATTCAGCCTTCATCCAGTGCCAATGCGTTTTACACTCTGGGGACTCACAGCACTGCACATTCCTCTGTTTCCTCAGGTGAAAAAGCTGAAAAAGCACTGGAAAAAGAGTGCTTTGACCTTTCAACCTTTCCAGCCTGCAGAAGAACTAAGCATGTTAGATCTACTCTTGCTCTTACTAAGCACAGAAAAGGAGAACAGCACCTCAACAATTACACTACATCTGTCCATAATGCTGAAACTCATTTTCTCTACCATTTTGAGAATCACAGAGTGATAAACACTGATGAATCTTGCAAATGCAAATGATACAAGGAAAGGATCCATCTTCATTTGAAGTGGCTTTCCAACGAGCATTAGTTGCATTCAAAGAGGAGCATTCAACGATTCACTGTTCCAGTGGAGACCAGTGACAAGTGGCATCCTTCAGGAGTCCATACTGCTACCAGTGTAACAAAGATGTCAATATTTAACATCATTGTCAGGAACATGGACAGTGGGATTGAGTGCATCCTTGGCCAGTTTGCAAGACAGCACCAAGAGGAGTGGTGCTGTGGTAAGGGATGTCACCCAGACGATCCTAAGACAAGCCTGAGGAGTGGGCCCCTGGGAACCTCAAGAAGGTCAACAGGGTGGAGTGCAAAGTTCTGCACCTGGGTCAGGGCAATTCCAAACATGGATTCAAGCTGAGGCGTGAAGAGATTGAGAACAGCCATGAGGAAAAAGACTTGGGGGTTCTAGTGGATGAAAAACTGAAAATGATTTGGCAGTGAGTGCTCACAGCATAGAAAGCCAAACGCATCCTGGAATCCATCCAAACCAGTGCAGCCAGCAGGGCGAGGGAGAGGATTCTGCCCCTCTTCTCTGCTCTGGTGTGACCCCACCTGCAGTTCTGCGTGCAGCTCTGGGGTCCTCAGCAGAACAAAGCCATGGACCTGATCAGAGGGCTAGAGCACCTCTCCTATGCAAACACACTGAGAGAGTTGAGAGAGCTCTCATCCTGGAGAAGAAAAGGCTCCAGGGAGATTGCTATAAAGCAGCCTTCCATTCCCTAAAGGGAGCCTACAAGAAAGACAGAGAAAGAGCTTTTGCACAGGCAGGTAATGATGGAAGCAAGGGTAATGGCTTTAAACTGAAAAAGGGTAGATTTTGATAAGATGCAAGGAAGAAATTCTTCCCTATGAGAGTGGTGAAGCACTAGAATAGGCTTCCCAGGGAACTTGTCAATGTCCCATCCCTGAAAGTTTTTTAAGACCAGGTTGGATGGGGCCCTGAGCAGCCTGGTCTAGTGGCAGGTGTCCCAGCCTATGGCAGGGAATGGTTTGGAACTTGTGATCTTTAAGGTTTCTTTCAACCCAAACCATTCTATATTATTTTACAAGCTGACAAGATTGATCTTTCTGAAACATTTCCTGTATTTGCAGCTAATATTGTCCTAAATCCTTCAAGAATATTTTTCCCTGAGCATCACACAATGGGCCAGATATTCAGGAATGAAATGTATATGTCTGATTTCTATCAGTCATGGATCTTACCCACTGAGCAGAAAAAAAGCTGTTCTATTCTTTTGCACATTGTGGGCCACAGAAGAACACAATCAAAGGAAAAAATTTGGCGGCCAATTGCTAATGGGAGGAAAAAGACTATTTTTTCTTTCTGCTGTATGTACAAGGTAAAATGCAGATCTAAGTGCAAGTATTTTTGATCTGTGGACATCATTTATAACTGCAACATAAATCAGACCAGTACAAGAATAGTTAATATCTTTCTTTCTTGCTATTAACACCACCGGAGTGTATTTTGAGGACACTAATGAAATTAACAGAAACAGGGCAGAATAAGGTAATCTGAGTTGGCAGCTTTCCAGACAACTACCGTCTTGCCAGTTCTTTAAGCAGGAAGCCCAAGACAAATGCAAGTAGCCAAAAAAAGGTAAACTTTGTTTCTAAGTCAACATATACAGAACAATTTTTAATACTTTAGGTGACCCTAATAGGGAAAGAAGAAAACACTGATTTTTAAAAAAAGAATATTATACTCTAATAATTTATTCCAGATCTAGTCAGCAATGGTTTCTAGAGATTTTAATATAAACATATTTTCACTTGGTTTATATTAGACATTCTGCTCAAAATCTATACTTAGATATCCTCAAATACCATGATAATATGTACCATAAAAAGAGATTGGCAGATGTGATTTTAATTACTGAGTAGCTCCAGAACTCCACTAGCACAACTATAGTTCACAGGCAGTAGACTAACTCAGGATCTTCTCAAGAAAGTATCTAACTTAGCATGACAATAATGAGTAAATGAATATTAGAAAAATCTTCCACAGCTTTGTTATAGACATTTGTAAGCTGATTTGTAATTGGGGCTAGCCTAAAAAAATAGGGATCATTATCTCAACAGCTTGCAAACTATTTCTCTAAAAGAGAAGTCTGAAAAGGTAAAGTGCCTTGCTCTGACAAGAAAGGAAATGTTCCTATGACAGCAAGGAAATGTTCATATTCCAGTCTCATAAAGAAATCTGGACCAAAAAAAAA